>CAMRHE010000748.1:415000-512396 GCA_947044405.1 Leptodactylus fallax | reverse complement strand
TCTGCAGCATAATGTAGGGCCCAGTGTGAGAAAGCTGGGTCTCCCTCAGAGGTCATGGGTCTTCCAGCAGGACAATGACCCAAAACACACTTCAAAAGCACTAGAAAATGGTTTGGGAGAAAGCACTGGAGACTTGTAAAGTGGCAGCAATGAGTCCAGACCTGAATCCCATAGAACACCCAAGGAGAGATCTCACAATGGCAGTTTGGAGAAGGCGCCCTTCACATCTCAGGGATCTGGAGAAATTCCAGCAGAGCATTGTAAGAAACTCATTGATGGTTACCGGAAGCGGTTGTTCGCAGTTATTTTGTCTAAAGGTTGTGCTACCAAGTATTAGGCTGAGGGTGCCAATACTTTTGTCCGGCCCATTTTTGGAGTTTTGTGTAAAATGATCAATGATTTGACTTTTTTTTTTTCATTCTCTTTTGTGTTTTTTCATTGCAAGAAAAATAAATGAAGATATTATTACCAAAGCATTTGTGATTGCAATCATTTTCTGGAAGAAATTGTGTATTATCTGACAGAATTGCAGGGGTGCCAATACTTTTGGCCAGCACTGTATGTACAAGAATATAACTATTATAATACTGCTCCTATGTACAAGAATATAACTACTATAATACTGCTCCTATGTACATGAATATAACTACTATAATACTGCTCCTATGTACAAGAATATAACTACTATAATACTACCTCCTATGTACAAGAATATAACTACTATAATACTGCTCCTATGTACAAGAATATAACTACTATAATACTGCCCCCTATGTACAAGAATATAACTACTATAATACTCCTATGTACAAGAAAATAACTACTATAATACTACCTCCTATGTGCAAGAATATAACTACTATAATACTGCATCCTATGTACAAGAATATAACTACTATAATACTACCTCCTATGTACAAGAATATAACTACTATAATACTGCTCCCTATGTACAAGAATATAACTACTATAATACTGCCCCTATGTACAAGAATATAACTACTATAATACTACCTCCTATGTACAAGAATATAACTACTATAATACTGCTCCTATGTACAAGAATATAACTACTATAATACTGCCCCCTATGTACAAGAATATAACTACTATAATACTACCTCCTATGTACAAGAATATAACTACTATAATACTGCATCCTATGTACAAGAATATAACTACTATAATACTACCTCCTATGTACAAGAATATAACTACTATAATACTGCTCCTATGTACAAGAATATAACTACTATAATACTGCCCCCTATGTACAAGAATATAACTACTATAATACTACCTCCTATGTACAAGAATATAACTACTATAATACTGCTCCCTATGTACAAGAATATAACTACTATAATACTGCCCCTATGTACAAGAATATAACTACTATAATACTGCTCCTATGTACAAGAATATAACTACTATAATACTGCCCCTATGTACAAGAATATAACTACTATAATACTGCATCCTATGTACAAGAATATAACTACTATAATACTGCTCCTATGTACAAGAATATAACTACTATAATACTGCTCCTATGTACAAGAATATAACTACTATAATACTGCCCCTATGTACAAGAATATAACTACTATAATACTGCTCCTATGTACATGAATATAACTACTATAATACTGCTCCTATGTACAAGAATATAACTACTATAATACTACCTCCTATGTACAAGAATATAACTACTATAATACTGCTCCTATGTACAAGAATATAACTACTATAATACTGCCCCCTATGTACAAGAATATAACTACTATAATACTACCTCCTATGTACAAGAATATAACTACTATAATACTGCATCCTATGTACAAGAATATAACTACTATAATACTACCTCCTATGTACAAGAATATAACTACTATAATACTGCTCCTATGTACAAGAATATAACTACTATAATACTGCCCCCTATGTACAAGAATATAACTACTATAATACTACCTCCTATGTACAAGAATATAACTACTATAATACTGCTCCCTATGTACAAGAATATAACTACTATAATACTGCCCCTATGTACAAGAATATAACTACTATAATACTGCTCCTATGTACAAGAATATAACTACTATAATACTGCCCCTATGTACAAGAATATAACTACTATAATACTGCATCCTATGTACAAGAATATAACTACTATAATACTGCTCCTATGTACAAGAATATAACTACTATAATACTGCATCCTATGTACAAGAATATAACTACTATAATACTACCTCCTATGTACAAGAATATAACTACTATAATACTGCTCCCTATGTACAAGAATATAACTACTATAATACTGCCCCTATGTACAAGAATATAACTACTATAATACTGCTCCTATGTACAAGAATATAACTACTATAATACTGCCCCCTATGTACAAGAAAATACAGTGCCTTGCAAAAGTATTCGGCCCCCTTGAACTTTTCAACCTTTTGCCACATTTCAGGCTTCAAACATAAGGATATAAAATTTTAATTTTTTGGTGAAGAATCAACAAGTGGGACACAATCGTAAAGTGGAACGAAATTTATTGGATATTTTAAACTTTTGTAAAAAATAAATAACTGAAAAGTGGGGCGTGCAATATTATTCGGCCCCCTTAAGTTAATACTTTGTAGCGCCACCTTTTGCTTCGATTACAGCTGCAAGTCGCTTGGGGTATGTCTCTATCAGTTTTGCACATGGAGAGACTGAAATTCTTGCCCTTTCTTCCTTGGAAAACAGCTGGAGCTCAGTGAGGTTGGATGGAGAGTGTTTGTGAACAGCAGTTTTCAGCTCTTTCCACAGATTCTCGATTGGATTCAGGTCTGGACTTTGACTTGGCCATTCTAACACCTGGATACGTTTATTTGTGAACCATTCCATTGTAGATTTTGCTTTATGTTAGGGATCATTGTCTTGTTGGAAGATAAATCTCGTTCCCAGTCTCAGGTCTTTTGCAGACTCCAACAGGTTTTCTTCCAGAATGGTCCTGTATTTGGCTCCATCCATCTTCCCATCAATTTTAACCATCTTCCCTGTCCCTGCTGAAGAAAAGCAGGCCCAAACCATGATGCTGCCACCACCATGTGTGACAGTGGGGATGGTGTGTTCAGGGGGATGAGCTGTGTTGCTTTTATGCCAAACATATCGTTTTGCATTGTGGCCAAAAAGTTGGATTTTGGTTTCATCTGAGCAGAGCACCTTCTTCCACATGTTTGGTGTCTCCCAGGTGGCTTGTGGCAAACTTTAAAGGAGACTTTTTATGGATATCTTTGAGGAATGGCTTTCTTCTTGCCACTCTTCCATAAAGGCCAGATTTGTGCAGTGTACGACTGATTGTTGTCCTATGGACAGACTCTCCCACCTCAGCTGTAGATCTCTGCAGTTCATCCAGAGTGATCATGGGCCTCTTGGCTGTATCTCTGATCAGTCTTCTCCTTGTTTGAGATGAAAGTTTAGAGGGACGGCCGGGTCTTGGTAGATTTGCAGTGGTCTGATACTCCTTCCATTTCAATATGATCGCTTGCACAGTGCTCCTTGGGATGTTTAAAGTTTGGGATATCTTTTTGTATCCAAATCCAGCTTTAAACTTCTCCACAACAATATCACGGACCTGTCTGGTGTGTTCCTTGGTCTTCATGATGCTCTCTGCGCTTTAAACAGAACCCTGAGACTATCACAGAGCAGGTGCATTTATACGGAGACTTGATTACACACAGGTGGATTATATTTATCATCATCAGTCATTTAGGACAACATTGGATCATTCAGAGATCCTCACTGAACTTCTGGAGTGAGTTTGCTGCCCTGAAAGTAAAGGGGCCGAATAATATTGCACGCCCCACTTTTCAGTTTTTTATTTTTTACAAAAGTTTAAAATAACCAATAAATTTTGTTCCACTTCACAATTGTGTCCCACTTGTTGTTGATTCTTCACCAAAAAATTTTAATTTTATATCCTTATGTTTGAAGCCTGAAATGTGGCAAAAGGTTGAAAAGTTCAAGGGGGCCGAATACTTTCGCAAGGCACTGTAACTACTATAATACTACCGCCTATGTACAAGAATATAACTACTATAATACTGCTCCTATGTACAAGAATATAACTACTATAATACTGCTCCTATGTACAAGAATATAACTACTATAATACTGCTCCTATGTACAAGAATATAACTACTATAATACTACTCCTATGTACAAGAATATAACTACTATAATACTGCTCCTATGTACAAGAATATAACTACTATAATACTACCTCCTATGTACAAGAATATAACTACTATAATACTGCTCCTATGTACAAGAAAATAACTACTATAATACTGCTCCTATGTACAAGAATATAACTACTATAATACTGCTCCTATGTACAAGAATATAACTACTACAATACTACTCCTATGTACAAGAATATAACTACTATAATACTGCCCCCTATGTACAAGGATATAACTACTATAATACTGCTCCTATGTACAAGAATATAACTACTATAATACTGCTCCTATGTACAAGAATATAACTACTATAATACTACTCCTATGTACAAGAATATAACTACTATAATACTGCTCCTATGTACAAGAATATAACTACTATAATACTGCCCCCCTATGTACAAGAATATAACTACTATAATACTGCTCCTATGTACAAGAATATAACTACTATAATACTTCTCCTATGTACAAGAATATAACTACTATAATACTACCTCCTATGTACAAGAATATAACTACTATAATACTGCTCCTATGTACAAGAATATAACTACTATAATACTGCTCCTATGTACAAGAATATAACTACTATAATACTGCTCCTATGTACAAGAATATAACTACTATAATACTGCTCCTATGTACAAGAATATAACTACTATAATACTACTCCTATGTACAAGAATATAACTACTATAATACTGCTCCTATGTACAAGAATATAACTACTATAATACTAGTCCTATGTACAAGAATATAACTACTATAATACTACCTCCTATGTACAAGAATATAACTACTGTAATACTGCTCCTATGTACAAGAATATAACTACTATAATACTGCCCCCTATGTACAAGAATATAACTACTATAATACTACCTCCTATGTACAAGAATATAACTACTATAATACTGCTCCTATGTACAAGAATATAACTACTATAATACTGCTCCTATGTACAAGAATATAACTACTATAATACTGCCCCCTATGTACAAGAATATAACTACTATAATACTGCCCCCTATGTACAAGAATATAACTACTATAATACTACCTCCTATGTACAAGAATATAACTACTATAATACTGCTCCTATGTACAAGAATATAACTACTATAATACTGCTCCTATGTACAAGAATATAACTACTATAATACTGCCCCCTATGTACAAGAATAATAGTGCTCCTATGTACAAGAATATAACTACTATAATACTAGTCCTATGTACAAGAATATAACTACTATAATACAGCTCCTATGTACAAGAATATAACTACTATAATACTGCCCCTATGTACAAGAATGTAACTACTATAATACTGCTCCTATGTACAAGAATATAACTACTATAATACTGCTCCTATGTACAAGAATATAACTACTATAATACTGCTCCTATGTACAAGAATATAACTACTATAATACTACCTCCTATGTACAAGAATATAACTACTATAATACTGCTCCTATGTACAAGAATATAACTACTATAATACTACTCCTATGTACAAGAATATAACTACTATAATACTGCCCCCCTATGTACAAGAATATAACTACTATAATACTACCTCCTATGTACAAGAATATAACTACTATAATACTGCTCCTATGTACAAGAATATAACTACTATAATACTACCTCCTATGTACAAGAATATAACTACTATAATACTGCTCCTATGTACAAGAATATAACTACTATAATACTGCTCCTATGTACAAGAATATAACTACTATAATACTACTCCTATGTACAAGAATATAACTACTATAATACTGCCCCCTATGTACAAGGATATAACTACTATAATACTGCTCCTATGTAGAAGAATATAACTACTATAATACTGCTCCTATGTACAAGAATATAACTACTATAATACTACTATGTACAAGAATATAACTACTATAATACTGCCCCCCTATGTACAAGAATATAACTACTATAATACTGCTCCTATGTACAAGAATATAACTACTATAATACTGCTCCTATGTACAAGAATATAACTACTATAATACTGCTCCTATGTACAAGAATATAACTACTATAATACTGCTCCTATGTACAAGAATATAACTACTATAATACTACTCCTATGTACAAGAATATAACTACTATAATACTGCCCCCCTATGTACAAGAATATAACTACTATAGTACTGCTCCTATGTACAAGAATATAACTACTATAATACTACCTCCTATGTACAAGAATATAACTACTATAATACTACCTCCTATGTACAAGAATATAACTACTATAATACTGCTCCTATGTTTAAGATTATGGAGTGCCTTGTAAAAGTATTCACACCCCTTTAACTTTTTCATATTTTGTCACTTTACAACCTCAAACTTAAATGTATTTTCTTGAGATTTTCAGTGATAACCAACACAAAGTATCAGATAATTTTGAAGTGGAAGGTAAATGATACATGGTTTAATCAAATAAAAATCTGAAAAGTCTGATGTGCAAAAGTCTTCAGCCCCCTGTACTCTGATACCCCTAAATAAAATCCAGTGCACACAATTTCCTTCAGAAGTCACTTAATGAGTTAATAGAGTCCGGCTGTGTGTAATGTAGTCTCAGTATAAATCCACCTGTTCTGTGAAGGCCTCATTGGTTTGTTAGTGAACAAACAACATAATGAAGACCAAGGAACTCACCAGAGATAAAGTTGTGGAGAAGTATAAAGCAGGGTTAGGTTATAAAAACATATCCCAAGCTTTGAGCATCCCGAGGAGCGCTGTTCAATCCATCAGCCAAAAATGGAAAAAGTATTCTACAACTGCAAACCTACAAGTCATGGCCGTCCATCTAAACTAACAGATCACTGAGCAAGGAGAGCGCTGGTCAGAGAAGCAGCCAAGAGGCCCATGGTCACTGTGGAGGAGCTGCAGAAATCCTCAGGTACAGGGAGAATCTGTGCAGAGGACAAATAGAAGTCGCTGCGCACTCCACAAATCTGGCCTTTATGGAAGAGGCAAGAAGAAAACCATTGTTGTAAGAAAGACATAAGAAGCGGTGTCTGCAGTTTATGACCACAAGCCATATAGGGGACACAGCAAACATGTGGGAGAAGGTGCTCTGCTCAGAGGAGACCAAAGGAGAACTTTGTGGCCTAAATGCAAAGCGCTATGTGTGGTGGAAAAGTAACCCTGCTCATCCCCCTGACCACACCGTCATCCCCACTGTGACACATAGGGGGCAGCATCATGCTGGGGGGTCAGGGAAGCTGCTCAGAGGTGATGGGAAGATGGATGGAGCTAAATACAGGCCAATCCTGGAAGAAAACCTGAGACTGGAGGCTGCAAAAGACTTGAGACTGGGAAGGAGATTCCAGCAAGACAACGACCCTAAACCTCCAGCCCGAGCTCCAGGGGATGGTTTAGATGACAGAATATTCCGGGGTTAGAATGGCCCAGTCACAGTCCAGACCCAAATCCCATTGAGCATCTGTGGCAAGACATGAAAATTACTGATCACAGACGCTCCATCCAATCTGGCTGCAAAGAAGAAGAAGAAGGGGCAGAAATCTCATCTCTAGATGTGCAAAGCTGGTAGAGACAGAGCCCAAAAGACTTGGAGCTGGAACTGCAGCCAAAGGAGACTCTACAAAGTATTGGTATAGGGGGGCTGAAGACTTTTGCACGTCACACTTTTCAGATTTCAGATTTTTATTTGATTAAACCAGGTATCATTTTCCTTCCACTTCACAATTATCTGATACTTTGTGTTGGTTATCACTGAAAATCTCCAGAAAATACATTTAAGTTTGTGGTTGTGACAAAGTACAAGGGGTGTGAAGACTTTTACAAGCCACTGTAACTCCGGTTACACTGTATCTTATAGATCCTTTGTCACCACTATATAATATATGACATGTACAATTTTTCTCCTCGCTGATGAGTTTTTGGCCTCGTTAGATCACATTTACTAATGACCTCATTAATTAGTTGGATTCTGTAGATAATTGCCTCCAGCTGTGTCAGGTTTCGGTTGTGATAATTAGCGGGTGATATTGTATCTCTCAGATTAGTACAGAGCTGTCACTATCACCCGGAAGCTTCTATAATCACCAGTAATATCCTGTACTTTCTTTTATCTTCGGTGTCCTCCCACTTGTCATTGTCTTGCACTGATGTGACGTTTCTGCATTTTTACAAGTTTGAAACATTTTACTATTTTCTGGATTCAGATTTTTGGATAACTTTTGGTTCCTTTTCTTCCAGGAGGAGCACAAGCAGCTGAACAACATGTTGGGCTTCGAGGTTTGTTCCATGCTCTGTGTCCCAGTGATCAGTCGGGCAACGTCACAGGTGGTGGCCTTGGCCTGTGCATTCAACAAACAAGGGGGAAAGTAAGTAAAACGAGGCCCGTCCTGGGGGATTCTGTACGGCAGCCATTGTTAATGCCATACTGTATCAGGGTCACAAAGGTCTTGCAGGTTCATGTCAGTCAAGTAGTTGACCAAGACGTTGAGTAGGGCAAGAGACAACCAAGAAGCTTCTGTGAAACTACAGCTCCGAGCATGCTCATGTTGGGAGTGGTAGCTGTGCACCAGCCAAAAAGCCCCTTGTAGACCACTAGTCTAGGGTGTCAGACTAGTCTACGACAATGTATTGGTAGGTAACAAAGCAATACCGAATAGACTGGTGTCCATCATAATGCTGTATGCCAGGAAGATGCTCCAAACCCAAGTACAAGAAGATCAGGGCACCCTAACTCTAGCACCAAAGCTTTGGACACAACATACCGAGGATCCAAACCTCTGGACACCAGCTAATGGGCATCAGAGACCGGTGATGTCAAGGGCTGGGGCACCAAATCAATGGGCCATAGGATAATGGATGCATCAAACCACTGGCCATAGGCAACTGGGGCAACGATATGATGGACATCAGAGACTGCATCAAAACATTGGACACCACGACCACCTCTGGGCACCAGATACTGAAGCATTAGATAAGGAAGCCACCAGATATCAGAGATAAGGGACAGAAGCCCAGCAGACAGACACCACAGAGGCAGACATAGGCAGTATGTCGGTATTTTTCCAATATTTGGGTGGCAATAGCATTTTCTCCTGCCATGATGGTTGAGACTTGAGGTTTGGTTAAGTTATCATGAGATGGAATAATTTGGTGGCCATGGTTGGAAGACTTTGGTGAGATCTATTGGGCTATCATTCTGGCCATGGTTGGAGGACTGGTGAGATCTATTGGGCTATCATTCTGGCCATGGTTGGAGGACTTTGGTGATATCTATTGGGCTATCATTCTGGCCATGGTTGGAGGACTTTGGTGAGATCTACTGGGCTATCATTCTGGCCATGGTTGGAGGACTGGTGAGATCTACTGGGCTATCATTCTGGCTATGGTTGGAGGACTTTGGTGATATCTACTGGGCTATCATTCTGGCCATGGTTGGAGGACTGATGATATCTACTGGGCTATCATTCTGGCCATGGTTGGAGGACTTTGGTGATATCTACTGGGCTATCATTCTGGCCATGATTGGAGGACTTTGGTGATATCTACTGGGCTATCATTCTGGCCATGGTTGGAGGACTTTGGTGATATCTACTGGGCTATCATTCTGGCCATGGTTGGAGGACTGGTGAGATCTACTGGGCTATCATTCTAGGTTAGTTTTTAAGATCATGTCCTTGCACTCTAGATAAAGCTGTCCTCGGAAGACAAGATCATGACTCCAGGTTCCTTCGCCCTTGCTGATGAGGAATTTGCATGTACCTAATCCCAGAGGATTGCAGAAGGTGTGAGAAGTGATTATAGGATCTGGAGGCTGAGCTCTGTTCTGGGTGCGATGGAGAGGTCTCAATGAGTCTTCATCAGACGCAGACGTCTAGTCGCTGACAGGTGTAATTAGGGGAAGCGGAGAGATTCTGACTTTGCATCTCAGGTTGATTTTCTGCAGAGCCCGGATCTCCTCCCACTGACTGGGAATAAATATACAGCGGATTAGGTCACGTTCAGGTCTTTACTCATAACCAAACTGGTACTTAAGTCATTTTCAAGGAGAATCCCTTTAGTTCTATGTATTTCTGGGAAATCAGGGTGACAACCAATGCAGGCAGTCCCCACAGAGGTTGTCACCTCACATTCTAGTCTTGACTAGACTTGGGCGACTTAAGGATATAAATATTTAATGGGATTTTTTGCATGTTAGGTGAACAGAAACTTTGTATAAGGTGTAAAAAGTAACATCAACTTAGTGTCCAAATCATAGGGATATACATTGTCCATATATCAGTGCCATATAGTGCTAAGAATAGGAAATGCTTAAATAATATCTCTTATAGTGCTAAAGTACCTTAATACAGTTCTCCAATAATAACTACTCAGGTATTACCACCATAATGTATCCAAATACAAGTGCCATTCAGTGCACACATAAATAAGACTGCCATACAGTGTATAAATAATTTCACTTGCAATCCTCTGATCCAATAATAACTTCCATTGTTCTAAAATACCGCCATACAGTGCTATAATAATAAAAATAATTATTATTATTCCTTTAGTTCAAAATACTGCCATACTGTGCGCCAATAATAACTTGTAATATAATACCGCAATAAAGTATACAAAACACCAGCATCATAAAATGTATACATTACAGTCCTATAATGTACCCAATTAATACAGGCACAAAATTTCCATTTCTATGCACTGGGCTACATAATAAATACATCCATACAGTGCTCTAATAATAATAATACAAACTCCTGTAGTGCCACAATAACTACATACAGTGTTACAGTAATAATTGCTCTCTGCTCAAATAATACCGCCATAACTGCCATACTATGCATCAATAATTCCATATATATCAAAAGTACTCATTCAGTACTGGCATAAAGTGCTACAGTAATAAGTGGTCAAATATTACCGCCATAAGCTATCCAAATATCAGTGTCATACGCAGTACATATAACAGTTTTATACACATATTACCACTATACTATACATTAATAATTCCATTAATGCATACAATACATGCCATACAGTGCTCCAATAATTACTGCTCAATAACATTGCCATAAAGCATCCAAATATCGGTCTCATACATTGTACATAAATAATACTGCCGCAAAGTAGCCAAATATCAGTTTTATACAGTGTGCATAAAAAATACTGCCATACCATGCATCAATCATTCCATTAATATGTGTAATACTCATACAATACCGCCATGCAGTGCTCCCTTTACAAAGCTGGGGCAGATGTCATGCAGTCTGAACATTTCTGTTATTTTGGCCACATTTTTTTTAGCCTTTTGCACCATTTTAGTTTTAATCTCACCTGGTGTTGACCCTTGACCCCCGCTGCATTCTGTATATTTATAGGATATATTACTGCCTTAGTGCTGGTAAGTGTGCCGCTATCTCCTCTTCCCAGCTGTGTGGACATTTGCGCAGCGTTGACCTTTCCTATAAGTGAATCTCAGCAGAGGAGACGGTTTAATTGTAGAATAAATGGCGGTGTGTGGCTGCGCCCGGAGCCTCCTCTCCATCTGTAGGGCCGCTCCGAAGGTCACTCCATCCTCCTGATGTATGGGCCGGCTATGGCGGAGGCAGCAGATGGTCGTCTGCTGTGCCCAGTTGGTGCCAGGGATGCCACGTCTCAGCGAGTCTCCTGTAATGAGGTTTCGGGCCGTCTCATTGACAATTGTAACTTTCACCTTCACTCCTGGACTCTTCTTAGATCTTTAAACAGTCCAATATCTGACCCAGCATTTCACAGGTTAACTCTGTAACATTGTATCTACTTTACAATAACATTCTGTCTTATGCTCCAGTCACATCCAAAGCTGCATTCATAATTTCAGAGGCTGCCACTTGAAATCCATCAGTTCTGTACTGACAGCTACATCTTATAATAATGTACTGTACCCCGCTGCATTGCATTCTGGGAAATGTAGTACAATACCTGGTGGGAACACTGCAGCAGAGCATGCTCTGTACAGGCAAAGAACCAGCAGGGGGCAGCAGGATGTTAGCAGGGCTTGTACACTGAGAGAAAGCCAGGAAAATTGTCAGCGCAGCTCTGGCTGTGACTAGAGGATAACATGCACATAACTCAAGTTCACTACAGTAAAAGTAGTGTCTCTGTATTTTGGATCATAGAGAGGGTCCTGAGCAGAGACCTCCCTTATATGATGTCCAAATGGTCAAATAAGCCATGTAGGCGGGATTGTGCTGATTAGAAAACCCCTTTACCTTCTGACACAATTTATGGGGGCATCGGGCTGATAGTGATAATAATGGGGGGGCACTCTGGCTACATTGTATTCCTCTGGCAGGCATTAGCAGGGTGAACTGCTCACTCTGTTATAAGGGCACACTTAGAAGAGTTGTTGTGTGGGTGCTCTTGGAATATTAAAGGGGCACTTCTACTGTTATGTGGGTGTGGTCTATATTGAGGGGCGGGTCTTTTGTAGGGACTATGTATCATATAGTGTCCCACCCACTGACCGCCACTCATCTCCGTCTCTTCGCAGCTACACGGAGGTGGATGAACACAAGATCCAGCATTGCTTCTGCTACACGTCCACCGTCCTCACCAGCACGCTGGCCTTCCAGAAGGAGCAGAAGCTGAAGTGCGAATGTCAAGTGAGTCCTAATAAACTCATTGTGCAATGCTCTGCAGATCTCCAAAGTGGTAAGTGCTGGAATAATCTGCAGGATATATTGCAATGCGTCACAAAGAGAGGGAGCAATGATCTGCAGATCTCTAGAGAGGTCAGTGGTGTAATAATCTGCAGGATCTATCACTATTTGTCAGAAAGTAGAGGGAGCGATGTTCTGCAGATCTCCAGAGGTCAGTGTTACAGTAATATGCAAAATATCACTGTTTATCGGGGGGAGAGGGAGCAATATTCTGCAGCTCCCTAGAGAGGTCAGAGGTGTAATAATCTGCAGGGTATATCACTATGTATCTCTCAGGCAGCAGAGGAAGCGATGTTCTGCAGCTCTTCGGATTCCTCGCTCTCTCTTCCAGCTGCCGCTCTCACTTCTGATGAATTCTTCTCATTTTCCTGTCATTAACCTACTTATTAATATGCAAAATGCCATCAGTCTTAATAAACGCTCCCAAGGGCGAAGCGGACGCCGGACAGACCGCCTCATGGCCCCGCCCCATATAAACACGGAACTTTCTGCAGTGAATGATACAATGGGACAGCGTACAGATAATAACTACTGAGGGGACGTGATACAATGTATCAGTCAGGAGGTCACCTGATTCTTCTGGGATCGATACAATGTATCAGTCAGGAGGTCACCTGATTCTTCTAGCAATGATACAATGTATCAGTCAGGAGGTCACCTGATTCTTCTGGGATCGATACAATGTATCAGTCAGGAGGTCACCTGATTCTTCTAGTAATGATACAATGTATCAGTCAGGAGGTCACCTGATTCTTCTAGCAATGATACAATGTATCAGTCAGGAGGTCACCTGATTCTTCTAGTAATGATACAATGTATCATTCAGGAGGTCACCTGATTCTTCTGGGATCGATACAATGTATCAGTCAGGAGGTCACCTGATTCTTCTGGGATCGATACAATGTATCAGTCAGGAGGTCACCTGATTCTTCTGGGATCGATACAATGTATCAGTCAGGAGGTCACCTGATTCTTCTAGGATTGCTACAATGTATCAGTCAGGAGGTCACCTGATTCTTCTAGGATTGCTACAATGTATCAGTCAGGAGGTCACCTGATTCTTCTGGGATCGATACAATGTATCAGTCAGGAGGTCACCTGATTCTTCTGGGATTGATACAATGTATCAGTCAGGAGGTCACCTGATTCTTCTAGCAATGATACAATGTATCAGTCAGGAGGTCACCTGATTCTTCTAGTAATGATACAATGTATCATTCAGGAGGTCACCTGATTCTTCTGGGATCGATACAATGTATCAGTCAGGAGGTCACCTGATTCTTCTGGGATCGATACAATGTATCAGTCAGGAGGTCACCTGATTCTTCTGGGAGCGATACAATGTATCAGTCAGGAGGTCAGCTGATTCTTCTGGGATTGATACAATGTATCAGTCAGGAGGTCACCTGATTCTTCTAGGATTGCTACAATGTATCAGTCAGGAGGTCACCTGATTCTTCTAGGATTGCTACAATGTATCAGTCAGGAGGTCACCTGATTCTTCTAGCAATGATACAATGAATCAGTCTGGAGGTCACCTGATTCTTCTGGGATCGATACAATGTATCAGTCAGGAGGTCACCTGATTCTTCTGGGATTGATACAATGTATCAGTCAGGAGGTCACCTGATTCTTCTGGGATCGATACAATGTATCAGTCAGGAGGTCACCTGATTCTTTGCTGTGATGTCCTGACATGAGTTCTGAGCCCATCACATGAATTACTGCACAGCCAAGAACTGACAGCCTACCTCTCAGGAAGTGTCCGTAACCCTTTACACTCCCCATCATCCCCTGATATGTAATGATTACATCCCCAAGACGTGAACATCACAGACTGTCACCAGGTCTCTGAAGACGCTCGCCGGCGGCGCTGTGCACGTCAGTCCCGGGTAAGCAGAGGGATTAATTAGATCACATCTCCTAAAACCCGGGGGCCTACCTGCTGAGGAGGGGGCGCTCCTACTTCTGATAGACCTTATGTTACCATCCTTCCTTTACCATTTGCTTGCTCTCAATGACTGGGAACATCCTAAGACTGCAAACCTGTCTTGACCCAGTATTTCTCACAGTTGAAGGTTTGTTACCATTGCATCCAGTCTCAGTAATCCTCTGTGCACTAAACACAACAACAGCAGAAATCTCTATCGTGCTGTGATAGTTTGTTACAATGTATCAGTCTGGAGTCCAGGCTGTACAGCTCACAGATGATTGTCTAGACTGGATACAACTGTAACACATCCCCAGCTGTGAAAAGTAATCCACCAGCTGCCCCCTAATGGACCAGCAGAAATTTACCTGATAACCTGTTATGTGGATGGATCAGAATACTACTGTACATTGCCTCAGCTGCTGCCCAACTCTTGGTACACATAGAATAGTGGAAAGGCAATCTAGTACTATTACCCCAGTATATGTCAGCTGTGAGATCGGGACACCTTAGACTCTGCACCAGACCTAGGGGCAAGACGATCTAGTACTATCCCCCCGGTATCTGTCAGCTGTGAGATCGGGACACCTTAGACTCCGCACCAGACCTAGGGGCAAGACGATCTAGTACTATCCTCCCGGTATCTGTCAGCTGTGAGATCAGGACACCTTAGACTCTGCACCAGGCAACCTAGTACTATCCCCCCAGTATATGTCAGCTGTGAGATTGGGACACCTTAGACTCCGCACCAGTCCTAAGGGCAAGACTACCTAGTACTAACCCCCCCAGTATCTGTCAGCTGTGAGATCGGGACACCTTAGACTCTGCACCAGACAACCTAGTACTATCCCCCTGGTATCTGTCAGCTGTGAAATCAGGACACCTTAGACTCTGCACCAGACAACCTAGTACTGTCCCCCCAGTATATGTCAGCTGTGAGACTGGGACACCTTAGACTCTGCACCAGACCTAGGGGCAAGACAGTCTAGTACTGTTACCCCAGTATTTGTCAGCTGTGAGATCGGGACACCTTAGACTCCGCACCAGACCTAGGGGCAAGACGATCTAGAACTATGTCCCGAGTATCTGTCAGCTGTGAGACTGGGACACCTTAGACTCCGCACAGGTCCTAGGGGCAATGCTATTAATAGGTTCCTGCCCCTTTAACATCTCAGATCCATCATTTTCATAAATACAAATGAGGTGAAGATTTATAATTAAGTGAATATGAGGTAAGTGAGGAGCGAACCCGTCATGTGTCGCCGACTGTACCTGCAAACGCTGCGCCGGATGATGTGACGCCAGAAGCCGCAGGAGAGTAAATAATAATTCACACTACACATCAGGAGGATTCACACACATATGTCATCGTACGTGTCGCCTTGAGGACCCGCAGAGCTGGAAACAAAAATGTCGTATTCTTCACAGATAACGCTGCTACTCGGGCGAGTTCAAGGGAGATTTCCAAACTACTCCAGGAATCTGGGCGTCCTCTCCTGATTCTGGTGGCCTAGATGGGGCCAGAACCCCACCAGAATGACTGCAGCAACTAGTGGAGGCTAATAAAGTGACGGCACAGCATATCAGACTGTGTCCCCCCCATTTACAGGATTCCCAAATACAGTGCAGCTACGTGTCCCTATATACAGGGCAGCCACATGCTCAGATATACAGTGCTGGCCAAAAGTATTGGCACCCCTGCAATTCTGTCAGATAATACTCAATTTCTTCCAGAAAATGATTGCAATCACAAATGCTTTGGTAATAATATCTTCATTTAATTTGTCTTCAATGGAAAACCACAAAAAGAATTGTCAAAAAGCCAAATTGGATATAATTCCACACCAAACATAAAAAAGGGGGTGGACAAAAGTATTGGCACCCTTTGAAAAATCAGGTGATGCTTCTCTAATTTGTGTAATTAACAGCACCTGTTACTTACCTGTGGCACATAACAGGTGGTGGCAATAACTAAATCACACTTGCAGCCAGTTGAAATGGATTAAAGTTGACTCAACCTCTGTCCTGTGTCCTTGTGTGTACCACATTGAGCATGGAGAACAGAAAGAAGACCAAAGAACTGTCTGAGGACTTGAGAAGCAAAATTGTGAGGAAGCATGAGCAATCTCAAGGCTACAAGTCCATCTCCAAAGACCTGAATGTTCCTGTGTCTACCGTGCGCAGTGTCATCAAGAAGTTTAAAGCCCATGGCACTGTGGCTAACCTCCCTAGATGTGGACGGAAAAGAAAAATTGACGAGAGATTTCAACGAAAGATTGTGCGGATGGTGGCTAAAGAACCTCGACTAACATCCAAACAAGTTCTAGCTGCCCTGCAGTCCGAGGGTACAACAGTGTCAACCCGTACTATCCGTCGGCATCTGAATGAAAAGGGACTCTATGGTAGGATACCCAGGAAGACCCCACTTCTGACCCAGAGATATAAAAAAGCCAAAACTTACCTGAGAAAGCCAAAAACTTTTTGGAAGAATGTTCTCTGGTCAGATGAGACAAAAGTAGAGCTTTCTGGGAAAAGGCATCAACATAGAGTTTATAGGGAAAAAAAAGAGGCCTTCAAAGAAAAGAACACGGTCCCTACAGTCAAACATGGCGGAGGTTCCCTGATGTTTTGGGGTTGCTTTGCTACCTCTGGCACTGGACTGCTTGACCGTGTGCATGGCATTATGAAGTCTGCAGCATAATGTAGGGCCCAGTGTGAGAAAGCTGGGTCTCCCTCAGAGGTCATGGGTCTTCCAGCAGGACAATGACCCAAAACACACTTCAAAAAGCACTAGAAAATGGTTTGAGAGAAAGCACTGGAGACTTGTAAAGTGGCAGCAATGAGTCCAGACCTGAATCCCATAGAACACCCAAGGAGAGATCTCACAATGGCAGTTTGGAGAAGGCGCCCTTCACATCTCAGGGACCTGGAGAAATTCCAGCAGAGCATTGGAAGAAACTCATTGATGGTTACCGGAAGCGGTTGTTTGCAGTTATTTTGTCTAAAGGTTGTGCTACCAAGTATTAGGCTGAGGGTGCCAATACTTTTGTCCGGCCCATTTTTGGAGTTTTGTGTAAAATGATCAATGATTTGACTTTTTTTTTCATTCTCTTTTGTGTTTTTTCATTGCAAGCAAAATAAATGAAGATATTATTACCAAAGCATTTGTGATTGCAATCATTTTCTGGAAGAAATTGAGTATTATCTCACAGAATTGCAGGGGTGCCAATACTTTTGGCCAGCACTGTACAGTGCAGCCACATATCCCTATATATAGTGCAGCCACATGTCCTTATATACAATGCAGCCACATGTCCTTATATACAGTGCAGCCACATGTCCTTATATACAGTGCAGCCACATGATCAGATATACAGTGCAGCCACATGTCCCTATTTACAGTGAAGGCACAAGTCCATTTATACTGTACAGTCACGTGTCCCTTTATAAAGTGAAGCCATGCGTCCATATATACAGTGCAGTCACATATCCCTATACACAGTGGAGCCACATGCCCCTATATACAGTTCAGGGACATGACCCTACATACAGTGCAGGCACATAACCCAGATATACAGTGCAGTCATTTATATATTCTATAGAGTGCAGCCACATGTGTGTATATATTCAGAAGCACATAACGTCCCCTATGTACAGTACAACCACTTTACATATACAGTGCAGCCACGTGCCTCTATATACAGTGCCAGCCAGACATACACATTTCCTATTTACAGTACAAGAGCCTGGCCGTGTAGCCCCCTTGGTCATCCAGCACCAGAAGGGTTAATAAGCCCTACATTACCGCTTCTTCCCAGATTACCGCACTTTCCGGTTAATTAGTTGAATGTGTAAATGAGATGATGGGGGTTGTGATCCTCTTGTCCACCTTTTTATGGCTGTCTGAGGAATACGAGGCCGCTGCTTGTGCTATAACTCATTAACTCAGCCGACCTCATCTTACAGGCTTACCGCGCCGCGAGTGCGCCAGGTGATATCCGAGCGCCATGGTGAAAAAAAAGGACGAAGATGAAGAAATGTTCTTATAATTAAGGAATTAACAGGAACTAATTAAAGTTGGAGATTAGCAAGGAAATGACTGATGGGCTCATTATAACCGGTGAACCGGGCGGCCGGCGTAATAACCTCCTTATAATGGTGGGGGCAGGGCACTGGCGTTGGAGGGGTTAACCCATCACATGGGGCTCGGGAATCTCTGCTTGTTGTGTCCATCCTGACCTGGTACTTCTCACTGCTGAGGGTTTGTTACAGTGCATCAGTCTAGACAAGCCAAACACATCAGCTGCACAAATGCTTTCTCCTGTCCTGAGTGTTTGCTGCAATGTATCAGTGCAGGTAACCTGTCTGGAGTGCAGAAGTAGTGTAGTCTAGACTGGATACAATTGTAACAAACGCTCAGCTGTGAGAAGTATTAGGTCAGGTTCTGTAGGGGGCAGTATAGTCTGCGCTCTCTGTACCTTCTCACTATGGCGGTACTGCGCTTACATACTTGGCTCTTATTCACATCAGTTTTTCAGAATCAGATCCCGGACCCGGCCTCACATGGCCCAGAGCTGCAGTGGAGTCACAGCTCCCTCTAGTGGGCAAAGCGACCATCACATCAATGTAACAGGCTGGATGATGAGTGATGTAGTCATCTCCCTGCTGGTGTCTCCCCCTAGTGGTCAGACTGTATTCTGGTGGGTAGATTGTGGCTGGAGAGATGATTATTGGGGAGGTGGGTGGGGGGGGTATCAGGCTTACAGATGTCGTTAAATCTACTGTTTTATGTAAGGTGTGAACTGCAGCTAAATGGCAGCGTTATGTAAATGAGCTCGTGAATATTAATCAGCCGTCTTCTCCTCTCACAGGCCCTGCTGCAAGTCGCCAAAAACCTCTTCACACATTTGGGTGAGTTCCATCAATTCTATCTCTGTAATGTCACTACTCCACCCAACATGTATATTACTACATCCCCCATCCTCCATATTCTACCTAACCTCCACATTACTCCGTACTATTACATCTCCCATCCTCTCTATTACTACATCTCCCATCCTCTCTATTACTACATCTCCCATCCTCCCTATTACTACATCTCCCATCCTCTCTATTACTACATCTCCCATCCTCTCTATTACTACATCTCCCATCCTCCCTATTACTACATCTCCCATCCTCCCTATTACTACATCTCCCATCCTCCCTATTACTACATCTCCCATCCTCCCTATTACTACATCTCCCAGCCTCCCTATTACTACATCTCCCAGCCTCCCTATTACTACATCTCCCATCCTCCCTATTACTACATCTCCCATCCTCCCTATTACTACATCTCCCAGCCTCCCTATTACTACATCTCCCATCCTCCCTATTACTACATCTCCCATCCTCCCTATTACTACATCTCCCATCCTCCCTATTACTACATCTCCCATCCTCCCTATTACTACATCTCCCATCCTATTACTACATCTCCCATCCTCCCTATTACTACATCTCCCATCCTCCCTATTACTACTCTACCCATCCTCCCTATTACTACATCTCCCATCCTCCCTATTACTACATCTCCCATCCTATTACTACATCCCCCATCCTCCCTATTACTACATCACCCATCCTCCCTATTACTACATCTCCCATCCTCTCTATTACTACATCCCCCATCCTCCCTATTACTACATCTCCCATCCTATTACTACATCTCCCATCCTATTACTACATCTCCCATCCTCCCTATTACTACATCTCCCATCCTATTACTACATCTCCCATCCTCCCTATTACTACATCTCCCATCCTCCCTATTACTACATCTCCCATCCTCCCTATTACTACATCTCCCATCCTATTACTACATCCCCCATCCTCCCTATTACTACATCACCCATCCTCCCTATTACTACATCTCCCATCCTCTCTATTACTACATCCCCCATCCTCCCTATTACTACATCTCCCATCCTATTACTACATCTCCCATCCTATTACTACATCTCCCATCCTCCCTATTACTACATCTCCCATCCTATTACTACATCTCCCATCCTCCCTATTACTACATCTCCCATCCTCCCTATTACTACATCTCCCATCCTCCCTATTACTACTCCACCCATCCTCCCTATTACTACATCTCCCAGCCTCCATCTGCCCCCCATCCCTCCAGCTCCTGGTTACTCTGTCTGTCCTCTGCTCTTTCCCTCCCGATGCTGCAGAATCCTCAGCAGTGTGAATTCACCCCTATATTAGAGGCAGATGACTGGTTTCTGAGCGGAGGAGATGCGGCTGTCACACGGCAGCTCCTGACATTTAATAACCTTCCTCTGATTAAATCGCACTTTGTCAGAAGCGAAATATCAGCCATTAGTGAATGTTTAGAAAGTGATGCCCCCGCTAATAGAGACGCCGTCACTTTAAGAGTTCAGTAAAACAGGGCAGGATCAGAGGGAGCGCTACTGCAAGCTCTGCTAAATCTAATAAGAAAAGTACCTGGGGGCTTCATACTCCGCTCCTTCATACTCCAGTCACATCCAAAGCTGCATTCTGCTAGTTTCTCTTAGCTCTCAGGCTGCCCCCTACTGGTCCAGTGTCTGTGCAGAGCATTCACAGTGAGCTATGGTGGTATTATTCCATCACTGTACTGTAAGATTATTTGGGCACAGTGTAGCAGTATTATATGGCAGTGTATCATGGTATTATTTGGGCACAGTGTAGCAGTATTATATGGCAGTGTATCATGGTATTACTTCGGCACAGTGTAGCAGTATTATATGGCAGTGTATCATGGTATTATTTGGGCAGTGTGTAGCAGTATTATATGGCATTGTATCATGGTATTACTTGGGCACAGTATAGCAGTATTATATGGCATTGTATTATGGTATTATTCGGGCACAGTATAGCAGTATTATATGGCAGTGTATCATGGTATTACTTGGGCACAGTGTAGCAGTATTATATGGCAGTGTATCATGGTATTATTTGGGCAGTGTGTAGCAGTATTATATGGCAGTGTATCATGGTATTATTTGGGCACAGTGTAGCAGTATTATATGGCATTGTATCATGGTATTATTTGGGCACAGTGTAGCAGTATTATATGGCAGTGTATCATGGTATTATTTGGGCACAGTGTAGCAGTATTATATGGCATTGTATTATGGTATTATTTGGGCAGTGTGTAGCAGTATTATATGGCAGTGTATCATGGTATTATTTGGGCACAGTATAGCAGTATTATATGGCATTGTATTATGGTATTATTTGGGCAGTGTGTAGCAGTATTATATGGCAGTGTATCATGGTATTATTTGGGCACAGTATAGCAGTATTATATGGCAGTGCATCATGGTATTATTTGGGCAGTGTGTAGCAGTATTATATGGCAGTGTATCATGGTATTATTCGGGCACAGTATAGCAGTATTATATGGCAGTGCATCATGGTATTATTTGGGCACAGTATAGCAGTATTATATGGCAGTGTATCATGGTATTATTTGGGCACAGTATAGCAGTATTATATGGCAGTGCATCATGGTATTATTTGGGCACAGTATAGCAGTATTATATGGCAGTGCATCATGGTATTATTTGGGCAGTGTGTAGCAGTATTATATGGCAGTGTATCATGGTATTATTCGGGCACAGTATAGCAGTATTATATGGCATTGTATCATGGTATTATTTGGGCACAGTGTAGCAGTATTATATGGCAGTGTATCATGGTATTATTCGGGCACAGTATAGCAGTATTATATGGCAGTGTATCATGGTATTATTTGGGCACAGTGTAGCAGTATTATATGGCAGTGTATCATGGTATTATTTGGGCACAGTGTAGCAGTATTATATGGCAGTGTATCATGGTATTACTTGGGCACAGTGTAGCAGTATTATATGGCAGTGTATCATGGTATTATTTGGGCAGTGTGTAGCAGTATTATATGGCATTGTATCATGGTATTACTTGGGCACAGTATAGCAGTATTATATGGCATTGTATTATGGTATTATTCGGGCACAGTATAGCAGTATTATATGGCAGTGTATCATGGTATTATTCGGGCACAGTATAGCAGTATTATATGGCATTGTATTATGGTATTATTCGGGCACAGTATAGCAGTATTATATGGCAGTGTATCATGGTATTATTTGGGCACAGTGTAGCAGTATTATATGGCAGTGTATCATGGTATTATTCGGGCACAGTATAGCAGTATTATATGGCATTGTATTATGGTATTATTCGGGCACAGTATAGCAGTATTATATGGCAGTGTATCATGGTATTATTTGGGCACAGTATAGCAGTATTATATGGCATTGTATTATGGTATTATTTGGGCAGTGTGTAGCAGTATTATATGGCATTGTATCATGGTATTACTTGGGCACAGTATAGCAGTATTATATGGCAGTGTATCATGGTATTATTTGGGCAGTGTGTAGCAGTATTATATGGCATTGTATTATGGTATTACTTAGGCACAGTGTAGCAGTATTATATGGCAGTGTATCATGGTATTATTTGGGCACAGTGTAGCAGTATTATATGGCAGTGTATCATGGTATTATTCGGGCACAGTATAGCAGTATTATATGGCAGTGTATCATGGTATTATTCGGGCACAGTATAGCAGTATTATATGGCAGTGTATCATGGTATTATTTGGGCACAGTGTAGCAGTATTATATGGCATTGTATCATGGTATTATTCGGGCACAGTATAGCAGTATTATATGGCAGTGTATCATGGTATTATTCGGGCACAGTATAGCAGTATTATATGGCAGTGTATCATGGTATTATTTGGGCACAGTGTAGCAGTATTATATGGCATTGTATCATGGTATTATTCGGGCACAGTATAGCAGTATTATATGGCAGTGTATCATGGTATTATTCGGGCACAGTGTAGCAGTATTATATGGCAGTGTATCATGGTATTATTTGGGCACAATGTAGCAGTATTATATGGCATTGTATCATGGTATTATTCGGGCACAGTATAGCAGTATTATATGGCAGTGTATCATGGTATTATTCGGGCACAGTATAGCAGTATTATATGGCAGTGTATCATGGTATTATTTGGGCACAGTGTAGCAGTATTATATGGCATTGTATCATGGTATTATTCGGGCACAGTATAGCAGTATTATATGGCAGTGTATCATGGTATTATTCGGGCACAGTATAGCAGTATTATATGGCAGTGTATCATGGTATTATTTGGGCACAGTGTAGCAGTATTATATGGCATTGTATCATGGTATTATTCGGGCACAGTATAGCAGTATTATATGGCAGTGTATCATGGTATTATTCGGGCACAGTATAGCAGTATTATATGGCAGTGTATCATGGTATTATTTGGGCACAGTGTAGCAGTATTATATGGCATTGTATCATGGTATTATTCGGGCACAGTATAGCAGTATTATATGGCAGTGTATCATGGTATTATTCGGGCACAGTATAGCAGTATTATATGGCAGTGTATCATGGTATTATTTGGGCACAGTGTAGCAGTATTATATGGCATTGTATCATGGTATTATTTGGGCACAGTGTAGCAGTATTATATGGCATTGTATCATGGTATTATTCGGGCACAGTATAGCAGTATTATATGGCAGTGTATCATGGTATTATTCGGGCACAGTATAGCAGTATTATATGGCAGTGTATCATGGTATTATTCGGGCACAGTATAGCAGTATTATATGGCAGTGTATCATGGTATTATTTGGGCACAGTGTAGCAGTATTATATGGCAGTGTATCATGGTATTATTCGGGCACAGTATAGCAGTATTATATGGCATTGTATTATGGTATTATTCGGGCACAGTATAGCAGTATTATATGGCAGTGTATCATGGTATTATTTGGGCACAGTATAGCAGTATTATATGGCATTGTATTATGGTATTATTTGGGCAGTGTGTAGCAGTATTATATTGCATTGTATCATGGTATTACTTGGGCACAGTATAGCAGTATTATATGGCAGTGTATCATGGTATTATTTGGGCAGTGTGTAGCAGTATTATATGGCATTGTATTATGGTATTACTTAGGCACAGTGTAGCAGTATTATATGGCAGTGTATCATGGTATTATTTGGGCACAGTGTAGCAGTATTATATGGCAGTGTATCATGGTATTATTCGGGCACAGTATAGCAGTATTATATGGCAGTGTATCATGGTATTATTCGGGCACAGTATAGCAGTATTATATGGCATTGTATCATGGTATTATTTGGGCACAGTGTAGCAGTATTATATGGCAGTGTATCATGGTATTATTCGGGCACAGTATAGCAGTATTATATGGCAGTGTATCATGGTATTATTTGGGCACAGTGTAGCAGTATTATATGGCAGTGTATCATGGTATTATTTGGGCACAGTGTAGCAGTATTATATGGCAGTGTATCATGGTATTACTTGGGCACAGTGTAGCAGTATTATATGGCAGTGTATCATGGTATTATTTGGGCAGTGTGTAGCAGTATTATATGGCATTGTATCATGGTATTACTTGGGCACAGTATAGCAGTATTATATGGCATTGTATTATGGTATTATTCGGGCACAGTATAGCAGTATTATATGGCAGTGTATCATGGTATTATTCGGGCACAGTATAGCAGTATTATATGGCATTGTATTATGGTATTATTCGGGCACAGTATAGCAGTATTATATGGCAGTGTATCATGGTATTATTTGGGCACAGTGTAGCAGTATTATATGGCAGTGTATCATGGTATTATTCGGGCACAGTATAGCAGTATTATATGGCATTGTATTATGGTATTATTCGGGCACAGTATAGCAGTATTATATGGCAGTGTATCATGGTATTATTTGGGCACAGTATAGCAGTATTATATGGCATTGTATTATGGTATTATTTGGGCAGTGTGTAGCAGTATTATATGGCATTGTATCATGGTATTACTTGGGCACAGTATAGCAGTATTATATGGCAGTGTATCATGGTATTATTTGGGCAGTGTGTAGCAGTATTATATGGCATTGTATTATGGTATTACTTAGGCACAGTGTAGCAGTATTATATGGCAGTGTATCATGGTATTATTTGGGCACAGTGTAGCAGTATTATATGGCAGTGTATCATGGTATTATTCGGGCACAGTATAGCAGTATTATATGGCAGTGTATCATGGTATTATTCGGGCACAGTATAACAGTATTATATGGCAGTGTATCATGGTATTATTTGGGCACAGTGTAGCAGTATTATATGGCATTGTATCATGGTATTATTCGGGCACAGTATAGCAGTATTATATGGCAGTGTATCATGGTATTATTCGGGCACAGTATAGCAGTATTATATGGCATTGTATCATGGTATTATTTGGGCACAGTGTAGCAGTATTATATGGCATTGTATCATGGTATTATTCGGGCACAGTATAGCAGTATTATATGGCAGTGTATCATGGTATTATTCGGGCACAGTGTAGCAGTATTATATGGCAGTGTATCATGGTATTATTTGGGCACAGTGTAGCAGTATTATATGGCATTGTATCATGGTATTATTCGGGCACAGTATAGCAGTATTATATGGCAGTGTATCATGGTATTATTCGGGCACAGTATAGCAGTATTATATGGCAGTGTATCATGGTATTATTTGGGCACAGTGTAGCAGTATTATATGGCATTGTATCATGGTATTATTCGGGCACAGTATAGCAGTATTATATGGCAGTGTATCATGGTATTATTTGGGCACAGTGTAGCAGTATTATATGGCATTGTATCATGGTATTATTGAGGTGTATGTTTTTATTCTGACACAGTATAGCGACATTATCTGCACACTGTTTACTGTTTTTATGGATCTGGATGTTATATAATGGTATAGATGTAATAGTAAAACTATCAATGCAGCTTTGGATGTGAGTGGAGTATAAAACATAATGTAACTCGGCATCAATAGGCAGTAAAGTTACTTGTGCGGATATTTAACCTCTAACACAAGGAAACTGTCTTTCCCGATGGCAGGATCTCGGCACCCTCCGCACATCACACGAAGCCTCCGTCTGCCCAGGAAGAGATTGAACTTTTGCCACTTGTTATCGGAGGTTGTTATTTGCTGTGCGGAGCGCTCCGCCGCCGCCGGCCGTCTCTGCACTTTATTGGAAAAGTTTAATCTGAGCTGATATTTGGTTTTCACCCCCCTCAGGCTGCGGTGCGGACGTCCCCAGTGTAATAAGCCCTCAGCGCTCGCTCTTCAGTAGTCTGACCGCTTCTCATAATGAGAGGACGGCGCCGGCAGCACATTATACGTAGGCGCTGCGCTCACACGGGGGCGCTCACACGGGGGCACGCACGGTATGAGGAGAGAATGAGAATTGGCCGGTCGCACCGACTGCACCGAGGTCTGCACCATAAGTACAAATCTAGCATCCGGCCGCCATGGACCGGCTATGGCATGTGGCTGGCCGTTTAACCCTATGACAAGGGGGAGCTTAACCCTTCTGGTGCTGTTTGGATATCTGGAACTTCAATGGCCTTTGGCCATGGCCACCAAGTAATGGACACTTCAGTGCATCTATGGTCTAGTTATCATAGAATTCAATGGAGGATGTGCAGTGAGAGCTCCCCCTAGTGATCACCAAATCAAAATTGTAATCCTATAAAAAGTTAAATGTTGATCATTTCTTACAAATCCATAGATTGGGGTGTTTGTGATTCCCCTTTTAAAATCCTGCTCTGGGGAAGGGGGGGCTACTTAAAGGGCATTGTGTTCCCATTTTTGGAAAGAGTAGGAAATGATTTCCCATCATATCCTCCCATCACCCACCAGCAGATGTGCCAGAAGAGGAGTTCCCCTTTAAGAGAAGTAAACTTGCAGCTCTAAATATAGTAAGTTGGCAGATCGGTGATTTGAGGCAATTCTGGACATTTAGTCAATGACGTCACTGAAGAGTTTCTGACTCATTCCCAAATCTAATTCCCACATAAATCCCGTGGGAGCTTCCATCTCCTCGTGTAGTATGATGTATAATCTGCAGCTGTGCGGGGTCAGAGCGCGCACGTGCAGAATCCGGAGAAATCTCAGTAACACGTTATTTGCACCACGTCAGTCATGTAGCGATAAGCAAAGATTTTTATTGGAAAATTGTCCATTCCTAAATGACTCGATTTGGGGTCTTCAGGGGGAATCCACCTAAAATCATATCCTAAAATCAGACCCTGCCAATTCCCAAGACGAAGGAGCGGCAACGCCACCTACAGACACAAACATTGACATTAAAAACTTTATTTTTTTCCCTATATATTAGAATTTGTGCTTTTTTGTTTTTAAAAAAAAAATCTTATTTTTCGACAATTTTTATTGTATTATTATTTTAATTTACTTATTGTGTTACCTTTAAGGCTCCGTTCACACCTGCGTCACGGTTTCTGTTTATAATGGAAACAACACCGTGCTGGATCTGGCGCTTGACGGACCCCAGACTTATAATTGGGTCCATCAGATTGTCATGGTGTCCACTATGGTGTCTTATGTCTGATTCCCAGAAATCTGAATCTTCAAATGCAGATGTGAACAGAGCCTTTGGGATCAGTGTAGGGTTTAGGGTTGTAGCCCCCTAAATTGTACTTGCCCCTGCCTTAGGGCACCCCAGCCAGTTACTCAAGGTTTGGGTAATAAACATCCATTTTGGTTTGAGAACAATTATGTAGGAAAACGTTCATGTTAGCACAGTACTGTAGGGGGCGCTACTATAAGCTGCTAGTATTCAGTCATCACGCAGTTAGATGACACAATATGTGTAATGTCGGTTCACGGGGGTCGATGACATCACAGATATTCTTGGTCTTTCTTAGATGACGTATCGGTTCTGCTCCAGGAAATTATCACCGAAGCTCGAAACCTCAGCAATGCAGAAATGTGAGTACTGTACCAGGCGTGAGGATCCTACTGAGATCTACTCATGTCCTTCCAACCACTCCTCTCCACTACCAAGAACCAGAACATGTGTTCCTTTAGATAATTCCATGGTTTAAGACATGGACATACAACATTGCTCAAGATTTTGCCATATTATAGCCAAGAAGTGGTCTTGTAGATCTCCTGCATCAGCTTTATATATCTTGTCCAGAGTTGGGGTTACTTCAAAACCTCATTCACGATCTGGATTTGTAGACCTTCCCATAATCTGGTGTTGTAGACCTTTGTAGGTTCTGGTCTTGTAGACCTTATCCAGAATCTGGATTTTTAGGCATTGCCCATAATCTGGTCATGTAGACTTTTTATAGGATCTGGTCTTGTAGACCTCATTCAGGTTCTCAACGTCTAGACCTTGCCCATCATCTGGACTTGTAGACTACTACAGGAATTGTTGACGATCTGGTTTTGTAGGATCTATACTTACAAACCATTTCCAGGATCTAGTCTTTTATTACTCGTCTAGGATCTGTTTTCATAGACCTGGCTTAGGAAGTGATCTGATCTTGTAGACTTTGTTCAGGATCTGGTTTTGTAGGTCTTCTCCCAAATTAGTACTTATACACCTTCTCTATGATCTTGTAAGTCTTGCTTCAGATCTGGTCTGATAGTCTTGGCCTAGGATCTGGTTTGTAGGTCTAGTGTAGGATCTGCTTTCATAGTTCTGGCCCAGGATCTGTTCTTGTAGACCTCATCCAGGATTTATTTGTGTAAAGATTGTCCATAATTCATTTTATAGATTTCTGATCTCTTTGTATAGATCTCATTCAGATTGTGGTTGAATGAAGGTCATGTCTAGGATATGGTCCAATGGATATTGGTCTTGTAGACTTTGTCCAGGATCTCATCCTTTATACCTCATCCAGGATCTGTTTGGTAGGTTTTCTGTAGGAACTGATCTCTTAGTCTTGGCCTAGAATTGATTTGGTTTTGTAAACCGTTTCCAGGATCTGGTCTGGTCTTTGATCTATTTTTATAGAGTATCTGGTTTAGGGTCTGGTCTCATCGACCATTCTCTTTACTGGTCTTGTAGCCCTTATTCAGGATTTGGCTTTGTAAACCCTTTCCAGGACCGGGTCTGGTCTTTGATCAATTTTAAAGAGCATCTGGTCTAGGGTCTGGTCTCATCGACCATTCTCATTACTGATCTTGTAGACTTTGTCCAGAATCTGATCATTAAAAGCTCAACCAGGATCTATTTAGTAGGTCTTGTCTAGGATATGGTCTCAATCTTGGCCTAGTATTTGGTCTTGTAGACCTCACCCAGGACCTGGTATTGACTATTTTTATAGACCACGTCCACGATCTGGTCTTATAGGACTTGTCTAGGATCTGGTTGTGTAAACCTCTTCTGGGATATGGCCATAGAGACCTTGTCCTGGATCGGTCTTATAGATCTGGTCCTCTAAATACTTGAGATATCTTCCATAGTTTGGTTGTAACAATAATGTAGCAGCTTTGGGATTATATCCTTAAATCGTTCCTTCTCTCTTCTGGCAGATGTTCTGTTTTTCTACTTGAGAGACACAGCCACGAACTGGTCGCCAAAGTGTTTGACGGAGGAGTCGTGGATGATGAGGTACGTCCATTGGGGAGCAGATGGGAGGAATATGCAATGGAATCTCTCTCTTCACATGTGGTGGAATTTGTGTTACTTTGTAACATCATTATCACAGTGCCACCTATAGACCAGGAGGAGGTGCTACAGTCCAATGTGAATAATCCTAAACCAGTATTGTATGTATGACGTCATGAGGACAATGATGGGAGTTTTACTTTCTGTTGACAGAGCTACGAGATTCGGATCCCAGCGGACCAGGGCATTGCGGGACACGTGGCAACAACGGGCCAGATTCTGAACATTAAGGATGCTTACTCCCATCCTCTGTTCTACCGGGGCGTGGACGACAGCACGGGCTTCAGGACAAGGAATATCCTGTGTTTCCCCATTAAGAATGAGAGTAACGGTGGGTGGAGCCCGGGTTATATGAGACCATGGGGGGCAGCGGGGTCACTATACATTATAATCTGATATCATGTCTTCCCATCCTGCAGAGGTCATCGGGGTGGCAGAATTGGTCAACAAAATTAATGGTCCCGGATTTACCAAATTTGATGAAGATCTGGCCACGGCGTTCTCCATTTACTGCGGGATCAGCATCGCTCATGTAAGATCCGGAGTGCGCAGAATGTCGCCTTGTGCGGATCGGCTGATTCTAATCTCTGCCGTTTCCTCCACCAGTCGCTGCTGTATAAACAGGTCCGAGAAGCGCAATTCAGGAGTCACCTGGCCAACGAGATGATGATGTATCACATGAAGGTAACGCAACGCTAAGGACAGGATTCCGATTTACTGAATCAATGGTTTTTATTTTTTACTGATTTCTTTGGTTTTGGGTTTATTTTGAGGATAGAAAACTGACAATAATGACGCTAAAATTGGGAAATCTAGATAATGTTTTTATATGTATAATATGTTTTTAGGTTTTTTATGGGTAAAATATTTATATTTGTTTTTTATTAACTGATATAATAATTTCTATAGCTTTAAGACCCCCGATCTCCCACCTCTGTGTGTCTTGTTATGCGGAGTCTTTGGCTACATCTAATGCATTTGCAAAGAAATGTAATGCAAAGTATCAGATATATCTAAGCAGCAGTGATGTCACTGGTGTCACATGGAAGTGGTGATGTCACTGGTGTCACATGGAAGTAGCGATGTCACTGGTGTCACATGGAAGTGGTGATGTCACTGGTGTCACATGGAAGTGGTGATGTCACTGGTGTCACATGACTTATACAGTTAGTGTATTACATATTAGTAGTCACTAATCTTTGGGGTTTTCTTCTCACATTCTTATCTATTCCAGGTCTGTGAAGAAGAAACTAAGAAGCTGGAGGGTAACGGTATTCCAGCAGTTTCCCGCATCGATCCAAATTTTGCAAATTTCAGCTACACCCCCCGATCTCTCCCCGAGGATGATACCACATTGGTGAGTCCTGAGCCAGTAACCAACATGGTGATCGCCCGTATCACCTCATACACCGCCATATATCTGGTAAAATAACCCCGTATATCCGGTATAATGTACCCCCCATATATCTGGTAAAATAATCCCGTATATCCGGTATAATGTACCCCCCATATATCCGGTATAATATACCCCCATATATCCAGTATAATATACCCCCATATATCCAGTATAATATACCACCATATATCCAGTATAATATACCCCCATATATCCGGTATAATATGCCCCCATATATCCAGTATAATATACCCCCATATATCCAGTATAATATACCTCCATATATCCAGTATAATATACCCCATATATCCAGTATAATATACCCCCATATATCCAGTGTAATATACCTCCATATATCCAGTATAATATACCGCCATATATCCAGTATAATATACCCCCATATATCCAGTATAATATACCCCCATATATCCAGTATAATATACCCCCATATATCCAGTATAATATACCGCCATATATCCGGTATAATATATCCCCATATATCCGGTATAATATATCCCCATATATCCAGTATAATATACCCCCATATATCCAGTATAATATACCCCCATATATCCAGTATAATATACCGCCATATATCCAGTATAATATACCCCCATATATCCAGTATAACATACCCCCATATATCCAGTATAACATACCCCCATATATCCAGTATAATATACCCCCATATATCCAGTATAATATACCCCCATATATCCAGTATAATATACCGCCATATATCCGGTATAATATACCCCCATATATCCGGTATAATATACCCCCATATATCCAGTATAATATACCTCCATATATCCAGTATAATATACCTCCATATATCCAGTATAATATACCCCCATATATCCGTATAATATACCTCCATATATCCAGTATAATATACCCCCTTATATCCAGTATAATATACCCCCATATATCCGGTATAATATACCCCCATATATCCGGTATAATATACCCCCATATATCCGGTATAATATACCGCCATATATCCAGTATAATATACCGCCATATATCAAGTATAATATACCCCCATATATCCAGTATAATATACCCCCATATATCCAGTATAATATACCCCCATATATCCAGTATAATATACCCCCGTATATCCAGTATAATATACCCCCATATATCCAGTATAATATACCCCCGTATATCCAGTATAATATACCCCCATATATCCAGTATAATATACCGCCATATATCCAGTATAATATACCGCCATATATCCAGTATAATATACCCCCATATATCCAGTATAATATACCCCATATATCCAGTATAATATACCCCCATATATCCAGTATTATATACCCCCATATATCCGGTATAATATACCCCCATATATCCGGTATAATATACCTCCATATATCCAGTATAATATACCGCCATATATCCAGTATAATATACCGCCATATATCCAGTATAATATACCGCCATATATCCAGTATAATATACCCCCATATATCCAGTATAATATACCGCCATATATCCAGTATAATATACCCCCATATATCCAGTATAATATACCCCCATATATCCAGTATAATATACCCCCATATATCCAGTGTAATATACCCCCGTATATCCAGTATAATATACCGCCATATATCCAGTATAATATACCCCCATATATCCAGTATAATATACCCCCATATATCCAGTATAATATACCCCCATATATCCAGTATAATATACCCCCATATATCCAGTATAATATACCCCCATATATCCAGTGTAATATACCCCCGTATATCCAGTGTAATATACCTCCATATATCCAGTGTAATATACTGCCATATATCCAGTATAATATACCCCCATATATCCAGTATAATATACCCCCATATATCCAGTATAATATACCCCCATATATCCAGTATAATATACCGCCATATATCCAGTATAATATACCCCCATATATCCAGTATAATATACCCCCCATATATCCAGTATAATATACCGCCATATATCCGTATAATATACCCCCATATATCCAGTATAATATACCCCCATATATCCAGTATTATATACCCCCATATATCCAGTATAATATACCCCCATATATCCGGTATAATATACCCCCATATATCCAGTGTAATATACCGCCATATATCCAGTATAATATACCCCCATATATCCGGTATAATATACCCCCATATATCCGGTATAATATACCACCATATATCCAGTATAATATACCGCCATATATCCAGTGTAATATACCGCCATATATCCAGTATAATATACCCCCATATATCCGGTATAATATACCCCCATATATCCGGTATAATATACCTCCATATATCCAGTATAATATACCCCCATATATCCAGTATAATATACCGCCATATATCCAGTATAATATACCCCCATATATCCAGTATAATATACCCCCATATATCCAGTATAATATACCGCCATATATCCAGTATAATATACCCCCATATATCCAGTATAATATACCCCCGTATATCCAGTGCTCATTCACACCTGTCCTGCAGTAATCTCTTTGGGGGTATTTAGCAGGTGCAGTAGCGCCCTCTAGCTTGCTGTTATTAGAGCACCCCCTACACAAGCCTGTCCTGAAGCACATACACCTGGGGAGAACATGTCAGTGAAGGGTTCTTGTTGCTATCTTATAAACTATCTCTTGGTCTCACACGATCATTTTGGCGTCCCGGGGGGTCAGAGAGCCAAGTGTGCATGTACAGTCTCTATTCCCATCAGCAGATGTGACACAAACATCCGAGAAATCCTCTGAGGGGTGCACACAGGATACCTCCAGGGGAGTGGGGTACATAAATATTATACTAGTACCAGATAATACCGCCATAAAGTGTGCAGATAGCAGTGCTATATAGTGTACACAATTGTAGGCATTTGCTGCTGATTTGGGGCCGTATGTCCAGCCCCATAGATTACTATCCAGGATTAACAAGGCTGTGCCGCTGCGCTCCCTGTCACGTGGAGATTTGTCGGGTGTGAATTATTACTTAGTATTTTGCATATTCATCTAAAAGGCAACATTGTAAATAATAACATGTATCAGGAAAATACAGCAGGTAATGTCACATGTCATTCCACTCCCTGCCAGCAGATGGCGATGAGACAGCGTCTAAACTGACCGGTAATCCGAGCTGATCGAGTCCATCCTGCTGATCCCACAATCACTAAGTCATGTGCTAAACAATCCTTGTGGTGGACTACAAGTCCCAGCGTGTTTTATAAGTCGTACACTGTCCCTTAGGTCATTAGATTGCCAGCTCTTGGGGGAACCATTGCTGTCTGTCTCATTTGTGGCACGTATGTATACTGTACGTATTTATGTGACCCCTCTCCATGTCGCCCCCTGCAGGCCACCCTCAGTATGTTTGAAGACATGGGCTTTACCACCAACTACAAGATCGATCGGACGACTCTAATCAGGTGTGTGGTGTGACCAGATCTCAATGAGTTAACTGATTCTGATCCCGCTGTCAGATCACTGACCCCCCCCCCCCCAAAGCACCTGCTCATCCAGAGCTCCACAGCTCATGAATGGAATACAAGAGCTACAGTAAAGACTGACACTAACAGAGCACAAGGGGTGTAATTGTCCATAACAACTCTAGATATGTGCTGATGTAGCAGAGATGAGTTTGTCACTTGGGTATTTATCTGTCACCTATAATCGTATTTACAGATTTATTAGTAACTGGAGACTTCTGTGTGTTTAGATTTTGCCTTATGGTGAAGAAGGGGTACAGGGACCCCCCATATCACAACTGGATGCACGCCTTCTCGGTGTCACACTTCTGCTACCTGCTCTACAAGAACCTGGAACTCCTCAATTACTTAGAGTAAGGAACGGTCCCTGCATTATCTGCACATCCTGAGGGTTACCACTAGATGGCGCTATAGTATATAATGTACAGTTATAGAAGAAGTCACATATCCTGAGTGTTACCACTAGATGGCGCTATAGTATATAATGTAGCGTTATAGAAGAAGTCACATATCCTGAGTGTTACCACTAGATGGCGCTATAGTATATAATGTAGCGTTATAGAAGAAGTCACATATCCTGAGTGTTACCACTAGATGGCGCTATAGTACCTTGTGCAGCATTATACTAGAAGTCACACTAGATGGAGCTTTAGCACATGATGTAGACTTATAGTAGAAGTCAAACATTCTAGGTGTTGCCACCAGATGGAGCTATAATACATAGTACAGCATTATACTGGAAGCATCATCCTGGCTTTTACCACTAGTATGTATTGTTATTTTATAAAGCACCATTAATCCCATCATGCTGTACATTATTATATTAATCCCATGGTGCTCAGTACATTATTATATTAATTCCATGGTGCTCAGTACATTATTATATTAATTCCATGGTGCTGTACATTATTATATTAATTCCATGGTGCTCAGTACATTATTATATTAATTCCATGGTGCTGTATATTATTATATTAATTCCATGGTGCTGTATATTATTATATTAATTCCATGGTGCTTTACATTTGAGGATTTACATACAGTACACAAGATATACAACATTGGTAATACAAACAGTGATCACTGGTACAGTGGGATAGAGGGCCCTGCCCGCAAGGACTTACAATCTATGAGGGAAGAGGGATAGAGACAGAAGGTGGGGGTAGAGGCTGTACAGATGGCGGTGTGGTGACAGTAGTGTTATTGGAGGTTGTACAGGTGGTGGTGTGGTGACAGTAGTGTTATTGGGGGTTGTAGGCCTTCCTGAATAGGTGAGTCTTCAGGACCTTCTTGAAGCTTGTGACTGTGGGGGTCAGTCTTATGTGTCTTGGTAATGAGTTCCAGAGTATGGGGGATGCACGGGAGAAGTCTTGGAGACGTTTGTGTGAAGAGCGGATAAGAGCAGAGCGGAGTAGGAGGTCTTTGGAGGATCGGAGGTTACGTGCGGGCAGGTAGCGGGAGATTAGGTCGGAGATATATGGAGGGGACAGGTTGTGGACGGCTTTGTATGTCAGAGTTAGTAGTTTGAACTCTATTTGCTGGGCGATGGGTAGCCAGTGAAGGGATTGGCAGAGGGGAGCGGCCGATGGAGAACGGGGGAGAGGTGTATTAGGCGAGCAGCACAGTGTAAGGTGGACTGGAGGGGGGCGAGAGTGTTAGCTGGGAGGCCAAGGAGAAGGGTGTTACAGTAGTCTAGGCGGGAGATTATGAGGGCGAGGAATAGCATCTTTGTAGTTTCAGGGGTGAGGAAGGAGCGGATTCGGTGGATGTTCTTGAGTTGGAGGCGGCAGGAGGTGTTGAGGGTTTGGATGTGAAGGATAGGTCAGAGACTAAGGTTATACCAAGGCAGCGGGCTGTGGAACTGGGGTGAGAGTGGTTCCATTAATTTTGATAGATGGGTCAGGTAGGGGGGCCGTGCAAGGTGGGGTGAAGATTATGAACTCCGTTTTCTCCATGTTGAGTTTGAGAAAGCAGGAGGAGAGAAAGGAGGCTACAGCTGCTAGACATTCTGGGACTCTGGACAACAGGGAGGTAATGTCTGGACCAGAGAGATATATTTGGGTGTCGTTAGCATAGCAATGGTAATGGAAACCATGGGATTCTATGAGTTGGCCAAGGCCTAGGGTGTAGATGGAGAACAGGAGGGGTCCTAGGACGGGGCCTTGGGGGACACCTACAGAGAGAGGACGTGGCGGGGAGGTGGTGTGTGAGTGGGAGACGCTGAATGTGCGGTTGGTGAGGTATGAGGAGATCCAGGAAAGGGCCAGGTCTGAGATGCCAAGGGATGAGAGAGTTTCTAACAGGAGGGAATGGTCGACTGTGTCAAAGGCAGAGGAGAGGTCGAGGCGGAGGAGGACAGAGGAGGAGGAGGACAGAGGAGGAGGAGGACAGAGGAGGAGAGGTCGAGGAGGAGGAGGACAGAGGAGGAGGAGGACAGAGGAGGAGAGGTCGAGGAGGAGGAGGACAGAGGAGGAGGAGGACAGAGGAGGAGGAGGAGGAGGACAGAGGAGGAGGAGGACAGAGGAGTGACATTTGGCTTTGGCAGTTAGAAGGACATTAGTGACCTTGGTTAGGGCAGTTTCTGTGCAGTGATGGGGTCTGAAGCCTGACTGTAGTCTGTCACAGAGCACATTGGATGAGAGATAGGAGGACAGTTCGGAGTGGACGTGTTGCTCCAGCAGGTTAGAGGCGTACGGGAGCAGTGAGATGGGGCGATAGTTGGCTGGAGAGGACGGGTCCAGGGAGGGTTTCTTAAGTATAGGTGTGACGGTAGCATGTTTGAGGGCGGAAGGAAAGGATCTATTGGTTAGGGATAGGTTGAAGAGATGGGTTAGGGCAGGAGTATAGTTATGATTGAAGCAGCAGTGATTTAGCTTCTAGTTGTACAGCTTTATACTAGACGTCACACAGCCTGGCTCTTCCACCACTAGATGGGGCCATAGCACATGATACGATATATATATATAGATATATATACAGTCATATGAAAAAGTTTGGGCACCCCTATTAATCTTAATCATTTTTAGTTCTAAATATTTGGGTGTTTGCAACAGCCATTTCAATTTGATATATCTAATAACTGATGGACACAGTAATATTTCAGGATTGAAATGAGGTTTATTGTACTAACAGAAAATGTGCAATATGCATTAAACCAAAATTTGACCGGTGCAAAAATTTGGGTACCCTTATCATTTTATTGATTTGAATACGCCTAACTACTTTTTACTGACTTACTGAAGCACAAAATTGGTTTTGTAACCTCACTGAGCTTTGAACTTCATAGCCAGGTGTATCCAATCATGAGAAAAGGTATTTAAGGTGGCCAATTGCAAGTTGTTCTCCTATTTGAATCTCCTCTGAAGAGTGGCATCATGGGCTCCTCAAAACAACTCTCAAATGATCTGAAAACAAAGATTGTTCAACATATTTGTTCAGGGGAAGGATACAAAAAGTTGTCTCAGAGATTTAACCTGTCAGTTTCCACTGTGAGGAACATAGTAAGGAAATGGAAGACCACAGGGACAGTTCTTGTTAAGCCCAGAAGTGGCAGGCCAAGAAAAATATCAGAAAGGCAGAGAAGAAGAATGGTGAGAACAGTCAAGGACAATCCACAGACCACCTCCAAAGAGCTGCAGCATCATCTTGCTGCAGATGGTGTCACTGTGCATCGGTCAACAATACAGCACACTTTGCACAAGGAGAAGCTGTATGGGAGAGTGATGCGAAAGAAGCCGTTTCTGAAAGCACGCCACAAACAGAGTCGCCTGAGGTATGCAAAAGCACATTTGGACAAGCCAGCTTCATTTTGGAAGAAGGTCCTGTGGACGGATGAAACAAAGATTGAGTTGTTTGGTCATACAAAAAGGCGTCAAAAAACACAGCATTCCAAGAAAAACACTTGCTACCCACTTTAAAATTTGGTGGAGGTTCCATCATGCTTTGGGGCTGTGTGGCCAATGCCGGCACCGGGAATCTTGTTAAAGTTGAGGGTCGCATGGATTCAACTCAGTATCAGCAGATTCTTGAGAATAATGTACAAGAATCAGTGACGAATTTGAAGTTACGCCGGGGATGGATATTTCAGCAAGACAATGATCCAAATCTACTCAGGCATTCATGCAGAGGAACAATTACAATGTTCTGGAATGGCCATCCCAGTCCCCAGACCTGAATATCATTGAACATCTGTGGGATAATTTGAAGCGGGCTGTCCATGCTCGGCGACCATCAAACTTAACTGAACTGAAATTGTTTTGTAAAGAGGAATGGTCAAAAATACCTTCATCCAGGATCCAGGAACTGATTAAAAGCTACAGGAAGCGACTAGAGGCTGTTATTTTTGCAAAAGGAGGATCTACTAAATATTAATGTCACTTTTCTGTTGAGGTGCCCATACTTTTGCACCGGTCAAATTTTGGTTTAATGCATATTGCACATTTTCTGTTAGTACAATAAACCTCATTTCAATCCTGAAATATTACTGTGTCCATCAGTTATTAGATATATCAAATTGAAATGGCTGTTGCAAACACCCAAATATTTAGAACTAAAAATGATTAAGATTAATAGGGGTGCCCAAACTTTTTCATATGACTGTATATATATGTTATACAAAGAGCTACATATCCATCTTCTACCACTAGATGGGGCCATAATGCAGTATTATACTATAGAAGCATATCCAGATGCTGCCACTGGGAGGCGCTGTAGTTCATTTTGCATTTTTATTGCTCTTCATATTTTTTTTCTTTTCCTTTTTTTAATTTTTTGCTTTTCAGGGACTTTGAGATTTTTGCCTTGTTTGTGTCGTGTATGTGCCATGATCTGGATCACAGGGGGACAAACAATTCCTTCCAAGTGGCCTCAGTAAGTTTTGAGACGCCGATCCTCGTACCTCGCCCACTCGATTATCGTCCTGTTTGGGCTCCGGTTTATTTCCAAATCTTCTTTTCCTACAGAAATCTGTCCTGGCGGCTCTGTACAGCTCCGAGGGGTCTGTGATGGAGGTGAGTACACTCGGGGCACCTACACCCACCCCATTGTATAATACATCTACAGCAGTGGCTTCATAATGCTGAATCACCTCTTGTTTTGAACTCCAGTCACATCCAAAGCTGCAAAAGATGCAAATTTTTATTCCCCCTTAATCCAGTGTTTTACAGACACTGATCCATCAGGGGGCAGCGACAAACTGTATGATGTGTGACTTGTGCAGAATTAAGAGTGCAGCTCTGGATGTGACTAGAAACATGATATACGGCTAAGGATTTTGCTTTCCTCCCGGCAGAGACATCACTTTGCTCAGGCCATTGCCATCCTCAACTCACAAGGATGTAACATTTTTGAGCAGTTTTCACGGAAGGTGAGTTCACGTGTTGCGTACCACCCTACAGGGGAAGGAGGGTCAGTGTGATGTAAGCGATGATGTCATTTTCGTACGTCTCCCCCTGCAGGATTATCAGAGGATGCTGGACCTCATACGAGATATTATCCTGGCCACAGATTTGGCGCATCATCTGCGTATCTTTAAAGAGCTTCAGAAAATGGCGAAAGGTGAGAGGAGCGCCCCCTGCTGTCAGGGAAGAAAAACAATGAAAAAAAAATCACATAAAATAATCCCAGAACAGTTAAAAATACAAGAAAGTGTCTGCGCTCTTCCTGTCCACTAGAGGGAGTCGGCGCAGAGGGTTTATTATATAGCACCAGCACAATCTGCTGTACCGTACACAGATCAATGTCTGACCTCAGGAGCTCCCGATCTAATCTCACTATATAGCACCCAATCTATCACTCCCATCATCCATACCCCGAGGAGGTCACACTCTATTGAAGGAAATCAGGGGGAGCCTGCAGTCCTCGTACACATGTACCCCCCGCTCTGACCTATCACCTTCATGTCCATAAGTTACAATGTTTAGAAGCCGATACAATGTAGCAAAATAAGGATTCCATTATTTGTTGTTGAATGTCTCCCTCTAGTGGTCACAATCAGGACAGCAGAGAAACAGAAGAACACAAATAAGGGAAGGGACACAATAGATGCAAAATACAACTTTACTGCCCCGTCCTCTTTCACCTCCTGTCCCCCTCCAGACTCCTCTCCCCCCTCCATAGTCCTCTATTCCATGTCTTGAATCCCCTGCCCCTCCTGCGTCTCCTGCAGATGCCTCTTTTGCCCCCCCTCCATACTCCTCTGTCCCTCTCTTGAATTTTCTGCCCCTGGAGCAAATGTTGTGCCACAGGTAGAGACATGAGGGTGGTACTGTGGCCCTCAGGTACCCCAGGAGCCCCCCACATGGCTACACATTCATTGGTATGTTTTTGTATGACAGATGGTTATGATCCCAAAAACAAGCACCACCACAACCTCCTGATCTGCCTCCTCATGACCTCGTGTGACCTCTCTGACCAAACCAAAGGCTGGAAAACCACCAGAAAGATAGCGGTGAGTCCCCCGAGGAGCCCGGACAGCCAGAACATGTGTCATGTCTGAATTGTATCATATAATACCTCCTACTAGATCAACACAATTCACTCCTGAAATACTCTGTGCTGCTGTGGACCCCATTCCTTCCATCATCATCTCTGTGTCCCCCTAGTGGTCTGAATATTTTATTTAATGTAATTCTCATAATTTGTAATTTCAGGAGCTCATATACAAAGAATTCTTCTCTCAGGGAGACCTGGTAAGTGACAAAGCAGACGCCACCTGGAATAAGAACATACATGACACATACATGACCTCCACCTGGACTAGGAACGTACATCGCACATACATGACCTCCACCTGGAGTAAGAACATACATGACACATACATGACCTCCACCTGGACTAGGAACGTACATCGCACATACATGACCTCCACCTGGAGTAAGAACATACATCGCACATACATGACCTCCACCTGGACTAGGAACGTACATCGCACATACATGACCTCCACCTGGACTAGGAACGTACATCGCACATACATGACCTCCACCTGGAGTAAGAACATACATCGCACATACATGACCGCCACCTGGAGTAAGAACATACATGACACATACATGACATCCACCCGGGGGGATGGTGGGGGGTTTATTTCAATAAAATAACTTTTCTGGTATTTATTTGTTTTGTTTTTTTCTTTATCACTACTATCTTAGCTATGGTCACTGTCTGATTCACAGCTTCCATTACTAAGGCAGGGCTTAGTGCTAGCCAGTAAAAATACTAACACGAATCCCACCGATATTACCTTACCAAGGGAACTGGGAAAAGTCATGTACAGTCTAGTGCACAACCACCTAAATTTTTGGCTGGGTATTGAGGTGGCTGAAGGCTGGGAAGTTGCAATAAAAGGGCCTCCCCACCCTGATGATATTAGTCTGCTTGTTGCAGCTTTGTATGATAAAAATGGGGGAACCTTTCTTGTTTTTTGTTTTTTTTTTTGCTTTTAGATTAATGATTTTTAAAAATAGCCTTCATATTCCACTATATTTATTTATTTTAGTTACATATATAGTGCCAACTTATTCCAAAGCACTGTACTGAAATTATCATCACTCACTGTCCCAAGTTGGGCTCACAATTCCTCATCAGTATGTCTTTAAAGATTGGGAGTAAATTGGAGTACCTCAAAGGGAAACCCAGAGTACACAGGGAGAACATACAAAGTCCATGCAAATGTTGTCCTTGGCTGAACACGAACCCAGGACTCCACCAGTGCAAGGCAACAACACTAACAACTGAGTCACCATGTTGTCCCCACATCAGATACAACAATCACCAGCAGGCTAGTATTATCAGGGTGACAATTCCCACATTTTTTGGCACGTCCCAGTCTAAAAATACCAGTCTATGGTCACCTCCACTCCCAAATATCATTTCAGGTGGTTGAATACTGGATAGTACCTGGCTCTTCTTGGTATCCCTGCTAGCAGTGGGTACCAGGGTAATAATGGGGATGTAGTGTTAGCTCTTTTTATTGGCTAATATTAAGACCCCACCTTAGCAATGGATGTTGTCACTTAGGTAGGGACCAATAATAAGACAGTATTAATAGAGTAAAATTAAAAAAAAAAAAAATTCAACAAATGGAAAAATATTTTACCAAAAAAAACTCCACATAACCTTCGGTGACCATTTTATTTAAAAATAGTCATCAATGTAATCCACTGAATCCGCTGCAGTCCAAAAATAGAGACCTGCAAAAAGCACAAACCCCCCCAAAAAATATAAGTTTATGTATGGAGATAAACCACCAGACTGACACCATCACTACTCAAGGTATGGACACACATGACCTACACCCAATGTATGGACAGACACGGTCTCCACTTGATGTACAGATAGACGTCATCTCCACCAAATGTATGGACCGATCCAGTCCCGACCCCCATCTGGTTTCTCTTCAGCCTCTTTATTTTGCTGTCTTTGCAGGAGAAAGCCATGGGGAACCGGCCGAGCGAGATGATGGACCGAGAGAAGGCGTACATCCCCGAACTGCAGATCAGCTTCATGGAGCACATTGCCATGCCCATCTACAAGTGAGTGTCACAGTGACATCATAATGACATCATCAGCTCCATCTCGCTGTGACCTCAGCACTTCACCTTTCCTGATTCGTCCCTCCTGTTATTCATGTAACACTTCGCTGTTGTCTGCACTTTCCGTGACTCAGATGCAGAGGCGTAGCTAGGGGTTCAGCACAGGGAAGCGAACATGTCCAAGTGGGCCCCCAACTTGGACTTGTTTGTATACTGATACTATCAGTATACGGTGAGCGTATAGTGGTATATAGCGGCTCTACACAGGGCTCTGCAGACGATTTAGGTGAATACAGGGCAGTAACATTTAGTGACTTACCGGTGACGTCTCTGACTAATCGTTCACATTTCCCATCTCTTTCATCTGAACGGCCATGACCACTTCTTCCAGTGTCTGTAAAGTTTGCAGCACAGACATGTTTGACTCCTCACTTTTCCAGGCACTGACCCACATTGTCCTCACCTACACAAAGCCCCCATCCTGCTGCTACCCCAATTATACAATATATAATATAACCCCCCATAATGAATAATATCCCCAAGTGCATCTTTAAGTTAATAATTTCCCTGTGCACCCCCTTTAAATAGTGCCCCTTATTAATAATGCCCCAGGTGTTTCCTAATTAAAAAGAAAAAAAAAAGGGAAAATAAATTATTAGGGTTCCAATACCCGGGACCTCCAGGATCAGCTGTTTGAATGAACCGAGGTACCTGTGTAAGCGAAGTGACCCCTTCTCTGTTTACATAGTGTCATCTCATAGTGGCCATGTAATGTAACTACAGCCTCGTCCAATACACGTCTATGTGACAAGACTGGAATGACATCACACGGTCACTATAAACAGACAGTGTGTGATAGAAACAGGCGCCAAAGCCCCTTCATACAGCTGATCAGTGGGGAGTCACTGATCTCTTACTGATGATTTATTCTGAGGATAGATCATCAATAAAAATGAGCTGGAAAACTCCTTAAGGCTAAGGCCCCACGTGTCGTACCGCAGCAAAAAACAGCTGTGGGAAAAACCGCGGCGGCGATGCGTCGCGGTTCTTCCTGCAGCACTTTGCACAAAATGTTCGCAGAGATTTCCTCTGTGGACTTTCTGCTTCAATTATATCTACAGTATAGGGAAACCGCCGGCATTTCCGTAGGTATAATTGACATACTGTGATTTCCAAAACTGTGACTGTTTTGGAAACCGCAGCGTATCCGCTGCGTGTATTTTACTGCAAAGTGGGGATGGGATGGGGGCCCCATATGGCGAAAACCCACAGAAAAAAACCTGCGGACCTTCTGTGAAAAGTGCTGCGGGAAAAACCACAATGTTACCGCCATGGTTTTTCCTGCAGCCCGCTACGTGGGGCCTTAGTCTTATTAAAACCCAAGTGCCACTTTCATTAAATTAATTGCCCCTCATATTATGCCCCTGATTCCCCCTGACATAAATACTGCACCTCTAATGACCCCTTATATCAATGACCACCCCCTTATGTTCTTAATGCCTTGTAATATAAATGATGCCCCCTAATGGCCCCTTATATAACTAACCTCCCCCTTGTATTCATAATACACGTAATAACCCTTATATAAATGACCCCCCATCGTCATACTGCCCCCTAATGAATCCTCCCTTATAGTTATATTTCCCCCCCTATCCACCCCTTATACTATTAATATACCCACAACTAAGCTAAAAAAAAAGTAAAACAAAAGTCCTACTCACCTACCTGCGATGCTGATGAATGGCGCCGCCGCCGCTTCCTCCCTGTCCACGCACAGGACGTCTGTGACGTCATCGCGCCGCCTGTGTGAGAGGAAGACATCTGTCTGTGGTTTCGGGGTCTTGTAAACCGCAGGCCTCATGTAGCTTGCGGTTTACAATACTGTGAAGTTTCAGGTTATGTTTTAACTAGATCGATGTCTGCAGACACCGATCCAGTTAGAAATAAAGGATGTATTAATGGCGGCCCCGGGATGGATCCCAAAAAGTCAGTGGGCCCGGGGAAGCCGCCCCCTCTGCCCCCCCCCCCACACCGCTAGCTACGCCTCTGCTCAGATGATATTTTCCCAGAAAACCGCCACTTCCCTGGACCAACATAGGGACAGGCCAAGGGGGTACAAGGTGGCTGCACCCCTTATATTGGTGGGTGGTAAAAATCTGTGCAGGGATCTCCTATCCCCGAGCTCTACAATGTTACTAAACAGGAGGAATTAAATGAAGGATCCTGGAAAGGGACAAGTGGCAGACAAGGACCAGGTGGTCAGGGGTGTGGAGATGTGAAACAGCACCAGGGGGTGGCACATTGTATTCTTTTCTATGGCCCCCGATGCCTCACTGCACTGTATATACCGTATTCAATATATAACTCTAGTCACTCTCAGATTGCACATCTCACTGCTGCCCCCTGGTGTTGTGCGATGTGCTGCATTGTATGAATAAAGCACTTACAGTGGTGCGATATAAACAGATGCGTTACAAAGCAATAAAAGGACTGTCACTGCAGCTTTGGCTGTGTCTAGAGTAAAAATGTAATGATGATGTAACAAAAGATTTACAAACTTATCTCTCTATCTTTTATGAGTCCCAGCATGTCACGGCAGTCTGTAGGTTTCACCTCATGCTGGGACTTGTAGTGCCACCGCAGTAGTCTCATCTGTCTTGTTCCATGTATTTCTAGGCTGCTGAAAGACCTGTTCCCGCGCTCCGCCGAGCTCTACGAGATTGTGGCCTCTAACCGGGTGAAGTGGACTCGGGTCTCCCACAAATTCACCATCAGGGGTCTCCCCAGTAACAACTCGCTGGACTTCCTGGATGAAGAATACGATATTCAGGAGAGCCTGGACGACGACTATAAACTCAATGGCTGTATGGACACGAAGGGTGTGAACGGATCGATAGTGGCGGAGTGACCCTCGCACAGAGTGGACCCCGTATATATATATACACATATATATATCTATATCTCCAGTGTGAGGACCATCGATTGTGCTCAAATCCTCCAGGTTGTTTTGCCGTCAGTGTGCAGTGCAATGTATGTTACACCAGATGGCGCTGTGGAGCTGTCCCTGCCGCAGCTCTGATCAGTGATCGACTCTGCGATTCTCGCCTCAAATTCATGTGCACGAAGCCCAGAGAGGTGGAAGACGTGGACGGCGGAGATATTTCTGCCTCAGATGAATGATGGGATTTTTTTTTTTTATACAGAAAGTCGTTATTCGGGGTCCGGCCGCTCCGGTCGTCACCGCTGTCAGCTCCTCCTTCTAACATTTTAATCTACAGATAACGTTGAGTGACTTTGTGAATATTTACTTATCTTCTACTGATTTAGAGTTGCGTCATGTCTCTAGTCACAGCCAAAGCTGCATTTACTATTCTCTCATCAGGTGGAATACATCAGGGCTGTGCTGAGGTCTCATAATATACCGCCTGGTGCTGTGATCAGACATGTAGGACGTGTAGTCAGGACCACTGAGCAGAGCCTGGGCTAAACACTGCATGTCCTACAATGCAATGCAGCAGGGCGTGGTGTGCAGATATAGGCCACAAGTCAGATGTGAGGGCAGCAGAATTGTGAATGCAGCTCTGGGGTCACCTGGCTAAATTATAATTATGGATACTGACAGCACAGCACCTGTCTACAGGGGGCCCTATCAGGGGCCCATGTGGTGGGGGGAGGGTGCTCTGTATCTAAGCTCAGCCACTCAAGAGCTTGCATTAGATTTTCGCCTCCACATTTCATGGCTGCTGACACCCCAAGATAGACAGGCAATGGGATGGCTGGTATGTGTAGTGCACTAAACCTTTACAGCCCTCCGGCCCGTCCTTAGTGTGTAGAACTCTCCAGAAGATGAGATAAGGGTCTGGGGGATGGACGTGACCTTACACCCCTCTGCCACACCCTACAAAGCTAGAACTAAAGTGCAAGAACCAGCAAGGAGCAGAATTAACCCTTTCCCACATATCCCCCTCCTGGTCCTATCACTTCAGTTCCAGCTTTGTGCAGGAGTGTAAGGTCACATCCAAACCGGCGACCGTAAGCGCAACGCACAGACCCTTCTCGCAGCTTCCGGAGACTTCTGTACATTAAGGAAGGGGCAGGAAGGCCGGAACCGGTCAGTATATAATATAAGGTAACGTAGTTGACCTCAGACGTCTGCTTGGCTTCCTGTCAGCTTTAGATACCTGTATATCTCTGGCGGACATGATGGCGAATCCTCCCAAGATTGAGGCAGTGACAGTCAGTGGTATATAGCATTCCTGCTGCCACTATCCTGAGTATCCACTGTAAGATGGGATTAGATACGGCAACTCAGCAGACAGTATCACACATGATAGGATTAGATACATAGCTCAGCAGACTGTATCACACATGATAGTATTAGATACTGCAACTCAGCAGGCAGTATCACACATGATAGGATCAGATACACAGCTCAGCAGACAGTATCACACATGATAGGATTAGATACACAGCTCAGCAGACTGTATCATACATGATAGGATTAGATACATAGCTCAGCAGACTGTATCACACATGATAGGATTAGATACTGCAACTCAGCAGACAGTATCACACATGATAGGATCAGATACACAGCCCAGCAGACAGTATCACACATGATAGGATTAGATACATAGCTCAGCAGAATGTATCACACATGATAGGATTAGATACATAGCTCAGCAGACAGTATCACACATGATAGGATTAGATACATAGCTCAGCAGACTCTTATCACACATGATAGGATTAGATACTGCAACTCAGCAGACAGTATCATACATGACAGGATCAGATACATAGCTCAGCAGACTGTATCACACATGACAGGATCAGATACATAGCTCAGCAGACAGTATCACACATGATAGGATCAGATACACAGCTCAGCAGGCAGTGTCACACATGATAGGATCAGATACATAGCTCAGCAGACTGTATCACACATGATAGGATTAGATACATAGCTCAGCAGACTGTATCACACATGATAGGATTAGATACTGCAACTCAGCAGACAGTATCACACATGATAGGATCAGATACACAGCCCAGCAGACAGTATCAGTATCCCACATGACTGGATTAGATATAGTGGTTTAGAAGACAGTACCACACATGGTACTATTAGATACACAACCCAGCAGCCAGTATCACACATTATCTTAGATACAGAGCTCAGCAGACAGTATCACACATTATGTTAGATACAGAGCTCAGCAGCCAGTATCAGTATCACACATGACTGGATTAGATACAGTAGTCTGGAAGACAGAATCACACATGATACTATTAGATACACAACCCAGCAGCCAGTATCACACATTATCTTAGATACACAGCTCCGCATCAGTATCACACATGACTGGATTAGATACAGTGGTTTAGAAGACAGTATCACACATGATATGATTAGATACATAGCACACTTCCACACACTGTTTATAACCCATTGGATTTCTCTATATGAAGGGCTATCTGCTCCACGTCACCCGCTATGTCCTCGACACCCATCTAATCCTCCCCCATAATGAAGGTTTAGACATCTTAGAGGGAGATCCTTAAAATCTACCTAAATTTTAATATATTTTTACTTGTCATACCTCAATATTACAGGTGATAATAGTAACTCTGTAATACATTGTCTGTTTTTTCACTTCTTACACTTGTGTATGGAGTTGGGGCAGAAGTCTGTTCAGCTTTAAAGTGCAGGCAATAGAAGTCTATGGAGAGGGGAGGGGAGGAGAGGAGAGCTTCTGGAGGCAGAGAGACAGCAGAGAGATAAGAGACCCCCATACATTATACAGAGACCGTTTCCTCTGACAACAAAACTGGATTATCCTGTGAATTATTATCCAGGTGTTGTGAGAGAAAACACTCAGTAGATGCTGTAGAGGGTCTCATATCTGTCTCTATATCTGATCTGTCTGTGTATGGATTTGATCTGGAGCCGAAGTCGGTTCAGTTTTAAGCTCAGGCAATATAAGTCTATGCAGGTGGAGAAGGAGATCTGAAGGCAGAAGGGATCTAGGGAAGAAGACTGTTCAGCTTTAAGTTGCAGGCAATAGAGGACTATGGAGATGGGAGGTGGGGAGGAAGTGAGCTCGGGAGGCAGAGAGGCAGTTGAGTGATAAGAGACCCCTCCGCACTATATAGTGACCGCTTTCTCTCACAACAGAGCTGGATTATCCTGTGAATTATTATCCAGGTCTACAGTGAGAGAGAAAAAAACTCACTAGATGCTGTAGATGGTCTCACATCTGTCTGCAGTAGAAGTCTATGGAGAGGCGAGGGGGAAGAGAAGATAAGAGACCCTTGGCACTATACAGTGACAGTTATCTCTTATAACAGAGCTGGATTATCAGGTGAATTATTATCCAGGTTTACTTTGAGAGAAAAGACTCACTAGATACTGTAGATGGTCATATGTCTCAATCTGCCCTGTGTTTGTCCCCCCCCCCCCCCGCACACAATTCCCATAGACTTCATTGTAAACTGATCTGTGTATGGACAGGATCAATGACTGCAGAGAGTGATAAGAGCAGAGATAAGAGGAAGGAAATAACTTAAGAAACAGACACTTTTCTTTAATACAGTATGTTACAAAGTTTCTTAACTTCACCTCCACTATTGACTTATGAAATAAAGTTTAACAAGTTTCGGAACACTTTAAGGGGGACCCCTATAATCTCTATAATGAGGGGGCTAGAGTGCTGCTCAGACCTTCTCCTACTCCACAATCTCAGACACATTACTACTTCAGAAGCCCCCTTTAACAAGGGGTCGGGTTTCCTAAATCTGGAGCCCAGTTGGATCAGGTAACAAGTAGATGGCCATTGTATTTCTGTTTTTCCAAGGGCTATTAATGTTGAGGATACAATGTAGCGATTTTGCTTGTGAGACTTGATCCAGAAAGTAAATATCGAAAATTAAAGGAATATTTAAGTTAAGCTTCTCCCCTTCTCCTCCCGATTTCTGAAATCAGCTCCTGAAGATAGCCTGTATTGTTCCAGATCTGTATTCACTATTCTGCAGCTTCAGAGCTTAAATCACCCAGCATTTTCAATTTGTTAAGGTGATTTGCATTTGGGGAAATGTTTTTTAACAGATAATGAAACCCTATACTATTAGTGAAGGAAGCTCTGTCTACAAACATGTTTCAAATAATAACCAGCAGAATAGTGAGTGCAGCTCTGGAGTATAATACAGGATGTAACTGAGGATAAATAATGCATGTACACAGTGATTCCACCAGCAGAATAGTGAGTGCAGCTCTGGAGAATAATACTGGATGAAAAAGTCATGCAATTTGTGTATACAGCTATTTGACCAGCAGAATAGTGAGCGCAGCTCTGGAGTATAATACAGGATGTAACTCAGGATCAGTACAGGATAAGTAATGTAATGTATGTACACAGTGACTGTACCAGCAGAATAGTGAGCGCAGCTCTGGAGTATAATACAGGATGTAACTCAGGATCAGTACAGGATAAGTAATGTAATGTACAGTCATATGAAAAAGTTTGGGCACCCCTATTAATCTTAATCATTTTTAGTTCTAAATATTTGGGTGTTTGCAACAGCCATTTCAATTTGATATATCTAATAACTGATGGACACAGTAATATTTCAGGATTGAAATGAGGTTTATTGTACTAACAGAAAATGTGCAATATGCATTAAACCAAAATTTGACCGGTGCAAAAGTATGGGCACATCAACAGAAAAGTGACATTAATATTTAGTGGATCCTCCTTTTGCAAAAATAACAGCCTCTAGCCGCTTCCTGTAGCTTTTAATCAGTTCCTGGATCCTGGATGAAGGTATTTTTGACCATTCCTCTTTACAAAACAATTCCAGTTCAGTTAAGTTTGATGGTCGCCGAGCATGGCCAGCCCGCTTCACATTATCCCACAGATGTTCAATGATATTCAGGTCTGGGGACTGGGATGGCCATTCCAGAACATTGTAATTGTTCCTCTGCATGAATGCCTGAGTAGATTTGGATCATTGTCTTGCTGAAATATCCATCCCCGGCGTAACTTCAAATTCGTCACTGATTCTTGTACATTATTCTCAAGAATTTGCTGATACTGAGTTGAATCCATGCGACCCTCAACTTTAACAAGATTCCCGGTGCCGGCATTGGCCACACAGCCCCAAAGCATGATGGAACCTCCACCAAATTTTACAGTGGGTAGCAAGTGTTTTTCTTGGAATGCTGTGTTTTTTGGACGCCATGCATAACGCCTTTTTGTATGACCAAACAACTCAATCTTTGTTTCATCAGTCCACAGGACCTTCTTCCAAAATGAAGCTGGCTTGTCCAAATGTGCTTTTGCATACCTCAGGCGACTCTGTTTGTGGCGTGCTTTCAGAAACGGCTTCTTTCGCATCACTCTCCCATACAGCTTCTCCTTGTGCAAAGTGTGCTGTATTGTTGACCGATGCACAGTGACACCATCTGCAGCAAGATGATGCTGCAGCTCTTTGGAGGTGGTCTGTGGATTGTCCTTGACTGTTCTCACCATTCTTCTTCTCTGCCTTTCTCATATTTTTCTTGGCCTGCCACTTCTGGGCTTAACAAGAACTGTCCCTGTGGTCTTCCATTTCCTTACTATGTTCCTCACAGTGGAAACTGACAGGTTAAATCTCTGAGACAACTTTTTGTATCCTTCCCCTGAACAACTATGTTGAACAATCTTTGTTTTCAGATCATTTGAGAGATGTTTTGAGGAGCCCATGATGCCACTCTTCAGAGGAGATTCAAATAGGAGAACAACTTGCAATTGGCCACCTTAAATACCTTTTCTCATGATTGGATACACCTGGCTATGAAGTTCAAAGCTCAGTGAGGTTACAAAACCAATTTTGTGCTTCAGTAAATCAGTAAAAAGTAGTTAGGAGTATTCAAATCAATAAAATGATAAGGGTACCCAAATTTTTGCACCGGTCGAATTTTGGTTTAATGCATATTGCACATTTTCTGTTAGTACAATAAACCTCATTTCAATCCTGAAATATTACTGTGTCCATCAGTTATTAGATATATCAAATTGAAATGGCTGTTGCAAACACCCAAATATTTAGAACTAAAAATGATTAAGATTAATAGGGGTGCCCAAACTTTTTCATATGACTGTATGTACACAGTGACTGCACCAGCAGAATAGTGAGTGCAGCTCTGGAGTATAATACAGGATGTAACTCAGGATCAGTACAGGATAAGTAATGTAATGTATGTACACAGTGACTGTACCAGCAGAATAGTGAGCGCAGCTCTGGAGTATAATACAGGATAAGTAATGTAATGTATGTACACAGTGACTGCACCAGCAGAATAGTGAGCGCAGCTCTGGAGTATAATACAGGATGTAACTCAGGATCAGTACAGGATAAGTAATGTAATGTATGTACACAGTGACTGTACCAGCAGAATAGTGAGTGCAGCTCTGGAGTATAATACAGGATGTAACTCAGGATCAGTACAGGATAAGTAATGTAATGTATGTACACAGTGACTGTACCAGCAGAATAGTGAGTGCAGCTCTGGAGTATAATACAGGATGTAACTCAGGATCAGTACAGGATAAGTAATGTAATGTATGTACACAGTGACTGCACCAGCAGAATAGTGAGCGCAGCTCTGGAGTATAATACAGGATGTAACTCAGGATCAGTACAGGATAAGTAATGTAATGTATGTACACAGTGACTGTACCAGCAGAATAGTGAGCGCAGCTCTGGAGTATAATACAGGATAAGTAATGCATGTACAAAGTCACCAGCAGAATAGTGAGCGCAGCTCTGGAGTATAATACAGGATAAGTAATGCATGTACAAAGTCACCAGCAGAATAGTGAGCACAGCTCTGGAGTATAATACAGGCTACAGGCAACTTTGTTACATTTGATATTTAGTCTTAAAGACACAGTAAAATAATTTTCCAGCATGAAACTATGACTGGAAGGCGATTGTGGAACTACAGGTCACAGCATAATTTTTTTTTTAAGCCAAGTTTTAACCATTTTACCAGTAGGGGGCATTGAGTGTTCTCGTTTTTGCAGATGGAGATGACTCTATTTTCAGTGGCAACTTTTACTGTCCAGACATGACTACTTCATGATATCACTGTACAGTATGTGGAGTGGACATGACCCCGGATAACGCTGTGTATTAAGCAGGACCGGTGCCGGAGGACAGAGCGCGCCTGGTGTCGCCGTTGCTGTGTGTTCACTGTGTGTATATAACTGTAGATGATGTAAAGCAGTGTGGTCGTAGGAGCCTCTCCGCTAATGTGTGAATCTCGGCTTATAGCGTCACCTCCAATGTCGTCTAATGAAGGGGAACAGGGCAAAGCTTGTTTTTATTTTTCTTGTTTCCTAATAAATTTCATACACTGAAGTCTCCACTGATGTTATTTCCTGGGGTCTGACGTCCCGATATGTACCAGATGTTCACATATTATCCTATTGCTCCGCCCATGAATATCCTGGCCCCACCCCTGACTAGTCAGGCCCCACCCATCAGGTCATAACACCAACGTAATACAATGTCTCAGGCCAGTTCACTAGTCTTTAAGAGCAAACACAATGCTAGCACATACAGTGGGTACGGGAAGTATTCAGACCCCTTTACATTTTTCACTCTTTGTTTCATTGCAGCCATTTGCTAAAAGCAAAAAAGTTCCTTTTATTTCTCATTAATGTACACTCAGCACCCCATCTTGACAGAAAAACAACAGAAATGTAGATATTTTTGCAAATTTATTAAAAAAGAAAACCTGAAACCTCCCATGGCCATAAGTATTCCGAGCCTTTGCTCAGTATTGAGTAGAAGCCGCTTCCTTTTGAGCTAGGACAGCCAGGAGTCTTCTTGGGAATGATACAAGTTTCTCACATCTGGATTTGGGGATCCTCGGCCATTCTTCCTTGCAGATCCTCTCCAGTTCCGGCAGGTTGGATGGTGAACGTTGGTGGAGCCATTTTCAGGTCTCTCCAGAGATGCTCAGTTGGGTTGAGGTCAGGGCTGTGGCTGGGCCAGTCAGGAATGGTCACAGAGTTGTTCCTAAGCCGCTCCTTTGTTATTTTAGCTGTGTGCTTAGGGTCATTGTCTTGTTGGAAGGTGAACCTTCGGCCCAGTCTGAGGTCCAGAGCACTCTAGAAGAGGTTTTCTTCCAGGATATCTCTGTACTTGGCCGCATTCATCTTTCCTTCTATTACACCCAGTCGTCCTGTCCCCCATAGCATGATGCTGCCACCGCCGTGTCTCACTGTTGGGATTGTATTGGGCAGGTGATGAGCAGGGCCTGGTTTTCTCCACACATACCGCTTAGAAATAACGCCAAAAAGTTCCATCTTCGTCTCATCAGAGCAGAGAATCTTATTTCTCATAGTCTGGGAGTCCTTCATGTGTTTTTTGGCTTTCATGTGTCTTGCACTGAGGAGAGGCTTCCTTCAGGCCTCTCTGCCATAAAGCCCCGACTGGTGGAGGCTGCAGTGATAGTGACTTTGTGAAACTTTCTCCCATCTCCCTACTGCATCTCTGGAGCTCGGCCACAGTGATCTTTGGGTTCTTCTTTACCTCTCTCACCAAGGCTCTTCTCCCTCCATTGCTCAGTTTGGCTGGACGGCCAGGTCTAGGAAGAGTTCTGCTCGTCCCAAACTTCTTCCATGTAAGGATTATGGAGGCCGCTGTGCTCTTAGGAACCTTGAGTGCTGCAGAAATTCTTCTGTAACCTTGGCCAGATCTGTGCCTTGCCACAATTCTGTCTCTGAGCTCCTTGGGCAGTTCCTTTGACCTCCTGATTCTCATTTGCTCTGACATGCACTGTGAGCTGTGAGGTCTTATATAGACAGGTGTGCGCCTTTCCTAATCAAGGCCAATCAGTTTAATTAAACACAGCTGGACTCCAATGAAGGAGTAGAACCATCTCAAGGAGGATCAGAAGGAAATGGACAGCCTGTGAGTTATATATGAGTGTCACAGCAAAGGCTCTGAATACTTATGGCCATGGGAGATTTCAGTTTTTCTTTTTTAATAAATTTGCAAAAATATCTACATTTCTGTTTTTTTCTGTCAGGATGGGGAGCTGAGTGTACATTAATGAGAAATAAAATGAACTTTTTTGCTTTTAGCAAATGGCTGCAATGAAACAAAGAGTGAAAAATTTAAAGAGGTCTGAATACTTTCCGTACCCACTGTATAATGCCCCCCAATAGTGCACCTGCCTCAATATAGAGATCTCCTAGTCATCCTGGCCTAGTCCTGCTGAAAGTTTGTTACAATGTACTAGTGTAGGGAACAGCTGTCAGATTTGTGCCACTTCTGTTTGTCTCCCCCCGGACTCCTTTGGCTTTTCCTCGGCATTACGTTGCGGTATTACAGGTGAATAGGCCTGGTCAGTGGGAAGTCTTGAGCCTCGGCTGAATCTGCCTCAGAATCCGCAGTGAGATTGAGCTGGACGCTTCTTCTCTAGCATCCTGCTGTCATGTCTACCTTTAGAGGCAGAATCAGCGCGTTATGGGGTGGAATCTGCCTCAAAAGCAGTGTGAACGGGGCCTTACAATGTACACGTATGGACAACAGCTATCAGCCTGGATTCATGTTACTATGGCTTACACTGATACATTGTAACAAACCTTAGTCAAGCTCCTATGGCTGAAGGTTTGTTACAGTGTACTGGCATAGGTAATAGCTATCACCTGGATTTGTGCTCCCCCTGTTTTTAGTTGACAGAGGATTATCTACACTGATACATTGTAACAAACCAATCAGCCATATGCCCCAATGCATAACCTGTCCGAAGCCCCTCCCCCTCGATGCGCCATTTATAACACTAATGTCTTCTTACCGTGTGACTGAACTGCCGGAGAATAAATAGGCGAGGCCAATAAACTGCCCCTCCTGCCACACTCTGGTCTGGGGGTAGTGGGCTCCCTCATTTCTATTTACCCCACCCTCAGCTGCCATAAAGCGACCACTGCTGTGTACCCAGACAGTGCAGTATGGCTGTCGCTGGCGGTCGCCGCTCTACATATGATCTCTGTATGACACTAAGATTGGATCTCGGCTTCTCTGTGACGGAAATGTCTGGAAAGCAGAACCTGAGATTTTATCACAAGTTTATAGGGAAATAAAATCCCTTTTATTGTCTGAACATGGCTGTAAAATGAATCAGAAAAATCAACAATGTGTCAGCGGCTGCACCGCGAGTGCGCAATAAAGACGGCGGGTCAGGGTGATAAGATAAGAAGTCAATGTAACAAAGAGTATGGAGGAGATGTGGCTTAGGTGAGAATATGGCATACAAGGGCGGATTAAGGATACCATGGGCCCCATACAGTATAATGTCACATAGCGGCCCCTACACACAGTATAATGTCACATAGCGGCCCCTACACACAGTATAATGTCCTATAGTGGCCCCTACACACAGTATAATGTCCTATAGTGGCCCCTACACACAGTATAATGTCCTATAGTGGCCCCTGCACACAGAATAATGTCCCATAGTGGCCCCTAAACACAGTATAATGTCCTATAGTGGCCCCTACACACAGAATAATGTCCTATAGTGGCCCCTACACACAGTATAATGTCCCATAGTGGCCCCTGCACACAGTATAATGTCACATAGCAGCCCCTACATACAGTATAATGTCCTATAGTGGCCCCTACACACAGTATAATGTCACATAGCAGCCCCTACATACAGTATAATGTCCTATAGTGGCCCCTACACACAGAATAATGTCCTATAGTGGCCCCTGCACACAGTATAATGTCCTATAGTGGCCCCTACACACAGAATAATGTCCTATAGTGGCCCCTACACACAGTATAATGTCCCATAGTGGCCCCTACACACAGTATCATGTCCCATAGTGGTCCCTCCACACAGTATAATGTCCCATAGTGGTCCCTTCACACAGTATAATGTCCCATAATGGCCCCTGCACACAGTATCATGTCCCATAGTGGTCCCTCCACACAGTATAATGTCCCATAGTGGTCCCTTCACACAGTATAATGTCCCATAGTGGCCCCTCCACACAGTATAATGTCTCATAGTGGTCCCTCCACACAGTATAATGTCCCATAGTGGCCCCTCCACACAGTATAATGTCCCATAGTGGCCCCTGCACACAGTATAATGTCCTATAGTGGCCCCTGCACACAGTATAATGTCCCATAGTGGTCCCTCCACACAGTATAATGTCTCATAGCGGCCCCTCCACACAGTATAATGTCCCATAGTGGCCCCTCCACACAGTATAATGTCCTATATCAGCCCCTGCACACAGTATAATGTCCTATAGTGGCCCCTCCACACAGTATAATGTCCCATAGTGGCCCCTCCACACAGTATAATGTCCTATAGTGGCCCCTCCACACAGTATAATGCCCCATAACAGACCCTGCGCACAGTATAATGTTCCATAGTGGCCCCTCCACACAGTATAATGTCCCATAACAGACCCTGCGCACAGTATAATGTCCCATAGTGACCCCTCCACACAGTATAATGTCCTATAGCGGCCCGTGCACATAGTATAATGTCCCATAGTGGCCCCTGCACACAGTATAATGTCCTATATTGGCCCCTCCACACAGTATAATGTCCCATAGTGGCCCCTCCACACAGTATAATGTCACACAGTGGCCCCTGCACACAGTATAATGTCCCATAGTGGCCCCTCTACACAGATAATGTGCCACAGTCAGTGTCGGACTGGGATGTCTAGGGCTACCAATGGAGCTGTTTCTAAGGGCCCACCGCCAGGACTCCTGCAGTTCAGCTGCACCGACACAGCGCAGCTACAGGTAATAACAATGCCATGCTGCTCCCCCCGCACCACTGCACTACCTAAACCCACCACTACAATGTGTATGGCAAGTGAGCAGTGCGGCTCCTGGAATTGTTAACATTACCTGAGGCCGCGCTGTCCTGAATCAGCTGATCTGCAAAGGTCCCGGCTGTCAAACCCTGCAGGTGTAATATTGATGGCCTATTCTAAGGACAGGACATCAATATTAGAAAGATGGATAAACCCTTTAAGCCAGTGCCCCACGTAGCATAAACGCCATGATTTTGTCAAGGCGGAAATACTGCAGCAAAAACCGCAGCGTTTTACAGTCCCTGCAATGTAGTTGGATTCTGGCTAATCCCATCCACACATTGCAGAGAAATATCCACAGCGGATACTGCGATTTTCAAAAATCAGGTCAATCATACCTTCAGAAACGCCGGCATTTTCCTTATAGGTATAATGGAAGCAGAGGAAATCTCCTCACCTCCGGTAGATTCCCGGGCCCCACAGGCAGATGCCGATACAGCTCATTGCCGATTGGATTGTAATGAGGGCGAATGGGTAGTTACTTGCTGTTGGGCCCCTTGCAGCCCTGGGTCGTGGGCAACCATACATTACGGCTTTCATATAAACCACCCCTGACTGCATATACATAGAGAAAATAGCAGAGAATAATGTAACAATCCGGCCCTAGCTGTCTTAGTGTTGCTGGTACCTGTAGTGCCCATACGGAGAACATGTGAGATTCATGTTGATACATTGGCCGGACCTTGTTCAGACAGGTTATGGTTGTAGGAACCGGTCTGGGGTTTTGTGTGAATATTTCTCATCTGTAGTTCTAGTTTTTGGTCCTCGCTGTGAGTGTGAATAGGGAGGAAGTGGTCATGATCACAGAGCGTGTGCAAGACGGAGCGGCATGCACCAGGAAGCTCTGGCCAGGCCAGAAAATACCTGTAGACAGGGAAATGGCAGAAGTGACCTAGATACACAGAGAATGATATTGTAGCTACATAGTCTCCTATAGTTACATAGTGTCCTATATTGTAGTAACAGTCTCCTATAGTTACATAGTGTCCTATATTGTAGTAACAGTCTCCTATAGTTACATAGTGTCCTATATTGTAGTAACAGTCTCCTATAGTTACATAGTGTCCTATATTGTAGTAACAGTCTCCTATAGTTACATAGTGTCCTATATTGTAGTAACAGTCTCCTATATTTATAGTGTCCTATATTGTATTTACAGTGTCTCCTATAGTTACATAGTGTCCTATATTGTAGTAACAGTCTCCTATAGTTACATAGTGTCCTATATTGTATTTAGTGTCTCCTATATTTATAGTGTCCTATATTGTATTTAGTGTCTCCTATATTTATAGTGTCCTATATTGTATTTACAGTGTCTCCTATAGTTACATAGTGTCCTATATTGTAGTAACAGTCTCCTATATTTATAGTGTCCTATATTGTATTTACAGTGTCTCCTATAGTTACATAGTGTCCTATATTGTAGTAACAGTCTCCTATATTTATAGTGTCCTATATTGTATTTACAGTGTCTCCTATAGTTACATAGTGTCCTATATTGTAGTAACAGTCTCCTATAGTTACATAGTGTCCTATATTGTATTTAGTGTCTCCTATAGTTACATAGTGTCCTATATTGTATTTAGTGTCTCCTATAGTTACATAGTGTCCTATATTGTAGTAACAGTCTCCTATATTTATAGTGTCCTATATTGTATTTACAGTGTCTCCTATAGTTACATAGTGTCCTATATTGTATTTAGTGTCTCCTATATTTATAGTGTCCTATATTGTATTTACAGTGTCTCCTATAGCTACATAATGCCCTATATTGTTATTGTTGTTGCATTGTTACCTATTGTTGTATAGTGTCTAATTGTAGTAACGTAGTCTCATATAGTTATAAAGTGTCCTATATTGTATTTACAGTGTCTCCTATAGTTACATAGTATCTTATATTGTATTTAGTGTCTCCTATAGTTACATAGTGTCCTATATTGTATTTAGTGTCTCCTATATTTATAGTGTCCTATATTGTATTTTCAGTATCTCCTATAGGTACATAATGTCCTATATTGTATTTACAGTGTCTCCTATAGTTACATAGTGTCCTATATTGTAGTAACAGTTTCCTATAGTTACATAGTGTCCTATATTGTCGTTACATTGTCTCCTTTATTTACATTGTGTCCTGTTTTATGGTTACTTTATGTCCTATTGTTACATTGTCTTATATGGTTATATAGTTGCAGAGTCTTGTATTGTTGTTACATTGTATCACATGGTTATATAGTGTCCTATATTGTATTTGCATTGTCTCCTATAGTCACATGGTTATATAGTGTCCTATATTGTGGTTACCTTGTATCATATACTTCCATTGTCTTATATAGTTACAGAGACAGAGAGACATTGATGAACATCAGTTGTGGAAATTTTGCATCACATGTAAATGCTTTCTGACCCCAAAATGTCAATATGTTTAGGACAAGTTTAACCCTTTCTCTACATGCCCTATTGACACATGAAGGGTCCATGGGGGAGGGGGGGTCACCCTAAAGTAGGACCACAATGTCATCGCAGAATACCAAGTTGACCTGCTATAGGGAAATTGAGCCATTACATGGAGATTCCCTTACACTAAGAGGGGCCGATTTGTAATGATCGGTTGATTGACAGGAAATCTTGGTTTTAAGAAGAGCATTGCATTATGGGGGAAAGAGAACACCCACTGAGCTCTGAACCGGCAGCACCACAAGTAGCATGCCAGTGTAAATGGGGGAGATTCAGGCACACAGACTAGTGTATTGAGATAAAGCAGGGAGAAATTCACAGAGAAGATCTATTGAGCTCTGAACTAGCGGCACCACAAGTAGTAGTCAATGTGAGAGAGAGGAAGAGGAGACACAGGAATACAGACTAATGTCCTAAGAGAAAGGAGGGAGGGGCAAAACCCTCACAGTGGCCCACTGAGCTCTGAACCTGCAGAACCCCAAGCACAGAAAGCCCCATGTTTATTATACAATTTACACTTCATTTTGACATGCACATGCATGCTCGGCTGACTCAACAAAGGGATTAGGCATTTTGAAATCCAACATCCCAATCCTTATCTCCCCCAAAATCTACCACTGGGATAGAACCTGGAGGACCCGTATATGTCACATGGCTGACTAATCCCTCCTGATGTTGGCAGGTTTGTATAGCATCAGCCTGTGTATGGCATAACAACGGTTAAAGGGATCGTCCCACGAAAGGCATCTAACAACTGACGCCCCGAGCAACCGTTTCTGGTAATTTGGTGCTCGGCATTCCCATCAGACTGGTCTTATATCCTGTATATGACTGTAGTACAGGGGAATACAATCTATTACTATCTGTTATCAGTCATGTCAGGAGGGGAGAGGCCGACTGTAGGACAGGGGAATACAATCTATTACTATCTGTTATCTGCCATGTCAGGAGGGGAGAGGCCGACTGTAGGACAGGTGACTACAATCTATTACTATCTGTTATCAGCCACGTCAGGAGAGGAGAGGCCGACTGTAGGACAGGGGAATACAATCTATTACTATCTGTTATCAGCCATGTCAGGAGAGGAGAGGCCGACTGTAGGACAGAGGAATACAATCTATTACTATCTGTTATCAGCCATGTCAGGAGGGGAGAGGCCGACTGTAGGACAGGTGACTACAATCTATTACTATCTGTTATCAGCCATGTCAGGAGAGGAGAAGCCGACTGTAGGACAGGGGAATACAATCTATTACTATCTGTTATCAGCCATGTCAGGAGGGGAGAGGCCGACTGTAGGACAGGGGAATACAATCTATTACTATCTGTTATCAGCCATGTCAGGAGAGGAGAGGCCGACTGTAGAACAGGTGACTACAATCTATTACTATCTGTTATCAGCCATGTCAGGAGGGGCGAGGCCGACTGTAGGACAGGGGAATACAATCTATTACTATCTGTTATCAGCCACGTCAGGAGGGGAGAGGCCGACTGTAGGACAGGTGACTACAATCTATTACTATCTGTTATCAGCCATGTCAGGAGGGGAGAGGCCGACTGTAGGACAGGGGAATACAATCTATTACTATCTGTTTTCAGCCATGTCAGGAGGGGAGAGGCCGACTGTAGGACAGGTGAATACAATCTATTACTATCTGTTATCAGCCACGTCAGGAGAGGAGAGGCCGACTGTAGGACAGGGGAATACAATCTATTACTATCTGTTATCAGCCATGTCAGGAGGGAAGAGGCCGACTGTAGGAGAGGGGAATACAATCTATTACTATCTGTTATCAGACATGTCAGGAGAGGAGAGGCCGACTGTAGGACAGGGGAATACAATCTATTACTATCTGTTATCAGCCATGTCAGGAGAGGAGAGGCCGACTGTAGGACAGGGGAATACAATCTATTACTATCTGTTATCAGCCATGTCAGGAGGGAAGAGGCCGACTGTAGGAGAGGGGAATACAATCTATTACTATCTGTTATCAGACATGTCAGGAGAGGAGAGGCCGACTGTAGGACAGGGGAATACAATCTATTACTATATGTTATCAGCCATGTCAGGAGGGGAAAGGCCGACTGTAGGACAGGGGAATACAATCTATTACTATCTGTTATCAGCCATGTCAGGAGGGGAGAGGCCGACTGTAGGACAGGAGAATAAAATCGATTACTATCTGTTATCAGCCATGTCAGGAGGGGAGAGGCCGACTGTAGGACAGATGAATACAATCTATTACTATCTGTTATCAGCCATGTCAGGAGGGGAGAGGCCGACTGTAGGACAGGGGAATACAATCTATTACTATCTGTTATCAGCCACGTCAGGAGGGGAGAGGCCGACTGTAGGACAGGGGAATACAATCTATTACTATCTGTTATCAGCCATGTCAGGAGAGGAGAGGCCGACTGTAGGACAGTGGAATACAATCTATTACTATCTGTTATCAGCCATGTCAGGAGGGGAGAGGCCGACTGTAGGACAGGGGAATACAATCTATTACTATCTGTTATCAGCCATGTCAGGAGAGGAGAGGCCGACTGTAGGACAGGTGACTACAATCTATTACTATCTGTTATCAGCCATGTCAGGAGGGGAGAGGCCGACTGTAGGACAGGGGAATACAATCTATTACTATCTGTTATCAGCCATGTCAGGAGAGGAGAGGCCGACTGTAGGACAGGTGACTACAATCTATTACTATCTGTTATCAGCCATGTTAGGAGGGGAGAGGCCGACTGTAGGACAGGGGAATACAATCTATTACTATCTGTTATCAGTCATTTCAGGAGGGGAGAGGCCGACTGTAGGACAGGTGACTACAATCTATTACTATCTGTTATCAGCCATGTCAGGAGAGGAGAGGCCGACTGTAGGACAGGGGAATACAATCTATTACTATCTGTTATCAGCCATGTCAGGAGGGGAGAGGCCGACTGTAGGACAGGTGACTACAATCTATTACTGTCTGTTATCAGCCATGTCAGGAGGGGAGAGGCCGACTGTAGGACGGGGAATACAATCTATTACTATCTGTTATCAGCCATGTCAGGAGAGGAGAGGCCGACTGTAGGACAGGTGAATACAATCTATTACTATGTGTTATCAGCCACGTCAGGAGAGGAGAGGCCGACTGTAGGACGGGGAATACAATCTATTACTATCTGGTATCAGCCATGTCAGGAGAGGAGAGGCCGACTGTAGGACAGGTAACTACAATCTATTACTATCTGTTATCAGCCATGTCAGGAGGGGAGAGGCCGACTGTAGGACAGGTAACTACAATCTATTACTATCTGTTATCAGCCACGTCAGGAGAGGAGAGGCCGACTGTAGGACAGGGGAATACAACCTATTACTATGTGTTATCAGCCATGTCAGGAGGGGAGAGGCCGACTGTAGGACAGGGGAATACAATCTATTACTATCTGTTATCAGCCATGTCAGGAGAGGAGAGGCCGACTGTAGGACAGGGGAATACAATCTATTACTATCTGTTATCAGCCATGTCAGGAGAGGCCGACTGTAGGACAGGGGAATACAATCTATTACTATCTGTTATCAGCCATGTCAGGAGAGGAGAGGCCGACTGTAGGACAGGGGAATACAATCTATTACTATCTGTTATCAGCCATGTCAGGAGGGGAGAGGCCGACTGTAGGACAGGGGAATACAATCTATTACTATCTGTTATCAGCCATGTCAGGAGAGGAGAGGCCGACTGTAGGACAGGTGAATACAATCTATTACTATCTGTTATCAGCCACGTCAGGAGGGGAGAGGCCGACTGTAGGACAGGTGAATACAATCTATTACTATCTGTTATCAGCCATGTCAGGAGGGGAGAGGCCGACTGTAGGACAGGGGAATACAATCTATTACTATCTGTTATCAGCCATGTCAGGAGAGGAGAGGCCGACTGTAGGACAGGGGAATACAATCTATTACTATCTGTTATCAGCCATGTCAGGAGAGGAGAGGCCGACTGTAGGACAGGGGAATACAATCTATTACTATCTGTTATCAGCCATGTCAGGAGGGGAGAGGCCGACTGTAGGACAGGGGAATACAATCTATTACTCTCTGTTATCAGCCATGTCAGGAGAGGCCGACTGTAGGACAGGTGACTACAATCTATTACTATCTGTTATCAGCCATGTCAGGAGGGGAGAGGCCGACTGTAGGACAGGTGAATACAATCTATTACTATCTGTTATCAGCCACGTCAGGAGGGGAGAGGCCGACTGTAGGACAGGTAACTACAATCTATTACTATCTGTTATCAGCCACGTCAGGAGGGGAGAGGCCGACTGTAGGACAGTTGAATACAATCTATTACTATCTGTTATCAGCCATGTCAGGAGGGGAGAGGCCGACTGTAGGACAGGGGAATACAATCTATTACTATCTGTTATCAGCCATGTCAGGAGAGGAGAGGCCGACTGTAGGACAGGGGAATACAATCTATTACTATCTGTTATCAGCCATGTCAGGAGAGGAGAGGCCGACTGTAGGACAGGTGAATACAATCTATTACTATCTGTTATCAGCCACGTCAGGAGGGGAGAGGCCGACTGTAGGACAGGTAACTACAATCTATTAATATCTGTTATCAGCCACGTCAGGAGGGGAGAGGCCGACTGTAGGACAGGTGAATACAATCTATTACTATCTGTTATCAGCCATGTCAGGAGGGGAGAGGCCGACTGTAGGACAGGGGAATACAATCTATTACTATCTGTTATCAGCCATGTCAGGAGAGGAGAGGCCGACTGTAGGACAGGGGAATACAATCTATTACTATCTGTTATCAGCCATGTCAGGAGAGGAGAGGCCGACTGTAGGACAGGGGAATACAATCTATTACTATCTGTTATCAGCCATGTCAGGAGGGGAGAGGCCGACTGTAGGACAGGGGAATACAATCTATTACTATCTGTTATCAGCCATGTCAGGAGAGGCCGACTGTAGGACAGGTGACTACAATCTATTACTATCTGTTATCAGCCATGTCAGGAGGGGAGAGGCCGACTGTAGGACAGGTGAATACAATCTATTACTATCTGTTATCAGCCACGTCAGGAGGGGAGAGGCCGACTGTAGGACAGGTAACTACAATCTATTACTATCTGTTATCAGCCACGTCAGGAGGGGAGAGGCCGACTGTAGGACAGGTGAATACAATCTATTACTATCTGTTATCAGCCATGTCAGGAGGGGAGAGGCCGACTGTAGGACAGGTGAATACAATCTATTACTATCTGTTATCTGCCACGTCAGGAGAGGAGAGGCCGACTGTAGGACAGGGGAATACAATCTATTACTATCTGTTATCAGCCATGTCAGGAGGGGAGAGGCCGACTGTAGGACAGGGGAATACAATCTATTACTATCTGTTATCAGCCATGTCAGGAGGGGAGAGGCCGACTGTAGGACAGGTGAATACAATCTATTACTATCTGTTATCTGCCACGTCAGGAGAGGAGAGGCCGACTGTAGGACAGGGGAATACAATCTATTACTATCTGTTATCAGCCATGTCAGGAGGGGAGAGGCCGACTGTAGGACAGGTGACTACAATCTATTACTATCTGTTATCAGCTTTGTCAGGAGAGGAGAGGCCGACTGTAGGACAGGTGACTACAATCTATTACTATCTGTTATCAGCCAGGTCAGGAGGGGAGAGGCCGACTGTAGGACAGGTGACTACAATCTATTACTATCTGTTATCAGCCAGGTCAGGAGGGGAGAGGCCGACTGTAGGACAGGTGACTACAATCTATTACTATCTGTTATCAGCCAGGTCAGGAGGGGAGAGGCCGACTGTAGGACAGGGGAATACAATCTATTACTATCTGTTATCAGCTATGTCAGGAGAGGAGAGGCCGACTGTAGGACAGGGGAATACAATCTATTACTATCTGTTATCAGCCATGTCAGGAGAGGAGAGGCCGACTGTAGGACAGGGGAATACAATCTATTACTATCTGTTATCAGCCATGTCAGGAGGGGAGAGGCCGACTGTAGGACAGGTGAATACAATCTATTACTATCTGTTATCAGCCATATTAGTCCAGGGAGATTGGTGTTTTCTTCACTAGGACACCTGCAACCCCTCTGCCCCCCACGATAGTCACTTTATATCACATATCCTCAGTGCCAGGACCTTCCCAACCTTTCTATCCCTTCCCTATAATGCTGCTGTACAGTTATAAGTTGCCACCAGTGTGTGGCCTTTCAGCTATACACAATTAATATGTGTGTGTGTAGATATATATACACATACACTATATACAGTGTATACTCCCAGCCTAGGCTCCTCTCCTAAATGATATAACGTTACAATAAACAGGAAGTTCCGCCTCCTCTGATACATTGTATCACTTGTTGGGTCATGTGACGCGCTGGGCGGAGCTCTAAGGCCATGGTGACGTGTAGCCCCCGCCCCCGTGTTGTGGCTGTGCAGTGCGGGATGCAGGGTGCGGAGCGCAGAGCCCGGGACACAGGAGGGAAAACCGCATGGAAACAGCACATTATCCGCCAGCTGCGGCACCGGGACCGCGCCCAGCACGGGAACTTCCAGGAGCTCATCCAGTCCTGTGAGTACCGCCCCCTAGCGGTTGTCAGGGCAGGAGTCCGGGGGTGCAGGTGAGGTGCACGGTGTGGGAAGGACTGCACTTGCTCACTACTTCTCTATGCTAGTGAGTGACGCTCAGTACTACTTCTACACGTTAGTGAGTGACGCTCAGTACTACTTCTACACGTTAGTGAGTGACGCTCAGTACTACTTCTCTATGCTAGTGAGTGACGCTCAGTACTACTTCTACACGATAGTGAGTGACGCTCAGTACTACTTCTACACGATAGTGAGTGACGCTCAGTACTACTTCTACACGATAGTGAGTGACGCTCAGTACTACTTCTACACGATAGTGAGTGACGCTCAGTACTACTTCTACACGTTAGTGAGTGACGTTCAGTACTACTTCTACACGTTAGTGAGTGACGCTCAGTACTACTTCTCTATGCTAGTGAGTGACGCTCAGTACTACTTCTACACGATAGTGAGTGACGCTCAGTACTACTTCTACACGATAGTGAGTGACGCTCAGTACTACTTCTACACGATAGTGAGTGACGCTCAGTACTACTTCTACACGATAGTGAGTGACGCTCAGTACTACTTCTACACGTTAGTGAGTGACGCTCAGTACTACTTCTACACGTTAGTGAGTGACGCTCAGTACTACTACACGTTAGTGAGTGACGCTCAGTACTACTTCTCTATGCTAGTGAGTGACGCTCAGTACTACTTCTACACGATAGTGAGTGACGCTCAGTACTACTTCTACACGATAGTGAGTGATGCTCAGTACTACTTCTACACGATAGTGAGTGACGCTCAGTACTACTTCTACACGATAGTGAGTGACGCTCACTACTACTTCTACACGTTAGTGAGTGACGCTCAGTACTACTTCTACACGATAGTGAGTGACGCTCAGTACTACTTCTACACGTTAGTTAGTGACGCTCAGTACTACTTCTACACGATAGTGAGTGACGCTCAGTACTACTTCTACACGATAGTGAGTGACGCTCAGTACTACTTCTACACGATAGTGAGTGACGCTCAGTACTACTTCTCTATGCTAGTGAGTGACGCTCAGTACTACTTCTACACGATAGTGAGTGACGCTCACTACTACTTCTCTATGCTAGTGAGTGACGCTCAGTACTACTTCTACACGATAGTGAGTGACGCTCAGTACTACTTCTACACGTTACTGAGTGACGCTCAGTACTACTTCTACACGTTACTGAGTGATGCTCAGTACTACTTCTACACGTTAGTGAGTGACGCTCAGTACTACTTCTCTTTGCTAGTGAGTGACGCTCAGTACTACTTCTACACGTTAGTGAGTGACGCTCAGTACTACTTCTCTATGCTAGTGAGTGACGCTCATTACTACTTCTACACGATAGTGAGTGACGCTCATTACTACTTCTACACGATAGTGAGTGACGCTCATTACTACTTCTACACGATAGTGAGTGACGCTCAGTACTACTTCTACACGTTAGTGAGTGACGCTCAGTACTACTTCTACACGTTAGTGAGTGACGCTCAGTACTACTTCTCTATGCTAGTGAGTGACGCTCAGTACTACTTCTACACGATAGTGAGTGACGCTCAGTACTACTTCTACACGATAGTGAGTGACGCTCAGTACTACTTCTACACGATAGTGAGTGACGCTCAGTACTACTTCTACACGATAGTGAGTGACGCTCAGTACTACTTCTACACGTTAGTGAGTGACGCTCAGTACTACTTCTACACGTTAGTGAGTGACGCTCAGTACTACTTCTCTATGCTAGTGAGTGACGCTCAGTACTACTTCTACACGATAGTGAGTGACGCTCAGTACTACTTCTACACGATAGTGAGTGACGCTCAGTACTACTTCTACACGATAGTGAGTGACGCTCAGTACTACTTCTACACGATAGTGAGTGACGCTCACTACTACTTCTACACGTTAGTGAGTGACGCTCAGTACTACTTCTACACGATAGTGAGTGACGCTCAGTACTACTTCTACACGATAGTGAGTGACGCTCAGTACTACTTCTACACGATAGTGAGTGACGCTCAGTACTACTTCTACACGATAGTGAGTGACGCTCAGTACTACTTCTACACGTTAGTGAGTGACGCTCAGTACTACTCTATGCTAGTGAGTGACGCTCAGCACTACTTCTTCTCGTTAGTGAGTGACGCTCAGCACTACTTCTTCCCATTAGTGAGTGACGCTCAGCACTACTTCTTCACGTTAGTGAGTGACGCTCAGCACTACTTCTTCACGTTAGTGAGTGACGCTCAGCACTACTTCACGTTAGTGAGTGACGCTCAGCACTACTTCACGTTAGTGAGTGACGCTCAGCACTACTTCTACACGATAGTGAGTGACGCTCAGTACTACTTCTACACGTTAGTGAGTGACGCTCAGTACTACTTCTACACGTTACTGAGTGACGCTCAGTACTACTTCTACACGTTAGTGAGTGACGCTCAGTACTACTTCTACACGATAGTGAGTGACGCTCAGTACTACTTCTCTATGCTAGTGAGTGACGCTCAGTACTACTTTACATGATAGTGAGTGACGCTCAGTACTACTTCTACACGTTAGTGAGTGACGCTCACTACTACTTCTCTATGCTAGTGAGTGACGCTCAGTACTACTTCTACACGATACTGAGTGACGCTCAGTACTACTTCTACACGTTACTGAGTGACGCTCAGTACTACTTCTACACGTTACTGAGTGATGCTCAGTACTACTTCTACATGTTAGTGAGTGACGCTCAGTACTACTTCTACACGTTAGTGAGTGACGCTCAGTACTACTTCTACACGATAGTGAGTGACGCTCACTACTACTTCTACACGTTAGTGAGTGACGCTCAGTACTACTTCTACACGATAGTGAGTGACGCTCAGTACTACTTCTACACGTTAGTTAGTGACGCTCAGCACTACTTCTACACGATAGTGAGTGACGCTAAGTACTACTTCTACACGTTAGTTAGTGACGCTCAGTACTACTTCTACACGATAGTGAGTGACGCTCAGTACTACTTCTACACGATAGTGAGTGACGCTCAGTACTACTTCTACACGATAGTGAGTGACGCTCAGTACTACTTCTACACGATAGTGAGTGACGCTCAGTACTTCTACACGTTAGTGAGTGACGCTCAGTACTACTTCTACACGTTAGTGAGTGACGCTCAGTACTACTTCTCTATGCTAGTGAGTGACGCTCAGTACTACTTCTACACGATAGTGAGTGACGCTCAGTACTACTTCTTACACGTTAGTGAGTGACGCTCAGTACTACTTCTCTATGCTAGTGAGTGACGCTCAGTACTACTTCTTTACGTTAGTGAGTGACGCTCAGTACTACTGCTACACGATAGTGAGTGACGCTCAGTACTACTTCTTCACGTTAGTGAGTGACGCTCAGCACTACTTCTACACGATAGTGAGTGACGCTCAGTACTACTTCTTCACGTTAGTGAGTGACGCTCAGCACTACTTCTACACGATAGTGAGTGACGCTCAGTACTACTTCTACACGATAGTGAGTGACGCTCAGTACTACTTCTACACGATAGTGAGTGACGCTCAGACTATAGACTATAGACTATAATGGGGTTCGCCAGGTTAATGAGCAGGATTTCTCTGCGCATTTTTCAAGTGAATTCGGGGACAGAATCCCCAAATAAAAACTGAGCGCTGGTGTGAACCCGGCCTTACCAAGTAGCAGTAAAATACGCGGGGAGAGAAGTCCTGTTTCTCTTCGCCGATTTTGGGCGAAAACACGTCAGACCTCTTTATAGCCGATGGTTTCTATAGGTAACCACTTTTTAAGATGATAGGGTTTCTGTTGTTCGGGTCCCCAAGTGGACCCAAAGAATGGGAACCTGAACTCTAGCGTAAGGTCTTATTCACACGTCTCACTGTCCTGATTATTTTTGGGTCTTGCGCTGACCGTAAAAAAAAATTGATATTTTTCCCTGTTTTCTATGCTTTTCTGTTCTCTGGCCCCCTCTCATGCCCCGGGCCCCCTCTCATGCCCCGGGCCCCCTCCTATGCCCCGGGCCCCCCTCTCATGCCCCGGGCCCCCTCTCATGCCCCGGGCCCCCTCTCATGCCCCGGGCCCCCTCTCATGCCCCGGGCCCCCTCTCATGCCCCGGGCCCCCTCTCATGCCCCGGGCCCCCTCTTATGCCCCGGGCCCCCTCTTATGCCCCGGGCCCCCTCCTATGCCCCGGGCCCCCCCTCTCATGCCCCGGGCCCCCTCGTCCCGTTTTTGCGGTTGCCGTTGCTCCCCATCTTCCCCTCCCCACCTCTAGGGGGCGCCGGTGGTCACTCATCTCTGCACTGGTTCGGTGATTTCCTGGTCACAGACATTCCCACACTTTTTTGTTTTCTATATGTAAATAAAGGGGAGGAGATAAGACAAGGAGGCGGAGTAATAATAAGGAAGACAACCCTGCCATGTGCAGACAGGCCAACATGTCTGAACATTCTCCAACCTCCTCTGAAATATGAGGGCAGACTGGACGGACGACTTCTGTAGGACTGCAGATCCCAGCATGCACAGATCTCCATTCTGGTGTACTAGAGCCATATGGGACATGCTGGGCATTCTAGTTCCACAGCTGCTTCTAACCAATGCACTGTGTGCTGAGCAGATGGTTACTTTATATCAGCGTAGACCAGTCTGAGAGCTCCAGTCCAGCACTGTATGGGTTAATGTCGCCCCGTCCGGGCTCAGTCAGTGTCTGGGGGTCAGTTTGGGTCTCCATGAAGCCTCCAGTCCTGAAATAAACCTCTGGGTGAGTCACCCCCGCCATGTGCCAGGATGAGGAAGCTGTGGTGGGTGCTCTTAAAGGGACGCTACACGTCTAGCCTGTTTCACCTCCATTTATCTGACCACCAATACAAGCTATTGGTCCCTGTTATCGGCCACTTCATTTTCAGGGGTTAACTCCTAAATGGGGTCCAGCAGGTCTCACCAGCTGTGTGCTGTAGCTTTAGCGTCCATTCACACTGCGCTGTATGAGGGGCGGCTCTCACAACTGCGCGGCATCGCCCTCTCAAGGGGAATTTAGGGATTTTTGTCGGTGGGTGTGACACTGAATGTTTGTTGGGGAATTTCACATTCTGCTGTTAAACAGAGGGACGACTCGTGCGAATGTCCTGAAGTGTATAAACCCCCCCATAAATCACAGCCACAGATGCAGCATATTATCCTCCATAGTCACTGTGTCCACCCGCCATATCTGAGCCATATCCTGATGAATGGAATGCTAGAACTTCAGTGAAGACTGATACAGAGCCCTTGGCTAAAGGAGGAGGAGATTTACCTGGCACTAGAAGGGTTACTGGGGGGTAATTGTGTTGGCTGCACCAGTATGTCCCTGTACAGTTATCTGCTGTATCTAAGTCTATTCTGTGTGATACTGAATGCTGAGCTGTGTATCTAATCCTATCCTGTGTGATATGCCATATGCTCTGTATTTGTCTCTCCTCTTTTGGTGACTCCTAGAATTTACCCCTCCTGCCCTCGTGACTCCTGTGTTCCCCCCACGCGCCTCGTGACTCCTGTGTTCCCCCCATGCGCCTCGTGACTCCTGTGTTCCCCCCCACGCGCCTCGTGACTCCTGTGTTCTTCCCACGCGCCTCGTGACTCCTGTGTTCTTCCCACGCGCCTCGTGACTCCTGTGTTCTTCCCACGCGCCTCGTGACTCCTGTGTTCCTCCCACGCGCCTCGTGACTCCTGTGTTCCTCCCACGCGCCTCGTGACTCCTGTGTTCCCCCCCACGCGCCTCGTGACTCCTGTGTTCCCCCCCACGCGCCTCGTGACTCCTGTGTTCCCCCCACGCGCCTCGTGACTCCTGTGTTCCCCCCCCACGCGCCTCGTGACTCCTGTGTTCCCCCCCACGCGCCTCGTGACTCCTGTGTTCCCCCCCACGCGCCTCGTGACTCCTGTGTTCCCCCCACGCGCCTCGTGACTCCTGTGTTCCCCCCCACGCGCCTCGTGACTCCTGTGTTCCCCCCCACGCGCCTCGTGACTCCTGTGTTCCCCCCACGCGCCTCGTGACTCCTGTGTTCCCCCCCACGCGCCTCGTGACTCCTGTGTTCCCCCCCACGCGCCTCGTGACTCCTGTGTTCCCCCCCACGCGCCTCGTGACTCCTGTGTTCCCCTCGTGACTCCTGTGTTCCCCCCACGCGCCTCGTGACTCCTGTTTCCCCCCCCCACGCGCCTCGTGACTCCTGTTCCTTCCCTGTGCCTCGTGACTCCTGTTACCCCTCCTGCCCTCGTGACTCCTGTGTTCCTCCCACGCGTCTCGTGACTCCTGTGTTCCCCCCACGCGCCTCGTGACTCCTGTGTTCCCCCCACGCGCCTCGTGACTCCTGTGTTCCCCCCCACGCGCCTCGTGACTCCTGTGTTCTACCCACGCGCCTCGTGACTCCTGTGTTCCTCCCACGCGCCTCGTGACTCCTGTGTTCCCCCCACGCGCCTCGTGACTCCTGTGTTCTCCCCACGCGCCTCGTGACTCCTGTGTTCTCCCCACGCGCCTCGTGACTCCTGTGTTCCCCCCACGCGCCTCGTGACTCCTGTGTTCCCCCCACGCGCCTCGTGACTCCTGTGTTCCCCCCACGCGCCTCGTGACTCCTGTGTTCCCCCCACGCGCCTCGTGACTCCTGTGTTCCCCCCACGCGCCTCGTGACTCCTGTGTTCCTCCCACGCGCCTCGTGACTCCTGTGTTCCTCCCACGCGCCTCGTGACTCCTGTGTTCTCCCCACGCGCCTCGTGTCTCCTGTGTTTCCCCCCACGCGCCTCGTGTCTCCTGTGTTCCCCCCACGCGCCTCGTGACTCCTGTGTTCCCCCCCACGCGCCTCGTGACTCCTGTGTTCCCCCCACGCGCCTCGTGACTCCTGTGTTCCTCCCACGCGCCTCCTGACTCCTGTGTTACCCCCCCCCGTCTCCTGTGTTACCCCCTCTGCATCCCCTTACATTCTGTGTTACCATAAAATTAACCTTTTTATGCCAGATGTAGCCTCTGGTGAGATTATAGTCCAGGCCGGAGGTTGTAGTACAAAAGGGAAGACAATTGGTGTGGGGGCCCCGGCTGGACTTCTGCCCCTTCAGCCTCTACTTACCCCACTGGTGTCTCCTGTGATAAGATAAGACGCTGCAGCGAGGTGACCGGTTGTAGACGTTCAGGATAACTCTGCTCCATCTGTATATATAGACCTAGAATTAGCAGTGCAGAGACAGAACAAGCACCAGGTATAGACTGGAGATGGAGGCAACGCCCGAAACTGCACGGTCACCCCCTCACCCGCTGCTCTTACAGGGGAAGACGGTCCTCATTGCTTTCATCTCCATTACTGGGGGGCGGATTCATCACGTAATAAGGGGCCTTATAGGGCCACGCAACGCTGCTCTGGGAAAACAGTATGCAAATTAGCCCGCTCCAAAAACAAATAACGCTGGTCTCTAGCGCCACCTGTTGTAAGGCAGCAATCCTGTAAGTCCATGTCGAGTAGAGGATTGGTTGGATGGGGGGTGGTATTATGGGGGGTAAGAAACAATTCCTCCAAGGATCCTCTGCTCTGTAGTGATGAAGCGCGATCACCCAGGGTCGGACATGTACTGATGGGATTGCGCCTTACAGCAGGTGGCGCTAGAGGATCAACCTTCTCATATATTTGGAGAGCTAATTTGCATACTTTTCCCAGAGGGGCATTGCAGGACCTATAAGGCTCCATAGTGGGGAGGCCGTAGCCCAAGTAATGGAGGGAGTGACGTTTTTGGGCAAGGACGACCATTCTCCTATCTTCATGGGTCAGGTCCCTTTAAGACCAGCAGGTGGGGGGCTGACTGCAGCTTCATGTGGGGTCTTTATCTCCAGTAAAGGTTCCTGTTCTGCTCACTCTCTTCATTTCTGATATCTGCACCTGGGAAAGCTGGGTGATGACCAGTATGGCTGCTGTTACAGCTGCTGCCTGTTCTGTAGATTTGCTCGATGTGCTGAGCTTTGGTTCTGGCCTTGAACTTTTACTCGCAGGCTGTAATTTTGGCGGCTGGACAGTCAAGCGGTGGGGGATGGGGGGGTAGGATGTGGGCAGCGTCCGGTTCAATTTGGGGTAAAGGTTGACTTAGTACAACTCTGATGTTATTCATATTAATGGTATGGGGGAGGGGGCTTTGCCTGTACGTTGGCCCCTATATAATATAATGTCGCTCTCTATGCTATGGAATCCATTACACAGCTCATAAAGGGCATCACCCAGCTTTCCACAGACTCTGCTTGGCATAAACATCTGTTATGTAATGTTACATCCTCCCTCTCACATGCCTGTGTATGTGTCAGTCTATACTGCAACTCTGTCATTGTATTCATGAGAAAGGAGATTCTGCTTAGCAGGCTGTCAGTGTGCGCCCCCTAGAGGACTATTCTAGATGTTCTGATCACCAGTGGTTTTGGGCTAATCTCTGTATATTGTCTAGGCTCTCCTCCCTCCCCGGCCCCAGAAGTATCCAACCTCTCCAGAGTATCCGACGTTCTGCGCTGTGATTTGACTTTTTTATTATTATTTTTTTTTTCCAGACCATAAACTTCTAGAAAAATCCGTTTTCCTGAAGGACCTGACCGAAAAAATACAGACGGACCCAGCCCAGTCACCGGGGAGCCACCATGCTGCTAGGTAGGTACATGATCTTCATGAAAAAAGATACAAAAAGTAAAGTCTTCCACTTGTGTCTGTCAGTCTGGAAACTTTAATGCCCATTGTTCTGATCCTCTGATGGGTCATAAAAACAACCACAACAGAAGTGTGAACGTCGCCTACGCTTCTGCCAGTTTATGTGTGTGTATATTTGTTTGCAGGACATGGGCTGTGTATCTAATGTTGTGTGATACTGTCTGCTGAGCTGTCTATCTAATTCAGTCATGCACTACAAGTCCCATCAGGTTCCCCCGGTGTCCATATCTAAATGTGTCCATTTTTTCCTTGCCTCAGGATTCTCCCGGAGGGGCTTCACATCGCTGGGTCTAGAGATCCGGACACACTTCAGGAGATCTCGGAGCTCAGGCGTGACAATGGAGAGGTAAATGCTGCGCTACACCCGCTGCAGCGCCATGTGCCTGCCCTCCTGTGATCCAGGCTTACCTGAATATTTCTGTTCCCACATTGTGCCCCGGCAATCCTAATGCTAATCCCCTGGAGAGATTGTAGGTGTTATCCATGGAAGTGTCAGACAGTTTTGGCCGATTTCATCCGTCCGTGACGCCCATAATGATCTGTACTGCCCAAATCATCAAAACCGTCCAAATTATCCAAGACGGTCATGACGATCCTCTCTCCAGATGGTGTGAATGATCAAGACGGTCTAATGATCCGGATGGTGTGAATGATCAGGGCGGTCTAATGATCCGGATGGTGTGAGCGATCAGGGCGGTCTAATGATCTGGATGGTGTGAGCGATCAGGGCGGTCTAATGATCTGGATGGTGTGAGCGATCAGGGCGGTCTAATGATCCGGATGGTGTGAGCGATCAGGGCGATCTAATGATCCGGATGGTGTGAGCGATCAGGGCGATCTAATGATCCGGATGGTGTGAGTGATCAGGGCGGTCTGTTGATCCGGATGGTGTGAGTGATCAGAGCGGTCTCGCGGTCTGGTGATCCGGATGGTGTGAGTGATCAGGGCGGTCTAATGATCCGGATGGTGTGAGCGATCAGGGCGATCTAATGATCCGGATGGTGTGAGTGATCAGGGCGGTCTAATGATCCGGATGGTGTGAGCGATCAGGGCAGTCTAATGATCCGGATGGTGTGAGTGATCAGGGCGGTCTAATGATCCGGATGGTGTGAGCGATCAGGGCGGTCTAATGATCCGGATGGTGTGAGCGATCAGGGCGGTCTAATGATCCGGATGGTGTGAGCGATCAGGGCGGTCTGTTGATCCGGATGGTGTGAGTGATCAGGGCGGTCTAATGATCCGGATGGTGTGAGTGATCAGAGCGGTCTCGCGGTCTGGTGATCCGGATGGTGTGAGTGATCAGGGTGGTCTGGTGATCCGGATGGTGTGAGTGATCAGAGCGGTCTCGCGGTCTGGTGATCCGGATGGTGTGAGTGATCAGGGCGGTCTAATGATCCGGATGGTGTGAGCGATCAGGGCGATCTAATGATCCAGATGGTGTGAGTGATCAGGGCGGTCTAATGATCCGGATGGTGTGAGCGATCAGGGCGGTCTAATGATCCGGATGGTGTGAGTGATCAGGGCGGTCTAATGATCCGGATGGTGTGAGTGATCAGGGCGGTCTAATGATCCGGATGGTGTGAGCGATCAGGGCGGTCTGTTGATCCGGATGGTGTGAGTGATCAGGGCGGTCTAATGATCCGGATGGTGTGAGTGATCAGGGCGGTCTAATGATCCGGATGGTGTGAGTGATCAGGGCGGTCTAATGATCCGGATGGTGTGAGTGATCAAGGCGGTCTGTTGATCCGGATGGTGTGAGTGATCAGGGTGGTCTGGTGATCCGGATGGTGTGAGCGATCAGGGCAGTCTCGCGGGCTGGTGATCCGGATGGTGTGAGTGATCAGAGCGGTCTCGCGGTCTGGTGATCCGGATGGTGTGAGTGATCAGAGCGGTCTCGCGGTCTGGTGATCCGGATGGTGTGAGTGATCAGGGTGGTCTGGTGATCCAGATGGTGTGAGTGATCAGGGCGATCTCACGGTCTGGTGTTCTGGATGATGTGAGTGATCAGAGCGGTCTCGCGGTCTGGTGATCCGGATGGTGTGAGTGATCAGAGCGGTCTCGCGGTCTGGTGATCCGGATGGTGTGAGTGATCAGAGCGGTCTGGTGATCCGGCTCCGGTGTGTTAATCTCAGTGACCTTCTTATCTTTGCAGTTGGCCTTTCAAGTCTGTGAGCTGAGTAAGAGTGTGCAGGAGCGAGACGGGGAGCTGAATAGGCAGAAGTCCAGGTGCGGCTCCGCTGTCCAGGATGCTGAGATACAAAGCGCTGTTTGCAGGGTCATTGTACTATGGAGCTGCTTTGCCCCAGTGCACACATAGATAGTTTAGGTTTTGCTTACATTGTGTTCTGTTCTCCATTCACATCTAGAGCTGCATTAGATTCTGCTATTCATTTACACGGTGTGGTTACAGATCTCACCAAACTACTCCGGGTGAATAAGTAACTGTGCAAATAACGTACTGAATGCAGCTCTAGATGTGACTGGAGTCAGTAACTAGAATAGTGACCTTTTAACTGGGCTCCGCCATCCCCCACACCGTATAGCGCCCTTTTCTGGCCCCCACACAGTATAAAGACCCCCTTACTTAGCCCCCAAACTGTATATTGTCTCCTTAATTGGCCCCCAATACACCATATCCTGCAGGCGGAGGGATCCCCTAAGGTCTTGGGCCCCATAGCAGCAATCTGATTTCATTCTGTATCCCCCGATTAGATGCCTTGTCTGTGAGCCTGAGTGCCCCATCATTGGCTCACGTCATGTCTCTATCCCACTCCTCCATGCTTTACACTGCAGGTCTGCTTAGCTAGTGCACAGCCTTGATCAGTGATTCCAGCTTTGTTCCGATGTCTATTAGATTAGACCATATTGTGAACGCCACTTCTTGTCTTATTGGAGACTCCCAATACTGTTGTGTCTGTCCCCCATACTTTACACTGCCGCACTATTCTGTTGGGGCCATTATAATTGGTCACTGCCTTGTTTATTGTCCTGGGTAGTCCTAAATGTGCCTTCTGTCTCACCAGAGGCGCAGGCTCCTGCTCTGTCCTTTATCCTCTATACTTTTCACTGCAGCTCCTCCTTGTTACGTCAGATCTTGACCACCAGGGGCAGCATGGAGCAGGTGACTCAAGGAGCGGCCATTCTTACATCTCCTTCCTTTGGTCTTCTGCAGCCTCTCCTTCCTCTCTGCCCTGGTGGGAGATCATAGACGTCAGTGCCAATGTCTGGAGAATGAGGTGGTCCAGATGGTCAGCTCCAATGCCGACCTGAAGGAGGACTATGACCAGCTGCTGCATCAGCGCCTCCTACTGGAGGGGCAGGTTCATGACGCCGAGGAGGAGCAGCGAGAGCTCATCGAGGGTCTGACAAAGAAGAAAGCCATGGAGGCCGAGCAACAGAACAACATCAATGAGAGGTAGAAGCGGGTCCTGGGTGTGGTCATGTGACTGTGACGAAGGTCCTGATTCTGGGGGTGTATGGACATAACTAACCTCACTGTATACTTATATATATCATGTATGTGACACCACTGGGGTCATCCAGGGACTTGACATTACTGTACCTGGTCCGGCCACTTGTTGCAGCTGGACCTGGGAGTTTCGGGCTGGTTCCTACTCCAGGTCACATGATCGGTCCAGTCCCCTGGGTCGCTCCATCTTCTCCCTCATCTCCTCTTTGCACATTTAGTCACCTGCGCTATGGGGTCCGCCTTTACTATAGTCTGCCACCCCCATAGCACAGGTGAGGGGTGGAACAACCCAGGGGACAAGGACTGGTTCCAATCACATGACCTGAAGTCGGAACGTGGTCCAGCTAGAACAAATGCCCACACCGGTAAGTTAATTTCAGGTCCCTGGATAACCCCATTAAAGGGGTATTCCCATAGAGGGTTGGAGGACCTTCATAGTCGACATACGTGCAGGTCCTTAACCTATCAGACAGTTACATTGTATCCTGTGGAGGCTCCAGTCAGAGGACCCCTCATGACCAGCTCCTCTATGGGGGCCCCCCGCCCCGCTGGACAGTCTTCACACTCTTTACAGCCCCTGGATTTCTGTTCTTTGTGCAGGAGGAAGGAGGAGATGTGGACGCTCCTGGTCAAAAAAGCCTTGCGCAAGACGGTCAGCGCCGAAGGGTGAGTGGCGACGAAATGAAATCCGTATGTGGGAGGAATTTACCCAGAATTGATCTTCAGTTCCATCTAATATTTTACTCTAGTCACATCCAGAGCTGCCTTCATAACCCTGTTGTTAGCTCTTAGGGTGACTCTTCACTGCTGACCTCAGCTTCGGCACAATGCAGCATAGAGATTGCAGCTCTTGTTGCGTCTAGAGAGGTAATGAAGCTTTGGATGTGACTGGAGTATAAGACATTTAACTCTGCACCGATATATGTTTCTAGATCAGGTGGGATTTTCTGAAGCTTTTTCTGATGCCTTTCATTCTAGAATAGACTCCGGCGACTCCTCGCAGATCTTCTTGTCAGTGATTTGGCCTCCCGCCCTCCCGTCTGTATCGGTCACACTGTAAGGGCCTGGTGTGGCGGTTTTGCACCTGTGTGTCTAGCAGAGGTTTACAGACATGTCCCATAAATCACGTATTCTGTATATAGCGTGGGGGAGGGGGGCCTATGTGTTGTGGGAGGGGCTACCACCGCTGTCCGTGCACCCCTCTCCCCCCCTTTCCTGTTGCTCCATTAGTTGGGCTATAATACCGCACTATTGGGATTTTGCAGTATCGCCCCCTTGTGGTTTTGCAGTGACATTCACTCACAGTACACTCCACACCCCATGGGAGGGTCAGTCTGAGAACCTCTGCTTTATGGTCAGTGTCGGCCGGTCATCTACAAAATGGAGGCTACAGATGGATGGCAAATGTTATAGCCAGTGATTGCCGAACAGAGCCCCGACCTTAATCATCGGAGCGCCCCCCTAAGGCAGAATATCTGGAAGATCCCTGTAATGTATAAAGCATATGGACAGCCCAAAACTCCTAGACTAACATCTGCCCCGCTTGTCAATGACGGCCGACTCTTCACTGATCACATAATGGGAGTTATGGAAAGTATAACTGGTGGAGACGACAGTATATATTTACTCACCGATGTCACACAAGAGGGGTCGGAGGATGGAATTAGGAATGGAGATCAGTCTTATATCACAGGAGATTACTAGCACGTTGTTTCTGGTTTTAGAGATTTCCGTCACAGAAGCTCCACTGATATAAGTGACTGCAGCAGCCTGGAGATGTCCGGGAGCCCCGAAATGGAGAATCCCTGCCCCAGGAAGACCAGGTGAGAAAGAGTTAACAGGAGTATGACTATTATACCGCAGCCACCTATGTACAGGAATATAACTACTATAATACTGCTCCTATGTACAAGAATATAACTACTATAATACTGCTCCTATGTACAAGAATATAACTACTATAATACTACCTCCTATGTACAAGAATATAACTACTATAATACTGCCTCTATGTACAAGAATATAACTACTATAATACTGCTCCTATGTATAAGAATATAACTACTATAATACTACTCCTATGTACAAGAATATAACTACTATAATACTGCTCCTATGTACAAGAATATAACTACTATAATACTACCTCCTATGTACAAGAATATAACTACTATAATACTACCTCCTATGTATAAGAATATAACTACTATAATACTGCTCCTATGTACAAGAATATAACTACTATAATACTGCTCCTATGTACAAGAGTATAACTACTATAATACTGCCCCCTATGTACAAGAATATAACTACTATAATACTGCCCCTATGTACAAGAATATAACTACTATAATACTGCTCCTATGTACAAGAATATAACTACTATAATACTGCTCCTATGTACAAGAATATAACTACTATAATACTACCTCCTATGTACAAGAATATAACTACTATAATACTACCTCCTATGTACAAGAATATAACTACTATAATACTGCCCCTATGTACAAGAATATAACTACTATAATACTGCTCCTATGTACAAGAATATAACTACTATAATACTGCTCCTATGTACAAGAATATAACTACTATAATACTACTCCTATGTACAAGAATATAACTACTATAATACTGCTCCTATGTACAAGAATATAACTACTATAATACTGCTCCTATGTACAAGAATATAACTACTATAATACTGCCCCCCATGTACAAGAATATAACTACTATAATACTGCTCCTATGTACAAGAATATAACTACTATAATACTACCTCCTATGTACAAGAATATAACTACTATAATACTGCTCCTATGTACAAGAATATAACTACTATAATACTGCTCCTATGTACAAGAATATAACTACTATAATACTGCTCCTATGTACAAGAATATAACTACTATAATACTACCTCCTATGTACAAGAATATAACTACTATAATACTGCTCCTATGTACAAGAATATAACTACTATAATACTACTCCTATGTACAAGAATATAACTACTATAATACTACCTCCTATGTACAAGAATATAACTACTATAATACTACCTCCTATGTACAAGAATATAACTACTATAATACTACTCCTATGTACAAGAATATAACTACTATAATACTACTCCTATGTACAAGAATATAACTACTATAATACTGCCCCTATGTACAAGAATATAACTACTATAATACTGCTCCTATGTACAAGAATATAACTACTATAATACTGCCTCCTATGTACAAGAATATAACTACTATAATACTACCTCCTATGTACAAGAATATAACTACTATAATACTGCTCCTATGTACAAGAATATAACTACTATAATACTACCTCCTATGTACAAGAATATATCTACTATAATACTGCTCCTATGTACAAGAATATAACTACTATAATACTGCTCCTATGTACAAGAATATAACTACTATAATACTGCTCCTATGTACAAGAATATAACTATAATACTGCTCCTATGTACAAGAATATAACTACTATAATACTACCTCCTATGTACAAGAATATAACTACTATAATACTACCTCCTATGTACAAGAATATAACTACTATAATACTGCTCCTATGTACAAGAATATAACTACTATAATACTGCCCTATGTACAAGAATATAACTACTATAATACTGCTCCTATGTACAAGAATATAACTACTATAATACTGCCCTATGTACAAGAATATAACTACTATAATACTGCTCCTATGTACAAGAATATAACTACTATAATACTACTCCTATGTACAAGAATATAACTACTATAATACTGCCTCCTATGTACAAGAATATAACTACTATAATACTGCTCCTATGTACAAGAATATAACTACTATAATACTGCTCCTATGTACAAGAATATAACTATTATAATACTGCTCCTATGTACAAGAATATAACTACTATAATACTGCTCCTATGTACAAGAATATAACTATAATACTGCTCCTATGTACAAGAATATAACTACTATAATACTACCTCCTATGTACAAGAATATAACTACTATAATACTTCCTCCTATGTACAAGAATATATCTACTATAATACTGCTCCTATGTACAAGAATATAACTACTATAATACTGCTCCTATGTACAAGAATATAACTACTATAATACTGTTCCTATGTACAAGAATATAACTACTATAATACTGCCCCCTATGCACAAGAATATAACTACTATAATACTGCTCCTATGTACAAGAATATAACTACTATAATACTACCTCCTATGTACAAGAATATAACTACTATAATACTACCTCCTATGTACAAGAATATAACTACTATAATACTACTCCTATGTACAAGAATATAACTACTATAATACTGCTCCTATGTACAAGAATATAACTACTATAATACTGCCCCTATGTACAAGAATATAACTACTATAATACTACCTCCTATGTACAAGAATATAACTACTATAATACTGCTCCTATGTACAAGAATATAACTACTATAATACTGCCTCCTATGTACAAGAATATAACTACTATAATACTGCCCCTATGTACAAGAATATAACTACTATAATACTACCTCCTATGTACAAGAATATAACTACTATAATACTACCTCCTATGTACAAGAATATAACTACTATAATACTGCTCCTATGTACAAGAATATAACTACTATAATACTACTCCTATGTACAAGAATATAACTACTATAATACTGCTCCTATGTACAAGAATATAACTACTATAATAGTGCTCCTATGTACAAGAATATAACTACTATAATACTGCTCCTATGTACAAGAATATAACTACTATAATACTGCTCCTATGTACAAGAATATAACTACTATAATACTGCTCCTATGTACAAGAATATAACTACTATAATACTGCTCCTATGTACAAGAATATAACTACTATAATACTGCTCCTATGTACAAGAATATAACTACTATAATACTGCCTCCTATGTACAAGAATATAACTACTATAATACTGCCCCCTATAGATAAGTACTTGCTCGGTATACCTGTATATAATGTATACTCCTCTGCTTTGTGTTACAGATCTCAGTCTATGATTGCTTTAGGTCCTTCAAGATTCATGGGCGCCCTAAGAAGTTTATTTGAGTGAGTCCAGTCTGTGTATTAGTGTACAGTGTGTATATGTTTGTGTATGTAGTGTAATGGGGTATGGTATACACCAGGGGTAGGCAACCTTTTTTGTTCAGCGTGCCGATTTTAATAAAAAAATCAAAGATGAGGTACTCGGAGTGCCGGTCAATAATTGTAAGTCTGACGACCCCTAAACTAAAGTCATATACCACAAACCATAACACAGAAGTGCTGCCACCAGATGCTTCAGGACACATGCGTTTACTGCTATTTCCTGGGACACTCCTGTACTTTCTGATTAGAAGCAATGAAAGTCCATGTGCAGCCGCCAATTAGTGGTAAATGTGTCCAGGAGCAGCGTATGGCGGCACCTTATGGTGATATCACACTATGTATCTGGATGCAGCTATATTCTTAGGCCACTTTTTCCCATATGTCCCATAGTGGTCCCTGCACACGTTATTATGTCCCATAGCTGCCTCTGCACACGGTATTATGTCCCATAGCGGCCCCTGCACACGGTATTATGTCCCATAGCGGCCCCTGCACACGGTATTATGTCCCATAGCGGCCCCTGCACACGGTATTATGTCCCATAGCGGCCCCTGCACACGGTTTTATGTCCCATAGCGGCCCCTGCACACGGTATATGTCCCATAGCGGCCCCTGCACACGGTATATGTCCCATAGCGGCCCCTGCACACGGTATTATGTCCCATAGTGGCCCCAGCACACTGTGTTATCCTCCATAGTGGCCCCTGCACATGGTATTATGTCACATAGTGGCCCCTGCACACGGTATTAGGCTCTATAGTAGCCCCTGCACATGGTATAATATTCTAACTTTTATAATATTCCAATTTGTGCCACTCACTAGCTATTATTATACTGTGGGGTCTCTTCAGACCACAGAGTATAATAAGTGGAGGGCGAAGAGAGGTGACAAACATAAAAAAACAATGTTACTCACTATTCCACGCTCTGCAGCCGCTCTGTATCTTCGGGCGCTTCTGCCTGTAGTCAGCGGCCGCTCATTGAGTCTCAGGGGTCGCGTCGCGTCATTATGGGTAATGACGTCAGACGCAGACGCGACCCCTGAGGCCCTGTCAGCTGACTTCAGGCAGAAGAGCACACAGCGGCTGCGGAGCGTGGAATAGTGAGTAACATTGTTTTTTATGTTTCATCACCTCCCCAGGGGCTCCGCTTATTATACTCAGGGGTCTGAAGAGACCCCACCATATAATAATAGCAGTTTCGTTTCGGACGTGTTTGGTCCGATCGAAACTGCTGGGTGAGGAGTCCGCTGCCGTGCTGGGGAAATAATCCTCGCGTGCCAAGAGTGGCACGCGTGCCAGAGTGGCACGCGTGCCAGAGGCTGCCGACCCCTGGTATACACTATACATGGTGCAGGGTTGCAGAAGATTTGCTTGTTTTCCTTAGACTTGCCCTTTCTTGTAGAATGTAAGGCTCGATCTGTGTCTCAGAGGGTGATGGTGCAGTATGGTGCTCGTATTACTTATGGCTTTGATCCTCGATTACTTGTTTGCCCTATTGGGGATCCTAGGGGGTGGACCATAACCCCTTTTCTATATGGAGGGGAGCGGGGCTCAGGGTAACAGGTGTTTTATCTTTGTCTCTCTGTTCTTAGTTTTCGGAAGCCACAAGATATTAGCGGTGCGGATGATGAGTGGTACCATGCCTCCTCTGTGTGTGTCATCTGCTGCCCACCCAAGAGAGCCCTGTATAGTAAGGTAAGCCCCCGCCCCGCCATGTATAGATGCTATACGTCACTGTATGTTCATCTGATCCTCTAGTGATTGAGTTGATCTGTAAGATGGTCACCATTATTAACCATTTCTTGCCACTGGCTGAAGGTTCATCCACTCTAAATAGGGGATTCCTGGTGAAGATGATCCATATGTTGTGTTAGGACCTATGGACATCAGAGAGGTGGCTCCTCCATGCGATTGGCTGCCATGTGATACGACATCTCCCCCGCAGCGCCTGTGATCACATGGTCTCCTTGTTTATAATATACACACTACCGTTCAAAAGTTTGGGGTCACCCAGACAATTTTGTGTTTTCCATGAAAACTCACACTTTTATTTATCAAATGAGTTGTAAAATGAATAGAAAATATAGACAAGACATTGACAAGGTTAAAAATAATGATTTTTATTTGAAATAATAATTTTCTCCTTCAAACTTTGCTTTCGTCACAGAATGCTCCATTTGCAGCAATTCCAGCATTGCTGACCTTTGGCATTCTCGCTGTTAATTTGCTGAGGTCATCTGGAGACATTTCCCGCCATGCTTCCAGAAGCCCCTCCCACAAGTTGGATTGGCTTGATGGGCACTTTTTGCGTACCGTACGGTCAAGCTGCTCCCACAACAGCTCAATGGGGCTGAGATGTGGTGACTGCGCTGGCCACTCCATTACAGATAGAATACCAGCTGCCGGCTTCTTCCCTAAATAGTTCTTGTATAATTTGGAGGTGCTTTGGGTCATTGTCCTGTTGTAGGATGAAATTGGCTCCAATCAGGCGCTGTCCACAGGGTATGGCATGGCGGTGCAAAATGGAGTGATAGCCTTCCTTATTCAAAATCCCTTTTACCTTGTACAAATCTCCCACTTTACCAGCACCAACCCCAGACCATCCCATTCCCTCCACCATGCTGACAGATGGCATCAGGCGTCTTCCAGCATCTTTTCAGTAGTTCTGCGTCTCACAAATGTTCTTCTGTGTGATCCAAACACCTCAAACTTGGATTCGTCTGTCCATAACACTTTTTTCCAATCTTCCTCTGTCCAATGTCTGTTCTTTTGCCCATATTAATCTTCCTTTTATTAGCCAGTCTCAGATATGGCTTTTTCTTGGCCACTCTGCCCTGAAGGCCGGCATCCCTGAGTCGCCTCTTCACTGTAGACGTTGACACTGGCGTTTTGCAGGTACTATGTAATGAAGCTGCCAGTTGAGGACCTGCGAGACGTCGATTTCTCAGACTAGAGAATCTAATGTACTTGTCTTGTTGCTCAGTTGTGCAGCGCGGCCTCCCACTTCTCTTTCTACTCTGGTTAGAGCCTGTTTGTGCTGTTCTCTGAAGGGAGTAGTACACACCGTTGTAGGAAATCTTCAGTTTCTTGGCAATTTCTTGCATGGAATAGTCTTCATTTCTAAGAACAAGAATAGACTGTCGAGTTTCACATGAAAGTTCTCTTTTTCTGGCCATTTTGAGAGTTTAATCGAACCAACAAATGTAATGCTCCAGATTCTCAACTAGCTCAGAGGAAGGTCAGTTTTATGGCTTCTCTAACCAGCAAAACTGTTTTCAGCTGTGCTAACATACTTGCACAAGGGTTTTCTAAACATCCATTAGCCTTCTTACACAGTTAGCAAACACAATGTACCATTAGAACACTGGAGTGATGGTCGCTGGAAATGGCCTCTATACACCTATGTAGATATTGCATTAAAAACCAGACGTTTGCAGCTAGAATAGTCATTTACCACATGAACAATGTATAGAGTGTATTTCTGATTCATTTAATGTTATCTTCATTGAAAAAAAACTATGCTTTTCTTTCAAAAATAAGGAAATTTCTAAGTGACCCTAAACTTTTGAACGGACTGTATATTTCTAATGGATACAACTGTATCTCTGTGATCTAAACAGCCCAGACTGATACATTGTAACAATCCAGCAGAGAGGTCTGTGCTGTGGCTCCTGATGTGTTTAGCTCACAGAGCTTTGTCTAGACTAGATAGTATTGTAACAAACACTCAGCTGAGAGCAGGACTAGCTATGTACAGGGTGACTGCCTGTGTAGAGGAGATCTTGAACGATAAGGACTATTCTTTATATTGATTTATTTCAGGAGGTTCACGACTCTGAAATTCACGCAGTCAAGTTCAGTCCTAAATCCAAGATGGTGGCCACTGGAGGGGCCGACCGGGTGGTGAAGATCTGGGACATTGTTGGAGGTGAGGATCATTGTTCCTATATGCAACTGAGTACAGGAGGAAGCACCTCCTTCTGTAGGGAGAGCTCTGCCAGGAGGACACTGAGCACAAGAGGAAAAGAATAAGCTATTTCTACTGTACTTCGTGCCAGGAAGTTTAATAGGAGGGGCAGACTGGGTGGTGAAGCTCTCTGATAGTGTTGAGGTGAGAATTGTCATTGCTATATTCTGCTACACGCTAAACTTTCTTTTTTCTTCTCCTCTATAGGACAGCTTCATTGCCAACAGGTGTTACAGGGGTGCAATGGAGGAATAACTAGTATCGAATTTGACCCCTCGGTATGTATAACATGTAGACTATACAGACTATTGTTCTATGTTATCAGCCATTTTGACTGAGCACCGAAAGTATGTGAACCCCTCCTTAATAGTGGGCAGCCAGAAATAATTGTAAGAAGCACATACAGAGGGGTGCACATACTTCTAGCCATGTGGTGTTCCTCTCATGGCCTGTAGGGGGCAGCAGAGGACTCTGTATATTTTCTCTGGAGGAGGTTTTGGGGGTCACCTTGTCTGACGCTTCCTGTGTATTTTCAGGGGGTGCAGGTCCTGGCCGCTTCGTTCGATGGATCGGCTCATCTGTGGAAACTGGACAGTAAATCCAGCGTACGTCTCTAGTCGCTCGTCGTGCAGTGAGTCAGTGCTGATGTCTGTTCTGTCCTGGCCCTGGGGCTGCGCGCAGTTTGCTACATTGTATCAGTGCAGGGAACCTGTATCAGTCTGAAGTCTATACTGGATACAAATGTAACAAACCTGCAGCTGTGAGAAGAATTAGATCTGGATGGAGAGGGACTGAATCCTGCAATGATCGTCTCCTATGGGGTCCCGGTTTGGTGTCTCTTTTTGGGGCTTTGTCGATATTATTCACAAGTGAATCTTTCTCTTCCCTCTCCAGGACAAGATGACCGGACACACTGGGAAGGTCACAGCCGCCAGGTTCAAGATGTCCACCTACCGAGCGGTCACCTGCAGCATGGACAGGACCATCAGGGAGTGGGATCTGCCTAAAGCTGCCTGTAGGTGACGGACATTCCCCTATTGGGGCTTCTGGGGTGGGGCCAAGGGGGCTGTCACTTAGTCATCACCTGGGGTACAGCTCACTCTGTTATGTGCCATGAGGACCCCTGGTGCTGATCACATGACCCGTATATATGTATAGCTGAGGACCTCTGGTGCTGATCACATGACCCGTATATATGTATAGCTGAGGACCTCTGGTGCTGATCACATGACCCATATATATGTATAGCTGGGGACCCCTGGTGCTGATCACATGACCCGTATATACAGTATGTATAGCTGAGGGCCCCTGGTGCTGATCACATGACCCGTATATACAGTATGTATAGCTGAGGACCTCTGGTGCTGATCACATGACCCGTATATATGTATAGCTCGGGGCCTCTGGTGCTGATCACATGACCCGTATATATGTATAGCTGAGGACCTCTGGTGCTGATCACATGACCCGTATATATGTATAGCTGGGGACCCCTGGTGCTGATCACATGACCCGTATATACAGTATGTATAGCTGGGGGCCCCTGGTGCTGATCACATGACCCGTATATATGTATAGCTGGGGGCCCCTGGTGCTGATCACATGACCGTATATATGTATAGCTGAGGACCCCTGGTGCTGATCACATGACCCGTATATACAGTATGTATAGCTCGGGGCCTCTGGTGCTGATCACATGACCCGTATATATGTATAGCTGAGGACCCCTGGTGCTGATCACATGACCCGTATATACAGTATGTATAGCTCGGGGCCTCTGGTGCTGATCACATGACCCGTATATACAGTATGTATAGCTGAGGACCCCTGGTGCTGATCACATGACCCGTATATACAGTATGTATAGCTGAGGACCTCTGGTGCTGATCACATGACCCGTATATATGTATAGCTGAGGACCTCTGGTGCTGATCACATGACTTGTATATATGTATAGCTCGGGGCCTCTGGTGCTGATCACATGACCCGTATATACAGTATGTATAGCTCGGGGCCTCTGGTGCTGATCACATGACCCGTATATACAGTATGTATAGCTGAGGACCTCTGGTGTTGATCACATGACTTGTATATCCATGTAGCTGCCATGTGTTCATGAGTACAGGGCTATATCTCTAAACCAATCCCAGCCCCCTGTTCACATATTGCTGATAACTAGGCAGGTTTTGTGCCTGTGCACCTGGGAAAGCTGGGTATCTGTTGTCTTAAACATTAAGTACTGTCTATTAGTTGCCACCCAGCTTTTCCAGAAATGACTGAAGAGAATATCCCAGAACTTAGGAAAACTTTTTTTGTTCCTTTCTGGTTGACACTTTGTATATACATGTCTGAGGATTCGCTACGTGTGGTCCGGGCTCAGTGTGGCCCTTTAGGACTGTGGCCCCTGGGATGTATATTGTGGCGCTGATGATCACTTTGCTCTTTACTTTGTAGCTGCCCCTCATTCAGGACACAGGTAAGCCCCGAGCGCAGGCGTCGCCATGTTTCTTGCCTTGTTACATTGTATCATCTGCATCGTCATGGTTACCAGAATCCTATATATGAAGCTGATAGTGACTTCTGTATATGGCTACTGACAGTATATACAGTCACATGACCCCATCCGCCATATCGTGCTCATCCCGCTGGCTACCCCCTGACATCTGTGGTCGCTTCCTGCAGGTATCCGGTGTATCTCGGTGCCCTCGTACTGCAGCGACGTCGTCTGCTCTGACTCCTATATGATCAGCGGGCACCATGACAAGAAGATCCGCTTCTGGGACAGCAGGTAATGGAGGTCACGTCGCCGAGTACATCTCAAGCTATGGCATTGACACTAGTCACATCCAGAGCTGCATTAACAAATCTGCTAGCCTATGAACTGGACTGTGAATGCAGCTTTGGATGTGACTGGAGTATGACACAATTGTGCCATTAATATGTAAGGACATGCTTTAACCCCATAATCCATATTGTCTGATATTCCGGTACTGACGGAGCCCCAATGATGTCGGATTAAAGGAATTTTCCGCAGTTTTCATTTTTTTTTGCCCTGTCTGGTTTTGCAGGTCTCGTCTTTGTATCCAGGAGGTGGCGCTGGAGGAGAAGGTGACCTCGCTGTACATGGAGCAGGAGCAGATGCAACTTCTGAGCTGCTCCCGGGATGACGCTCTCAGTCTGCTGGACCTACGGATGCGGAGCGTGCGCATGGTGTTCAGGTATGGCCTGTGGACCCCCCCGCCCCCATTGTGTGATGTCATCACTTAGAAGACCTGTAATAATGTAATATCCCCCTCTTTACACAGGGCCGACGGCTTCAAATGTGGCTGCAACTGGACCAAGGCGATTCTGAGGTAAGCTCTGTGCAGCAAGGGGGCGCTAGAGAGGAGTATGGGAGGTAATGGGGGGTTCATTGATCCCAAAGGCTTGCAATCAAATTCCCATGACTGCAGGTTTTATAATATAATATAATATAGTTATATCTGAATTTGGGAAAGCTGGGTGCTGAGCACTAAGTACATCATGTTAGTTCTCATGGGTTTTCACCCAGTTTTCCCAGTCACCTAAACAGCATATCAGGGGGGGCTAGAAAGGTTTTCTCAGGAGCCTATATGGGAGTGCACTGACTTTGGTTTTAACCCTTGTGTGGCCATAGCCCAGATGCCAGTTACAGTATGGCCGGCTCGTCTGACGGGACGATCTTCATCTGGAACACACGGACGGGGCTTCTAGAGCGCAGTCTGGCCGGAGAGCACAGGTGAGCAGCGGCAGCGATGGCTACCTTTACCACGTCATATCCTCCAATCACATCAAGAGCTGCATTCAGAATCTCCCAGCATATAGTGCAGTGCATCCTGGGAAATGTAAGGGGCCTCATGCTCTTGTGCACAGACACCGAGCCAGAGCGGCTTCTATATGTTATGTAGCCCTGAACTCAGTCTCTCCAGCCTGAAATGGCTGATAACAGAGAACAGCAGATCGTAAAGACAATAGATGAGGACTGCAGGTGTAGTGTCCCTGATCCCAAGGAGGGAATTTAGTCTGCTGCAGAACCTCTTATCACCACCAGAGTGCGCTGCAGGGAAACTAACAGAAAATCAATGTTGTAGGGTTACTGGAATCTCAGTGTGTCCATGTATCAGTGTGTGTATGTGTGGTTGTATATGTATGTATCAGTGTGTGTATGTGTGGTTGTATATGTATGTATCGGTGTGTGGTTGTATATGTATGTATCGGTGTGTGGTTGTATATGTATCTATCGGTGTGTGTATGTGTGGTTGTATATGTATGTATCAGTGTGTGTATGTGTGGTTGTATATGTATGTATCGGTGTGTGTATGTGTGGTTGTATATGTATCTATCGGTGTGTGTATGTGTGGTTGTATATGTATGTATCGGTGTGTGTCCGTGTGGTTGTATATGTATGTATCGGTGTGTGGTTGTACAGTTATGGCCAAAAGTTTTGAGAATGACACAAATATTAATTTTTACAAAGTCTACTGCTTCACTTTTTCTAATGGCAATTTGCATATACTCCAGAATGTTATAAAGAGTGATCAGCTTAACAGCAATTACTTGCAAAGTCAATATTTGCCTAGAAAATGAACTTTATCCCCCAAAACACATTTCAACATCATTGCAGCCCTGCCTTAAAAGGACCACCTAACATCGTTTCAGTGATTGCTCCATTAACACAGGTGTGGGTGTTGATGAGGACAGGGCTGGAGATCAATCTGTCATGATTAAGTAAGAATGACACCACTGGACACTTTAAAAGGAGGCTGGGGCTTGCCATCATTGTTTCTCTTCTGTTAACCATGGTTATCTCTAAAGAAACACGTGCAGTCATCATTGCACTGCACAAAAATGGCCTAACTGGGAAGAGTATTGCAGCTAGAAAGATTGCACCTCAGTCAACAATCTATCGCATCATCAAGAACTTCAAGGAGAGAGGTTCCATTGGTGCCAAAAAGGCTCCAGGGCGCCCAAGAAAGACCAGCAAGCGGCAGGACCGTCTCTTAAAAGTGTTTCAGCTGCGGGATCGGGCTACCAGCAGTGCAGAGCTTGCTGAGGAATGGCAGCAGGCAGGTGTGAGTGCATCTGCACGCACTGTGAGGCGGAGACTCTTGGAGCAAGGCCTGGTCTCAAGGAGAGCAGCAAAGAAGCCACTTCTCTCCAGAAAAAACATCAGGGACAGACTGATATTCTGCAAAAGGTACAGGGAGTGGACTGCTGAGGACTGGGGGAAAGTCATTTTCTCTGATGAATCCCCTTTTCCATTGTTTGGAACATCTGGAAAACAGCTTATTCAGAGAAGAAGAGGTGAGCGCTACCACCAGTCTTGTCTCATGCCAACTGTAAAGCATCCTGAAACCATTCATGTGTGGGGTTGCTTCTCAGCCAAGGGAATCGGCTCTCTCACAGTCTTGCCTAAAAACACAGCCATGAATAAAGAATGGTACCAGAATGTCCTCCAAGAGCAACTTCTCCCAACCGTCCAAGAGCAGTTTGGCGCTCAACAATGCCTTTTCCAGCATGATGGAGCACCTTGCCATAAAGCAAAGGTGATAACTAAATGGCTCAGGGAACAAAACATAGAGATTTTGGGTCCATGGCCTGGAAACTCCCCAGATCTTAATCCCATTGAGAACTTGTGGTCAATCATCAAGAGACGGGTGGACAAACAAAAACCAACAAATTCAGACAAAATGAAAGCATTGATTCTGCAAGAATGGACTGCTATCAGTCAGGATTTGGTCCAGAAGTTGATTGAGAGCATGCCAGGGAGAATTGCAGAGGTCCTGAAGAAGAAGGGTCAACACTGCAAATATTGACTTGCTGCATTAACTCATTCTAACTGTCAATATAAGCTTCTGTTACTCATAATATGAATGCAATTCTATTTCTGTATGTGATAAAAACATCTGACAAACACACATAAAAACCAGAGGGCAGAAGATCATGTGAAAATAGAATATTTGTGTCATTCTCAAAACTTTTGGCCATGACTGTATATGTATGTATCGGTGTGTGTATGTGTGGTTGTATATGTATCTATCGGTGTGTGTATGTGTGGTTGTATATGTATGTATGGGTGTGTGTATGTGTGGTTGTATATGTATGTATCGGTGTGTGGTTGTATATGTATGTATGGGTGTGTGTATGTGTGGTTGTATATGTATGTATGGGTGTGTGTATGTGTGGTTGTATATGTATGTATGGGTGTGTGTATGTGTGGTTGTATGTGTGGTTGTATATGTATCTATCGGTGTGTGTCCATGTATCGGATCAGCCATAAGCTAAGGCTACATGTACATGGATATATGGGTCTGTAACAAAGCAGCATGGTCACACACAGATGATATACGTGTTGGACCACAACAGACATGAATAAGACCATCGATAATACATGGTGGTGTGTATAGGGCCATAAAAGAATGTGTTAGTGGGGTGTCCATTAAAAACATGGATTACACATGCCTATGTGTATGGATCCTTAAAGGGTTCCTGAGTTTTCATGAATAGTTGTACTATTAGCAGGATCTTCCTGGGCCGTCTGTTCTATGACTGTATACATATATTGTACATGATGCTGCTGCTAATAACCACATTATGGCTGCAGCACATTTTGCCTTTGTCTCTGACTGAGCCCTAGAAAAGTCGCCAGTCATACTCCGACGGGTGACGGTCTTTATTGACTGGGTGCCTATTGAGGGGGCCACAAAATTGGGAGACTCCCGGTAGAAACAGGTAAGTTGACCCCCCAGTGGCCCCCTCTGTTGTGGGGGTGACTGACTCTTTTCTACTGTTCTCAGCCTCGCCTGTGACGCTGCGTGTTACGGAGCAGCGGGGGTAGGGTGTGGGATGTTATTTCTATTTGTCACCCCAGGGGGGGCGCACATGGCTGATGATATAACCCTAGAGATGTTCAGGGTCTTAACCCCTTGTTGCCACAGCTGCTCATACTCCCTGTATGTAATGAGACTGTACATGGTGACGGTGAATGTCAGATGCATTGTTCCCCAGCAGCACAGAGGATTTCAGCATCAGCTACTATCACAGGTTCTCTCTTTTTCTTCCCCCCCCTGCAGTGCGGCAGTGAACGCTGTGGCCTGGTCAATGTCCGGAGATTATGTGATCAGTGTGGACCGAGCGAAGAAGGCCGTAGTGTGGAGTGAATACTGACAAGGGAATCATGGCGGACATGGAGTGGGCGGAGTCATGAAACGGGGAGTGACCCATGAAACCTCGGCTTCTCGTTCCGGCCGGGACCGAACAGGTCCACAGTTACTGTAAATGGGGAAACGCCACCTCCGGCCGCCATATGTGACTGATGTAGCAGAGCTGAATTGTTACATAGGACTGCAGGCTTCCGTTATGTCCACCTGTACAGAAGTGTCCAGTGGGTGGAGCTATGACTCTGTTCCTCCTGTAGATCCGGCGCTGGCTCTTCCTCCACCCGGTTCCGCCTCCGCCAGGCGGGGGAGGGGCCGCTGGCGCGTTATCTGCACTTTATTATTTCTATAAAGTTCTTCTTTGTATCATTGCTTGTCATTGGCGCCGACCTCTTTTGTTGCGGCTGCTTTATTAATCATTCTGTACCAGAGCTACTCTAGTCACATCTAAAGCTGCATTCCCAGTTGTGCCGTTTTCCTGTCCATTCTTGGCTTTGCTGTATCTGGGTCTGTAGTGCGTTGCAGTGCATCATGGGAGATGGCGATGTCCCGCTCGTGGAGTGCAGCGCATTATAGGAGCTGCCTCGGAGAGCAGGGCTGTGGCTGCAGCTCTGGCTGTGACTGGAGTATAGGACATAATAATTATAAGAAAAGCTTCATTCCGCTGATGGGTTTGTGTCCCTTCAGATCCCGGTTATCCTGCGTGCGGCCCCGTCCCTCATCATAGTAATGGGCTGTGTTATGTAAGAGGAAAGCCGATTATCCCGCTCGGAGCGCTGCCGCCGCCGCCGCAGATGGAGCAGGTTTTATTTTGCATTCCGTTTAACTCTGCAGTCAACAACTGACATCATTGGGGCTTCTTATCCTTTGTCCACCTGTAGGGGGGGCTTTTCCCTTATACCAAATGCTGGGGCCCCCAAAAATAGAATGAGGGGGCACC
>CAMRHE010000748.1:375000-410000 GCA_947044405.1 Leptodactylus fallax | reverse complement strand
GAAAAATGTTCTTCAACCTTCCAATTGTGACTCTAACTTTTATTTACAACAATTGTTACAATCGACCAAAAACAAGAGATTCATAACCATAAATGGTCAAACCAAAGAGGATTCACATGAGCATTACTTGGATCCCTTATGGAACCAATAGGACAATCTCTCCTATCGAAAACATCTCCACATCTACAATCTCCTGATGGCCATTATCCTCGTCAAAGACTGTTTACAAAATTCCAAAACGTCCAAAATTTCCATGATTTATCCTGAATTGTTTTTTTTTCAATCAGATTTTACTGTATCTACTTTTATGGTTTTGCGTTGTCAAATCCAATTCATGGACCAACCCTAAAAGTAATATCAGGTAGAGGAGTGGGAGATCGTAGATCATGGGGTGATTTTGGGTGAAATTACTGTACCTGAAGTAAATAAGCTCTGTTCAGGAACTTGATGGAACTAGTAGGACTGTGTCTTCTAAAACATGTCTTCTGTGATCTCCAGACAGTGGCCACCACTGGCAGATTGGGGTCAAAACACGTCTTGGGTTTGGTTGCTCTGCTGCATCTCAGCACCTCACAGAAGCTCAGATATTTTAAGGATTTTCTTCTTGGATCCAAACCCTCAACCCCAAGTACAGTGTTATCAATGGACAAGGTGTTAGTCTACATTGGCAAGTTCTTAGCTCTGATCTTCACCTGTTACTTTAGACCTTGGATTGCTCTTGAATTTTCCATTTGCGACTCTAGACCTTCTTGGCTATGATCTGCTTTCTTGGCTAGTTGTTGACTATAATCACTTGTGTTTGACATTGGAATATTATTGACCATAGTCTTCTATCTTTGACTTGTGACCTTGGATTGCTCTTGGCAACAATCTTCCACTTGTGCCTCTAGACCTTGTCTAAATATTGGCTATGATCTACTTTCTTGGCTAGTTCTTGTCTATGATCTCCTGTGTTTGACCTAGAAATATTATTGACCATAGTCTCCTGCCTTTGACTTTTGACTTTGGAGTGTTCTTGACCACAATCTCCTGCATTAACCTTAGCATCTTCATCCTCAAATTCCCGAACTTGGAACCATGTGTGGAGATTTGACCACATCTGTCATTCGAAATTCTAGACCTTGGCTGGTTCTTGACTATGATCTCCTCTCTGGCTTCGCACCTTGGCTGGTTCTTGAACATAATCTCCTGTGTTTGACTTTTGGCTCAGGATTGTTTCTCACCATAATCTTCTGCCGTTCACTTTAGACCTTGCCTTGTTCTTGGCTATAATCTCCCATGTGTGACCTTCCTCTTTATGTTTGATATAGACTGTGCTGAGCAGCCAAGCTTTTTGGCTCTTGGTTTGATGTCTCCATCCATGTGGATTTCAAATACTGCCAAAAATCCTCCTATCTGGTTGTTATAAATTGTTCCTAGCCCCTTCCTCACTATATCCCCACAATACTTTGGTTGTCACCCAGCTTCCCCAGCCACAGATAAGACTAGGAGCCTCAGAAAGCTTCAAATGTCTCGATTCATCATTTGATGTCTCTGGCCTCAACTCAATTTCCTTCTCAGGAGGAGCTGAAGATGTGAATGATTTTCTCGGTGCTCATACTTCAATATTACACATTGTTTAGTAAGATAATTATCCACTGCAGCGGGGAATGTTTCCTATCAGCCGAGGAGAAGTGTGAAGGGATCAAGTCTTATTCTGAAGAGACATGCCCGCTGATCGTGAGCAATGGACTTCTTATAATCCAGATCCGTGTCCTTTGATCCAGAAATCTAAATCTTTCCATGACATTTGCCCCACAGTTGCTCATTGTGAAGGATCTGCGCTCCCTGTAGACATTAGTGTCTGTTACATTGTAACACATTGTAGCTAATATTGCCATGACAACTATTATCCCACTTTGCCAGACTACATCCTTAGATTATTTCACCACCTTTACATTGCCGTCATTTGAGCCTGTGACAACTGAGATCTACAAGATCAGTCATGTTTTTGAAGTCTTTTGCAACCCCTTTAAGGATCAGAACCGAAAAACTATTTCAGTGGTTGGTGCAAACTGTACAGCACGATTTGATTTCAAGCCTGTCTGGTTAAGAGGGGATCGATGATGAAGACATCTCCTGGGACTATTTTAGTCATTCAGGACCTTCTAAGTGGTGACAACCTCTTCCTGACATGAGCTGTAAACTCATCCGTGCACTAAACCGTAAAGCCAATTGTCAATAGCTAAATCTCAATGGAACCAACAGGACCATCGCCTAATCCAAATCTTCTGATGGCCATCGTCTAAGACGGTTTCCAATGCAATGTGGTATTTGTTGTGGTATAAAATTATTAAGGTTTTCTTCTCGTATCCAAACCTTGGACCCTAGGAACAATATCACTGGGCAAGTTGGGAGATTGGAGGTAGTGACATGTATTGGGTTTGGTTATTCAACCTCTCATACCTAAGTTTCCATTGAAGCTCTGTGATCTACCTGCATTAAACAAGCTCCTCCAAGACATGTTGTGGAACCAGCAGGATCTTCTACCAAGCAGGTCCTCATATCTTCTAAGATCTCCAGACAGAAGTCACCTTGCACCTAAAGAACAGTATCCATGGGCAAGGTGTGAGATCGGAGGTAGTCACTTGTTTTGGGTTTGGTTACTCAACCCCTCATACCTAAGTTTCCACAGAAGCTCTGTGATCTATCTGCATTAAACAACTTCCACTTGGACATTTGATGGAGCCAAAAGGAAGATGTCTCTTATCAAGCAGATCCTCATATCTTTGATGTTCTTCAGACAGAAAACTGTTTTCAAAATGGCAAACAAGTTTTGCGGGAAGTTACTTGACTACAATGTCCACATCCCTCATAGACGAACCTGTCAGCTCTTTGCTCTGCCTGAAACCTTGATGGAACCAGCAGGACCACATCTCCTGCCAAGCAGGTCCTCCTATCTTCTATGTCCTTCAGACAGAAGTCACCATTATCAGAACTGTTTCCAAAATTGCAAAAAATTCCTAAACGTATTTCAGTTTTGGGTGAAGTTACTTGACTACGATGGCCACATCCCTCACACATGAACCTGTCAGCTCTGTGCTCCACCTGGAGCCTTAATGTAACCTGAAGATCCTAGCAGACCCACTGAGGTGGAAGACCCTACTCTAGTGAGCTGCTGCAGCTGTGGAGGAACCTCCTGCCCGCTAATCTGTGACCTTTGGAGATGATCCTGGATTAATTGGCCTCCATCAGACTTCTTTGCCTTATATGAGCATTGAGTGGAGCAGATGTCAGCCCCTCACAGCAGACTCTCCGCGCTCGCTCGCAGCCTGCCTGGCACAGTCCTGTCCCTCTGGAGGAGAAAAATGCTTCCCAGGCTCTTGGCAGCACATCAAAGGCTCACTTGGTGGCCGCAAGGATTCTGCTGGGGCGTCAAATACGCCATTTAATCAATAGCGGAAGGTTGTGCTTTAAAGGAAAATCCTCAGGAAAAGAACCGTAATACTGAGTGATACATTGTATCTGCCCATTCACTGAGCGCTCTGCTACTATGTATCAGTCTACCATGTGCACTCCTCCTGCAGGTGGCGCTCTGTCTATGGGTTTTTCTATGGGAAAGTACTTAAATCTGTGCATTTACAAGAAGATATTCTACGGATTGTCCACAGGAAATCTGCACGGTGTGAATTAGGATATAACGTATGCAGGAGAGAGAGAGTTGTGCTGCTGATGTGTTTACCTCACAGAGATAATCTAGACTGATACACTGTAACAAACCCTCAGCTGTGAGAAGTCTTTCCCTGATTGACCTTCCATGTGTCTTGGTATTGATGACCCTCAGTGAAGCTGTGCTTGGCCCCCAGGGGCCGGTGAGGTCTCGACCTCTCCCTGGGATGTGTCTGTTTGTCCTGCATGTTGTATGTAGCAGATTATTTGTGTAATTGTCATTACCAAGGTGGAGCCTGCGAGACTGTCCGCGAGCCAACGTAAACATCTCCGCGCAAAGAAAACGCTGCGATTCTGATATTTACTGACAAACAATCGCTGGAACCTGGGAAAGAAACTCACAAAGCAACACACCTTGTATCAACGGCAGAACCGCAACGTGTATGGCTTCAGGTCTAGTTACAGCACACCTTGTCCTCTACTCACATCCAGAGCTGCACTCACAATTACACTTTCCCTTCATGTCTAATGCTCCAGTCACATCCAGAGCTGCGCTCACAATTCCATTGTTATCTGATGTCTTATACTCCAGTCCCATCCAGAGCTGCGCTCACAATTCCATTGTTATCTGATGTCTTATACTCCAGTCACATCCAGAGCTGCGCTCACAATTCCATTGTTATCTGATGTCTTATACTCCAGTCACATCCAGAGCTGCGCTCACAATTCCATTGTTATCTGATGTCTTATACTCCAGTCCCATCCAGAGCTGCGCTCACAATTCCATTGTTATCTGATGTCTTATACTCCAGTCACATCCAGAGCTGCGCTCACAATTCCATTGTTATCTGATGTCTTATACTCCAGTCACATCCAGAGCTGCGCTCACAATTCCATTGTTATCTGATGTCTTATACTCCAGTCACATCCAGAGCTGCACTCACAATTGTACTGTTACCTCATGTCTATTGCTCCAGTCACATCCAGAGCTGCACTCACAATTCCACTTTCTCTTCATGTCTAATGCTCCAGTCACATCCAGAGCTGCACTTACACTAGGTTCACACCTGCGTTCAGGTTTCCGTTCAGGGGTCCACTTGAGGACCCCCCCAAATGGAAACCTAATCCGCTTAAAAAAGCAGTTACCCGCGGAAACCCACAGACCCCATAGACTATAATGGGGTCCGTCGGGTTTCCGCCCGAAAAGGGCAAAAAATGCAGAGAGAAAAGCGCTCTGGATGTGACTGGAGTATACAATGTGATATGATGGCGGAATTTTTACTATACCTGTGTATAAAACATTTAGGTTTTAAGGGGAAAATTGTGCATGAAGCTCTGGATGTGATTAGAGTAGGATACATGATGCAATAGTAGACTATTGACAACAGATCTGGGTGAGCAGATTGCATGCAGCTTTGGATGTGACTGGGGTATAAGATATGGTATTAGTAAGGTTATTAGTGTGTCTGTAGGGCAGTGGGCACCTCCACATGACCCGGGATTGGCGCAGAGTGCAGGCTGCTGGTGAGTTATATTATACGACTCTCCAGGTATTGGCCGCAGTTCACACTTATCTTCTTCTCCAGTCCGTAGAATATAATGTGAGATTCCTTTTGTGTCTCATTCCCTTGATCCCACCCGTTATGTAGTGTAATGTGGACAGACCTTGATACATTGTTTCCAGTACGACCCTCTCTCTCTATCATTTACACTCATTTGCCTCCTGCTAGGGTAGGTGAAGGGTTAAAGGTCAGCGAGGCCTTACCACTACTACCCCCATCAGCTGAGCAGCAATTACTCAAGACATCCTCCATGGGGAGATGTTGTGACAAGTCCAATAGGCCGTCACTGAAATGTCTCACAAGGACTGAGGTTAATGGGGTCTCCGGAGATTTTCAGTAATACTATAAGAGGAGGAGACGCATGGCGGTAATACGTAGGAAGCTTTCAGCAAATTAATTGTTTGTTGTTCGGCAGTGTCCTTTAAAGGACTGGAGTGACAGATAATGTAAAGTGTGCGATAAACCCTCCGGAACATTCTGCCCAAGAGAAATACAAGCACGTATTATTATACCGTGCCTCGTGCAGTATGTTTACGGTGGGGATAATGAGCTGCGTACATGTGACGTGACTTTATTTGCTGTTGTAAATGTTATCTATGACACATAGAAACACAGTCATTTAGTGTATAAATAATGCTGCCATATAGTGCACAAATAATGATATCCTGTGGTATCTCAATACAGTATTGTGTAATGAATATATGGCAGTGTCAATATAATACCGTCATACATTGAATAAATAATGCTGCCATATAGTGTACAAATACTAATATCACATAGTATCCTATTGTGTAGTGAATATATGGCAGTGTCAATATAATACCGTCATACATTGAATAAATAATGCTGCCATATAGTGTACAAGTACTAATATCAAATAGCATCTTATTGTGTAGTGAATATATTACAGTGTCACTATAATACCATCATAAACTGAATAAATAATGCTGCCATATAGTGTACAAGTACTAATATCAAATGGTATATTATTGTGTAGTGAATATATTACAGTGTCAATATAATACCGTCATACAATGAATAAATAATAACACTTTATCATATACAAATAATAATACATTGTTGTATCCTATAACACTGCCATTTTTCATTACACAAATATATGAATAAATATGACATATAGTGTACAAATAAAACTACCATTAAGTATTCTATAACAATGTTGTATATATTCACCAGTCAATACTGTCATTCAGTGTCAATATAATACCACAATACACTCACTACGTAATATCACACCTTATAGTGTACAAATAATACTACCCTATAGTATCCTATAACAATGCCATATATCCACTACATAATACAGATGTTCAGTATCAATATAATACTACCACCCATTGTCTAAATAACACAGCTATGTAGTATATAAAAATAACCCCCTATAGTATCCTAAAATACTGCCAAATATTTACTACACAATACTGCCAATCACTGTCAATATAATACTGCCATACACGGACTTAATAATACTGCCATGTAGTGTACAAATAATACTGCCCTATAGTATTCTATAACACTACCATATATTCACTACACAAAACTACCATTTAGTATCGATATAATTCTGGCATAATATGACATAAAAATAATAATACCCTATTGTATCCTATAGCACAGCCACATATTCATCACACAATACTGCAATCTAGTGTCAGTATATTGCTGCCATATTTATCCTAAATAAAACTGTCATATACTAAACAGATAATAATAACTTATATCCTAAAAAATTACCAAATAATCTCCACAGAATACTGCCATACCACCTAAATAATACCGCCATATTGTGCCCATTCAGCACCCAAATTATACAGCCATTCAGTGCACAAATAATACCGCTATACGGTTGTATGTGCAGTATGTACGGACATGGGATGTCATTTGCTCTCGTAATCATTATAGGAAAAACATGTTGAAAATGAGGACGAAATAAAGCAAATTCTATTAGAAAGTTGCAGAATTTGGGGGGGTCCCTTATGGTGTAGGACATGCCCCCTATATCCACAACCACTACAGACAGCAGCTCCCCCTGTGGTGTGAGCAGATAGTACACGGCTCAGTGGATGATGTCTGTCCTCACACCTATCTTATTACCAGCAGGAAACCTGAAGGAGCAGATGGTGGAGAAGGAATTCCTCCAGCACTTCCAGGGTTACTGAGCCCAGGAATTCTGGGAATGTGATGGATTCCTGGATTTGGGACAGAGATCAGCCCTGACTGGAGGCCTGGAGGGGGACTCGGGATAGTAAACAATTTCACTAAAAAATAGCAAATGATTTGTCTGGAAGAGGATAGTCAGTGACTAAATCTGTCTCTGCCAATCAGAATGTGAGCATTTATCCTCCTGTGCTTGGATTGGCTGAGTGATTAGTGTCATCCTCAGGGTGATGTCAGCTTGTCGCAAGGTAACCACCAGACGAGAGAGAATGACCCCCCTGAGTAGTCGTATGGCTGCTATCTGCAGATTACCCCATGTGCAGGGTTTATTGAAATCTCCAAAAATAGCCTGTAGAATCCTTCAGAGTAATTCTATCTGAGCATGTTAGTATATCTGAGTGTGCTGTATCTGAGCTGGTTAGTATATCTGAGCTTGTTTTTAGTATATCTGAGCTTGTTTTTAGTATATCTGAGCTTGTTGTATCTGAGCTGGTTAGTATATCTGAGCTTGTTGTATCTGAGCTGGTTAGTATATCTGAGCTTGTTGTATCTGAGCTGGTTAGTATATCTGAGCTTGTTGTATCTGAGTTTGTTAGTATATCTGAGCTTGCTGTTAGTATATCTGAGCTTGTTTTTAGTATATCTGAGCTTGTTTTTAGTATATCTGAGCTTGTTGTATCCGAGCTGGTTAGTATATCTGAGCTTGTTGTATCTGAGCTGGTTAGTATATCTGAGCTTGTTGTATCTGAGTTTCTTAGTATATCTGACTTTGTTAGTATATCTGAGCTTGTTGTATCTGACTTTGTTAGTATATCTGAGCTTGTATCTGAGCTGGTTAGTATATCTGAGCTTGTTGTATCTAAGTTTCTTAGTATATCTGAGTTTGTTAGAATATCTGAGCTTGTATCTGACTTTGTTAGTACATCTGAGCTTGTTGTTAGTATATCTGAGCTTGTTGTTAGTACATCTGAGTTTGTTAGTATATCTGAGCTTGTTGTATCTGAGCTGGTTAGTATATCTGAGCTTGTTGTATCTGAGTTTCTTAGTATATCTGAGTTTGTTAGTATATCTGAGCTTGTTGTATCTGACTTTGTTAGTTTTATCTGAGCTTGTTTTAGCTGTACTTGTTATATCTGAGGCTATTATGTCTGAGCTTGTTGTATCTGAGCTTTTTATATCTGAGTTTATTGTATCTGTGCTTATTATATCTAAACTTTTTATATCTGCACTTGTATCTGCGTTTGTTGTAGCTGTACTTGTTATATCTGAGCTTTTTATATCTGTGCTTGTTGAATCTGAGCTTGTTAGTATATCTTCGCTTGTTGTATCTGAGATTGTTAGTATATCTGAGGCAATGATATCTGAGCTTTTTAGTATATCTGGGCATGCTGTATCTGAGCTTATTAGTGTATCTTAGCTTGTTGTAGCTATACTTGTTATATCTGATCTTCTGGTATCTGAGCCTGTTAGCATATCTGAACATGTTATATCTGAGCTTTTTATATCTGAGCTTATTGTAGCTGTGCTTTTTATATCTGCACTTGTTGTATCTGAGCTTGTTGTAGCTGTACTTGTTATATCTGAGTTTTTTATATCTGCACTTGTTGAATCTGAGCTTGTTAGTATATTTGAGCTTGTTAGTATAGCTGAGGCAATTATATTTGAGCTTTTTATATCTGCGCTTGTTGCCTCTCAGCTTGCTGTAGCTGTGTTTGTTATATATTTTTCTTCTCGTATATATGAGCTTTTTTTGAGCTTGTTGTAGCTTATTATAGATAAGCTTGTTATATCTAAATAGATTATATCTGAGCTATTTATATCTAAGCTATTATATCTGAGCTTGTTGTATCTGAACTTGTATCTAAGCTAGTTAGTGTATGAGATTTTGTTATACCTAAACTGTATCTGAGCTTTTTTTTTATATCTAAGCTTGTTGCATTGATGCTTTTTATATTTAAACTTTCATCTGTGCTTGCACTATATCTCAGGTTAATGTATCAGAGCTTGTTGTACCTGCATGTGTTATATTTTAGCTTATTGTAGTTGTGGTTATTGTACCTTGGCTTGTAATGTCTGTGCTTATTGTATCTGAGCTTGTTGTAGTTGTACTTGTTTTATTTGAGCTTATTGTACCTAGGATTTTTTTAAATATCTGAACTTTTTGTATCTCTGCTTGTTATAGCTGAGCTTCTTCTGCCTGAGCTTATTGTATTTGTGCTTGTTATATCTGAGTTTATAGTATTTGCACTTTTGTCTGTGACTGTTATATCTTTGAGCTTATTTTATCTGAACTTATTCTGTCTGAGCTTGTGTCTAAGTGTATACATACCTGAGGCTGTCACTGTATATCTGAGCTTTTTGTAGCTGAGCTTTCTTTAGTGGAGCTTTATCTCTGCTTCCTCTATCTTAGCTTGTTATATCTTTGCTTGCTGTATCTGTGCTTGGTCTATCTAAGATCATTTCTATCTGAGCTTATTAGAGATAGTACTAGCCGGCCCTACACCTCCCGTACACATTACTAGTCAGCCCTACACCTCCCGTACACATCACTAGCTGGCCCTACACCTCCTGTAAACATTACTAGCCGGCCCTACACCTCCCGTACACATTACTAGCCGGCCCTACACCTCCCGTACACTCACTAGCCAGCCCTACACCTCCCGTACACATAACTAGCTGGCCCCACAGCTCCCGTACGCATCACTAGCCAGCTCTACACCTCCCGTACACATCACTAGCCGGCCCTACACCTCCTGTACACATCACTAGCCGGCCCTACACCTCCTGTACACATCACTAGCCGGCCCTACAACTCCCGTACACATCACTAGCCGGCCCTACACCTCCTGTACACATCACTAGCCGGCCCTACACCTCCCGTACACATCACTAGCTGGCCCTACACCTCCCGTACACATCACTAGCTGGCCCTACACCTCCCATACACATCACTAGATGGCCCTACACTTCCCGTACCCATTACTGGTCGGCCCTACACCTCCCGTACACATCACTAGCCGGCCCTACACCTCCTGTACACATCACTAGCCGGCCCTACACCTCCCGTACACATCACTAGCCGGCCCTACACCTCCCGTACACATCACTAGCTGGCCCTACACCTCCCGTACAGATCACTAGCTGGCCCTACACCTCCCGTACCCATTACTGGTCGGCCCTACACCTCCCGTACACATCACTAGCTGGCCCTACACCTCCCGTACACAGCAGTAGCCGGCCCCACAGCTCCCGTACGCATCACTAGCCGGCCCTACACCTCCCGTACACATCACTAGCTGGCCCTACACCTCCCGTACACATCACTAGCCGGCCCTACACCTCCTGTACACATCACTAGCCGGCCCTACACCTCCCGTACACATCACTAGCTGGCCCTATATAGGACTATCTGACTCTTGACCCCCTATAAATGACTCTAATACAAGTCATACACTTGTCGTCCGGCCACATAATCGATGGTAACCGCATTGTCCGCGGCTCTTCTACTATTTTTAGATCCTAAATTCTATTATATATCCCTGTGATATAATTATTATTAACCCTTTCAGTCTATTAATGGAGGTGAATAAACAGTAATAAACTTACTATGGACTGATCCTCGGCCACATCAGGGCTACTACTCCAGTCACAGCCAGAGCTGCCGGTTATATTGTGGTGCATTATGGGAGCTTTGTCTATTCACTGAGTGTAAAGAGCAGTAAATAAATACATTATATGTAAGGGAATTGTGGCTGCAGCTCTGGCTGTGACTGGAGTATAAGACATGACCAAGACCAAGATGAATAAAGCACACGATTTAAAGGGAAGATTTCTACTGAAAAAAAAAAGTTACAATAAGTGGAGGTGCACTTTAATTTATCCCTAACATTACTGTATTCTTACTATATTACTGTTACTATACACATGAATGTAGTGTCAGTAGGCGGCCAGAAAGGCCTGTCACTTGTGTATGGACAGGAGCGCTAGCAGGCCATTCCTACACCCCCCAGTCATTTTACTTTTCGTCACCCCTCCCCTGGGACTCCATTATGGCAGCCATAGTGACCAGTATAGGGGTTCTCACTACAAAGATCAGACACTTGGGAAACCCTGTTGGGGACAAAGAAGGCACAAAACTGTTAAAGAGGAAGTTGTTTACAAGAAACTCTGCTAAAATTGTCACTTTTGGGTAGAGTTCCCCTTTAAATCATGTTTATTGCATATTCTGCTGTTTTTCTGCCCTAGAAAGAGGAACTCCCCGGGGAGGATGTGACTTCTGTGAACACTCGGCTTCAGCTAGAGCTATTTATAATTTGTCATGGCCCCCTCTGGTTTCTATGTGTTTTTAATATATCGTATAAGCCCTGGTGTGGTTCACCATGTCATGAGGGGGGCGCAGACATTGAGTGACCTCATAGGCTGGACATTGTATGACCTCGGGGGACGCAGACATTGAGTGACCTCATAGGCTGGACATTGTATGACCTCGGGGGGCTGGACATTGAGTGACCTCATAGGCTGGACATTGTATGACCTCGGGGGGGCGCAGACATTGAGTGACCTCATAGGCTGGACATTGTATGACCTCGGGGGGGGGGGGGTGCATACATTGAGCGACCTCATAGGCTGGACATTGTATGACCTCGGGGGGGGGGGGGGTGCATACATTGAGTGACCTCATAGGCTGGACATTGTATGACCTCGGGGGGCGCAGACATTGATTGACCTCATAGGCTGGACATTGTATGACCTCGGGGGGCGCAGACATTGAGTGACCTCATAGGCTGGACATTGTATGACCTCAGGGGGCGCAGACATTGAGTGACCTCATAGGCTGGACATTGTATGACCTCGGGGGGCGCAGACATTGAGTGACCTCATAGGCTGGACATTGTATGACCTCGGGGGACGCAGACATTGAGTGACCTCATAGGCTGGACATTGTATGACCTCGGGGGGCGCAGACATTGAGTGACCTCATAGGCTGGACATTGTATGACCTCGGGGGGCGCAGACATTGAGTGACCTCATAGGCTGGACATTGTATGACCTCGGGGGGCGCAGACATTGATTGACCTCATAGGCTGGACATTGTATGACCTCGGGGGGCGCAGACATTGAGTGACCTCATAGGCTGGACATTGTATGACCTCATTGGGCGCAGACATTGAGTGACCTCATAGGCTGGACATTGTATGACCTCGGGGGGCGCAGACTTTGAGCGTCCTCATAGGCTGGACATTGTACGATCCGGGGGGGGGGGGGGTTATAGATATTCTATACATTTTACCTCCCAGTTATAGATGAATTACGATCTTTCTCATCACACAAATCTCAGACACAGGATGACGGGGATGTTCACACCTGACGGGTTTCGCTGCGTTTCAGCCAATCCTTGGGTTTGGGATGTTCCGACTCTCGGTCACCCAATTCAGCATCTCAGCCAATCCGGACTGACTCGGGCTCCGGGTGCTGGCTCTGATCAGGTGACCCAGAAGTTTGGCCAAAATAGAACCCAGAGGAAGTTTAAAAAAGGTCCCGGATACCCCCTCAGGGCTCATCTCCTTCTCTCACCCACTACTCCCATCATCCATTATCCCAGAAGCTCACAATCTAGTCTCTGTGTCACACTGTGTACCAGCTTCTCCCTCCCTCATATGCAATGTAACACTCTCATCATCCCTGACCTCAGGAGCTTGCAATCTACTCTGACTGTAGGTATCACGCTCATCATTTATTTGTCATCATTACCTCACATTATCTGATCTTCCTCTTTCTTGCACAATGTATCACTCCCATCATTTTTGTCCCTATAAGATTACAATCTGTTCAAACTCTTTCATATACAATGTATCATTCCTATCATCCCTGACCCCAGGAGCTCACAATCTATTCTCCCTATATCACACACACAGTATCACTCCCATCATCCCTGACCCCAGGAGCTCACAATCTATTCTCCCTATATCACACACACAGTATCACTCCCATCATCCCTGACCCCAGGAGCTCACAATCTATTCTCCCTATTTCACACACAATGTATCACTCCCACCATCCCTGACCCCAGGAGCTCACACTCTAATCTCCCTATATGTATATTTTTGGAGTGGACACCAGTGAATCTTGAGGTGTTCGCGTTCCCATAGCTTTAAAGATCACAGTCATTTTCACCAATCGTGCAAGCCCCGCCCTCCAGGACCCCTTTAATGTCTCTGCTCCATCTGGTCACAGGTTATTTTGGGTTTTCCCGCTGACTTGCAGAGAAGGGCCCTGTCGGCATCAACCCTAGAATAGCCAGATGCATCACTGACAACCATGGCATGTTAGATGATGATTGGATCATATGATACCGCTATATAGTGCTCATATGACAGTCTCATACACTGCCCACATTACATGCCTGCCCCATATACTCCCATCAAACCCTGTACAAACATAATACCCGCTAGCAGTGTAGCACTAGGCAGCCCTATACTTTACCCACATAGTATCGCCAACTAGTCCCCAAGTAATAAAACCGACCATATCAGTGCCTATAGAACAAAACCTGATCTATCACATCCTATCTAATACAGCCAGGCAGCCAGACACCCTGTGACACTGAGCTCCATCACTACAGCACATCGCTCCAGTGCAGACATTGTCACCCCGTGAGACAGCCAGTGTGAATAGTGCCCAGTACTGGTGAGGTGCACTATTGGTTGGTGACTAGTCAGTAGAGGAAATACCAAAGATATAGCAATACAAGCTCAGCAGCCAGACTAAAACAGGGATATCTAAATGTTCAGCCAAAATTGGTCCATAATTGGAGTTCCCCTTTAAATTCTGAATCTGGTGAGCAGCTTTGACCCCCTAATCCTTCCTAAGAAGTCCAGAAATACCCATAGGCTCAGGATCGGGAGCTCCGAACTCCACTCATTTCCACTGTCACTCCTCACACTCAGGGACTTTCTGATGAATTTGCAAAATGTGCTTCCTGAAAATAACACTACACGTCTTATCATGGAGGTGACACAAACGTCCTGGAGCGGAGGAAGTGGAGGCAACATGACCCCCAATATCTGACCATGTGACCTCGCCGGGCCTGCACATTAGTCACAGACTAGACAGTGGAGGTGTCTAAATATATGTAACAGGACTGGTGACTACAAATATAGCAAATAGTTGTATTAAAGGATAACTCTACCCCGTTACATTGTGTTTAGGGTTTAGTGTATTATAGTAGTTATATTCTTGTACATAGGAGCAGTATTATAGTAGTTATATTCTTGTACATAGGAGCAGTATTATAGTAGTTATATTCTTGTACATAGGAGGTAGTATTATAGTAGTTATATTCTTGTACATAGGAGCAGTATTATAGTAGTTATATTCTTGTACATAGGAGTAGTATTATAGTAGTTATATTCTTGTACATAGGAGCAGTATTATAGTAGTTATATTCTTGTACATAGGAGCAGTATTATAGTAGTTATATTCTTGTACATAGGAGTAGTATTATAGTAGTTATATTCTTGTACATAGGAGTAGTATTATAGTAGTTATATTCTTGTACATAGGGGGCAGTATTATAGTAGTTATATTCTTGTACATAGGAGCAGTATTATAGTAGTTATATTCTTGTACATAGGAGGTAGTATTATAGTAGTTATATTCTTGTACATAGGAGCAGTATTATAGTAGTTATATTCTTGTACATAGGAGGTAGTATTATAGTAGTTATATTCTTGTACATAGGGGGCAGTATTATAGCAGTTATATTCTTGTACATAGGAGGTAGTGTTATAGTAGTTATATTCTTGTACATAGGAGCAGTATTATAGTAGTTATATTCTTGTACATAGGAGGTAGTATTATAGTAGTTATATTCTTGTACATAGGGGGCAGTATTATAGCAGTTATATTCTTGTACATAGGAGGTAGTGTTATAGTAGTTATATTCTTGTACATAGGAGGTAGTGTTATAGTAGTTATATTCTTGTACATAGGAGCAGTATTATAGTAGTTATATTCTTGTACAGTACATAGGGGTAGTATTATAGTAGTTATATTCTTGTACATAGGAGGTAGTATTATAGTAGTTATATTCTTGCACATAGGAGCAGTATTATAGTAGTTATATTCTTGTACATAGGAGTAGTATTATAGTAGTTATATTCTTGTACATAGGAGCAGTATTATAGTAGTTATATTCTTGTACATAGGGGGTATTATTATAGTAGTTATATTCTTGTACATAGGAGTAGTATTATAGTAGTTATATTCTTGTACATAGTAGCAGTATTATAGTAGTTATATTCTTGTACAGTACATAGGGGCAGTATTATAGTAGTTATATTCTTGTACATAGGAGCAGTATTATAGTAGTTATATTCTTGTACATAGGAGCAGTATTATAGTAGTTATATTCTTGTACATAGGGGCAGTATTATAGTAGTATTCTTGTACATAGGAGCAGTATTATAGTAGTTATATTCTTGTACATAGGAGGTAGTATTATAGTAGTTATATTCTTGTACATAGGGGCAGTATTATAGTAGTTATATTCTTGTACATAGGAGGTAGTATTATAGTAGTTATATTCTTGTACATAGGGGGCAGTATTATAGTAGTTATATTCTTGTACATAGGGGGCAGTATTATAGCAGTTATATTCTTGTACATAGGAGCAGTATTATAGTAGTTATATTCTTGTACATAGGAGTAGTATTATAGTAGTTATATTCTTGTACATAGGAGCAGTATTATAGTAGTTATATTCTTGTACATAGGTGCAGTATTATAGTAGTTATATTCTTGTACATAGGTGCAGTATTATAGTAGTTATATTCTTGTACATAGGAGCAGTATTATAGTAGTTATATTCTTGTACATAGGAGTAGTATTATAGTAGTTATATTCTTGTACATAGGAGTAGTATTATAGTAATTATATTCTTGTACATAGGAGTAGTATTATAGTAGTTATATTCTTGTACATAGAAGCAGTATTATAGTAGTTATATTCTTGTACATAGGAGCAGTATTATAGTAGTTATATTCTTGTACATAGGAGGTAGTATTATAGTAGTTATATTCTTGTACATAGGAGTAGTATTATAGTAGTTATATTCTTGTACATAGGAGCAGTATTATAGTAGTTATATTCTTGTACATAGGAGTAGTATTATAGTAGTTATATTCTTGTACATAGGAGCAGTATTATAGTAGTTATATTCTTGTACATAGGTGCAGTATTATAGTAGTTATATTCTTGTACATAGGTGCAGTATTATAGTAGTTATATTCTTGTACATAGGAGCAGTATTATAGTAGTTATATTCTTGTACATAGGAGCAGTATTATAGTAGTTATATTCTTGTACATAGGAGCAGTATTATAGTAGTTATATTCTTGTACATAGGAGCAGTATTATAGTAGTTATATTCTTGTACATAGGAGGTAGTATTATAGTAGTTATATTCTTGTACATAGGGGGCAGTATTATAGTAGTTATATTCTTGTACATAGGAGCAGTATTATAGTAGTTATATTCTTGTACATAGGAGCAGTATTATAGTAGTTATATTCTTGTACATAGGAGCAGTAGTATAGTAGTTATATTCTTGTACATAGGAGGTAGTATTATAGTAGTTATATTCTTGTACATAGGGGGCAGTATTATAGTAGTTATATTCTTGTACATAGGAGCAGTATTATAGTAGTTATATTCTTGTACATAGGGGGTAGTATTATAGTAGTTATATTCTTGTACATAGGAGCAGTATTATAGTAGTTATATTCTTGTACATAGGAGCAGTATTATAGTAGTTATATTCTTGTACATAGGAGTAGTATTATAGTAGTTATATTCTTGTACATAGGGGCAGTATTATAGTAGTTATATTCTTGTACATAGGACTAGTATTATAGTAGTTATATTCTTGTACATAGGGGGCAGTATTATAGTAGTTATATTCTTGTACATAGGAGCAGTATTATAGTAGTTATATTCTTGTACATAGGAGCAGTATTATAGTAGTTATATTCTTGTACATAGGAGCAGTATTATAGTAGTTATATTCTTGTACATAGGGGGTAGTATTATAGTAGTTATATTCTTGTACATAGGAGCAGTATTATAGTAGTTATATTCTTGTACATAGGAGCAGTATTATAGTAGTTATATTCTTGTACATAGGAGCAGTATTATAGTAGTTATATTCTTGTACATAGGAGCAGTATTATAGTAGTTATATTCTTATACATAGGAGCAGTATTATAGTAGTTATATTCTTGTACATAGGAGCGGTATTATAGTAGTTATATTCTTGTACATAGGAGGTAGTATTATAGCAGTTATATTCTTGTACATAGGAGCAGTATTATAGTAGTTATATTCTTGAACATAGGAGGTAGTATTATAGTAGTTATATTGTTGTACATAGGAGCAGTATTATAGTAGTTATATTCTTGTACATAGGGGGCAGTACTATAGTAGTTATATTCTTGTACATAGGAGCAGTATTATAGTAGTTATATTCTTGTACATAGGAGCAGTATTATAGTAGTTATATTCTTGTACATAGGAGTAGTATTATAGTAGTTATATTCTTGTACATAGGGGGCAGTATTATAGTAGTTATATTCTTGTACATTTGAGGCAGTATTATAGTAGTTATATTCTTGTACATAGGAGCAGTATTATAGTAGTTATATTCTTGTACATAGGAGCAGTATTATAGTAGTTATATTCTTGTACATTTGAGGCAGTATTATAGTAGTTATATTCTTGTACATAGGAGTAGTATTATAGTAGCTATATTCTTGTACATAGGAGGTAGTATTATAGTAGTTATATTCTTGTACATAGGAGCGGTATTATAGTAGTTATATTCTTGTACATAGGAGGTAGTATTATAGCAGTTATATTCTTGTACATAGGAGCAGTATTATAGTAGTTATATTCTTGTACATAGGAGCAGTATTATAGTAGTTATATTCTTGTACATAGGAGGTAGTATTATAGTAGTTATATTCTTGTACACAGGGGACAGTATTATAGTAGTTATATTCTTGTACATAGGGGGCAGTATTATAGTAGTTATATTCTTGTACATAGGAGGCAGTATTATAGTAGTTATATCCTTGTACATAGGAGCAGTATTATAGTAGTTATATTCTTGTACATAGGAGCAGTATTATAGTAGTTATATTCTTGTACATAGGAGCAGTATTATAGTAGTTATATTCTTGTACATAGGAGCAGTATTATAGTAGTTATATTCTTGTACACAGGGGACAGTATTATAGTAGTTATATTCTTGTACATAGGGGGCAGTATTATAGTAGTTATATTCTTGTACATAGGAGGTAGTATTATAGTAGTTATATTCTTGTACACAGGGGACAGTATTATAGTAGTTATATTCTTGTACATAGGGGGCAGTATTATAGTAGTTATATTCTTGTACATAGGAGGTAGTATTATAGTAGTTATATTCTTGTACATAGGAGCAGTATTATAGTAGTTATATTCTTGTACATAGGGGCAGTATTATAGTCGTTGCATCTTTGTTCATCGATCAAAAGTCTATGGATATTTTGCCGTCAATTCTTTCATTCGCTTTTGTTTCCAGGGTATTTTCCTTCACCTAATACCAATACTGTGCCTGCTCCCATAGTTGGAGCACATGGGGTACCAAAAGGAGCTGCACTTGCTCAGGGAGAAGCCACCTAGCTATTCCTGGATTCCCTGCCAGGTATGGAGTGGCTTGTATTATATAGCTGTGGCTTTGCTTGCTCGCTCTTTGCGGTGACGTCAGTTGATCCTTTCACCAATCAATTGTTCTTACATCAGAGGATTAGGAAGGGATTCCCCCTCGTTCCCTATAGATGGTGCACAGAGGGTCACCCTGTACCTTATGCTATCCCTATAGCAGCTTTTGTACTCGTACTATTATGTATATATGGGTGACTCTGCCTTTACAGGTGTACGGAGTCTTAAAGGCCATGCATGCTGTGCTAGGAATTCTGGGAAATAATATGCAGATAAGTTTCCCCTGATGGAAGTTATTTGCATGTTATTTTGGTGCTGTCCATTCTTCTCCTCCAGCCTGGAGTTTGCAGCCTGAGCAGCGCAGTAGCCGTCAGTCCATCCAGTGCACAGAGCAGGAAGCAGTGGCGCTGCAGTGAGGGTGGATCTAGAGCTGTCAGCTTGTACAGCCCACAGACAGCAGGGCTGGAGGGGAGAGAGAGAACAAGCTGTTTGATGGCACAATCAGAATAATAATCCTAATTCCTGCTCGCCCTCTCACATTTCGTGTTCGCCCTCCCTCTAATCCCATCAGGATTTACGTCCGGCCGCACACCGAGAGAGGACGGATCGCTTTATTTGCAGCTGCTCTGTTTGCAAAACAAAGCCATTCTCCATCCAGCCTGCTCTGACAGAGGAGAGATCACCGGTGGAGTCGTCCTGAGCAGATCCTGGCATCGCTTCACCTGGCACCTGACCCTCATCCCACCGTCCATCCCGACAAGAGCCTGGCGATGGGCGACAAAGGAACCAGGTAGGTCTTATCTTAACGTTTCCTTGGAATGAAGGAGTTAATGGATCTTGCTGCTCCTTGGCTTTCCAAGCAATGAGGGATCCCCCGCTCCCTAGGCTAAGGGATTTATTGAGTTAAATCCGTTGCTGGAGCCACAGAGCATCAGACTGCGACCACTTACTTCCCCGGCACGATATCCCATGCATTCCTCCTATTATTAGGGTGTGGATGTGAAGGGGTTAATGGACATTGATTTTTGGAGGGGGACAGTTTTGCAAAGTTGAAAGGGGAAAGACGCTGATCACTGACGAATGAGAGGTCACCGGCACCTGATGTAGGCTGGCATAGAAAGGGTTAGGTCCGTAGCTAGAGCCAGAGGGTCAGGATGTACAAGCGTCATATCCCTTTAGTAGTATAGCGAGTGGTCTTATAAATAAGGTATGGACGGGAAGAGGTTAATGGACCTTTTAACTCTCTATGTGATGGTAGGTCGCCGGTACCCAGTACTATGGTGCCCACTATGCATGATACTTCCTCAGTACATCTCCAGGGTGCTCTATGTGATCAGGGCATGGAGGGCAAAGGGTTAATTGGCTGCATCCGTCTTGTTTGAGGAATCCCCTGTGCTGTCGATTGGCAGATATAGGGTTAAAGCTATTTCATGACACCATCACCTGACCGGGCTTTGGAAGGGGTTAATAGACTTTGTTCCTCTTAGGGGCCTTTCCATTCCAGATCACCTTGATCCGGTGTCTAAAGGGTTAAGTCCGTCTTAAGGACCAATGATGTCTCAAAAGGGGAAGTTGAGGCATCGCCTGTGTTGGCCCCTGCCCTGGTGATTAGAGGGTTAAACCATGCCCATTCGGTGCCCCTTTAACCATTGCTCCCAGTACTAAGGCGACAACTGGATTTTCTGGCGGCGGACAGGAAGGGGTTAAACGACTTTGTTCCTCTTTGCACCTGCAACCATAAACTGAGTTATAGAGAGGGGGCAGGGACTGCCCTGGCATTTTAAGGGTTAAACCCCTTCGTTACACACCCCAGGGCGTCCGGACGACCCAGGAGAGTGGAGCTGATATTCTCGGGTTTACGAGAATTTGAGGAAGTCGGAGCTTCCCCCGTGGCCTGGCGCCGTGTCCGCCACAATCGTAAAGTGGCATTTCAGCGCTGTCACTTAGGTTAACACCTTCCTGGGGGGCAGAAGGGTCATACTGGTCAGGGCAGGGGGCCGTATCTGTGCCCACGTGGGTGAGGTATTTCAGCCGTAAACCGCCGTCAGGGAACTCGTCCTCTTTCCGATTCGCCGCCATTGTTTTATTGTTACACTGTATCCGAAGGAATTGCAAGTTCCTCTGGGGTCACTACCGAGGACTCCCAGCAGGGCGGCGCCAAGCACTGACGTATTCAGCTCCTTTGGCCTCCATATACAATCGTTAGTCATCACTTACGGGGTTAACCCCAGGCTTTTTAGTTAGAATAGAATAATTTGGGGGTTCTGTACCCCAATTTCAATTCATCCGCTTTGCGTCTGTCTGTGCGGTGGCGCCAGGGCTAGCGGGGGCCGCAGGACTAGTTGTGACGCTCCGCTCTCCATCGTCCGCCCTGGCTGTTATGTAATCTGTTATGGGGGAGGGGGTGGTGTTTGTTACAGTGTAGCAGTCCGGAGTGTTCTCCGCTGTTCTCATGGATACAATGTCACATTATGTAACCAAACATTAAGGGATGGGAATGTAAAAAATCTGTGTGCCCTGCAGCCTCAGCTCTGCTGCTCGCTGTTACCCCCCGAGCTCTGCTCACCGTACACCCCTGACTCATAAGACATAGACAAGAAGCGCCGGCCCCGAATACAAGACATGGAGGAAAGAGACATCATAGCGGTGCGCTGACATCACAGGGAAGAACTTACACATGTAGCTGAGATTGTCACCAGGCACCATACATTATCATATCCCAATGTGTAGTGTTAGATAGGACCGCAGGTAAACTGGCTGCACTGACAATTCTGTAAGCTTCAGAGCTGAAATCTCACAACATCCCCTGCCTGTTCAGTCTCTGCAGAGAGAAAAGTGATCAGTATTCTAGCTATCTAATATAATGTAAGTACAGAGTGACTGCACCAGCAGAATAGTGAGCGCAGCTCTGGAGTATAATACAGGATGTAACTCAGGATCAGTACAGGATAAGTAACGTATGTACACAGTGACTGCACCAGCAGAATAGTGAGTGCAGCTCTGGAGTATAATACAGGATAAGTAATGTAATGTATGTATACAGTGACTGTACCAGCAGAATAGTGAGCGCAGCTCTGGAGTATAATACAGGATGTAACTCAGGATCAGTACAGGATAAGTAATGTAATGTATGTATACAGTGACTGCACCAGCAGAATAGTGAGCGCAGCTCTGGAGTATAATACAGGATGTAACTCAGGATCAGTACAGGATAAGTAATGTAATGTATGTACACAGTGACTGCACCAGCAGAATAGTGAGCGCAGCTCTGGAGTATAATACAGGATAAGTAATGTAATGTATGTACACAGTGACTGTACCAGCAGAATAGTGAGCGCAGCTCTGGAGTATAATACAGGATGTAACTCAGGATCAGTACAGGATAAGTAATGTAATGTATGTACACAGTGACCGTACCAGCAGAATAGTGAGTGCAGCTCTGGAGTATAATACAGGATGTAACTCAGGATCAGTACAGGATAAGTAATGTAATGTATGTACACAGTGACTGTACCAGCAGAATAGTGAGTGCAGCTCTGGAGTATAATACAGGATGTAACTCAGGATCAGTACAGGATAAGTAATGTAATGTATATATATACACAGTGACTGTACCAGCAGAATAGTGAGCGCAGCTGTGCAGTATAATACAGGATGTAACTCAGGATCAGTACAGGATAAGTAATGTAATGTATGTACACAGTGACTGCACCAGCAGAATAGTGAGCACAGCTCTGGAGTATAATACAGGATGTAACTCAGGATCAGTACAGGATAAGTAATGTAATGTATGTACACAGTGACCGCACCAGCAGAATAGTGAGCGCAGCTCTGGAGTATAATACAGGATAAGTAATGTAATGTATGTACACAGTGACTGTACCAGCAGAATAGTGAGCGCAGCTCTGGAGTATAATACAGGATGTAACTCAGGATCAGTACAGGATAAGTAATGTAATGTATGTACACAGTGACTGTACCAGCAGAATAGTGAGCGCAGCTCTGGAGTATAATACAGGATGTAACTCAGGATCAGTACAGGATAAGTAATGTAATGTATGTACACAGTGACTGTACCAGCAGAATAGTGAGTGCAGCTCTGGAGTATAATACAGGATGTAACTCAGGATCAGTACAGGATAAGTAATGTAATGTATATACACAGTGACCGCACCAGCAGAATAGTGAGCGCAGCTCTGGAGTATAATACAGGATAAGTAATGTAATGTATGTAGCCCTATTTGGGGGGGGGGGTATGAGTATTATCCCTCCCGCAACAGACTCTGGCGCTGACCTGTGTGTATAATGGGACCTGAAGCCTTCGCTGAAGGGAAGAGTGGGAACATATATGAAATATATCAGTGCCTCCACCCAGGATAGAGCCTCTGTATTACAGGGAGGATCTCTTCCTGGGACTTACCCATGAAATACAGTTAGTAGCCTTAACAAGGATCACTGTACTAATCTCACAGTCTGAAGAATACATACAGATACCACATAAGGTTATAACAGTAGCTTTATAAGAATCAACAGGGTAATAATACATACATACAATATACTCAGAACACAGCAATACTACAACAACCAGCAAGTCCTCAACCGTCTTAGGTTATATACCCGGGTATATATATAGATATATAGCAAGAGTCCAGTGCACAATACCTCCAGGCAACAGAAGAGATGCAGGGCCCCTGTGGATGACTGTGGATCCTCGGATTCTTCCAGGAGATGACAGACAGCCGATCAGGAGATGATGATGATGGTGAGATTCTTCACAGGCAGCAAACAGGGCGACGGTGACGGCAGTAGATGCAGGCCTGACTACCCTAACACTGAGTCCTTAACCTGCCAGCTAAACTACTAGTGCCACCGGGCCTCTAACTAGCTAGTTGGCCTTCGGAAGCCTAACCTATCACTGCCCTGAACTATATATATATATGGATCCCTAACTACGGTTACTAGCTAGGTCCTGTGAGTATATAGGGGGTAACACATACCTAACTATATACTGTGAAGTAAAGAGGAACAAGTGGCTCTTAGACTCCCCCAGACATAACATGTCTGTCCCAGCAGCTCTGCTCACATCTCTCCCCCCAGCAGCTCTGCCTCACATGTGTCTGACTCACTGTATTTACAAAACAAAACTTGCACTGAATGCCTGGGGTCTCCGAAGCCAAACTGCAGGGGCAAAGAAGCCAGATACATTATATACTAGTAGAAATGGCAGTTCCCTACACTCTCCCTCTGGTGAAATCTTTACGTCACGTCAAAGACATACAAAGTCATAGTATACAGTCAACATTACCAATGACAATATCAATATGGTTGCTTTTGCATGTACAGAGTCACAACAGGTTAATAGGTATACATGCCAGCAGGAGCGAAAATTGGTAACATATTGACCAAAGTGGACACTGCACCCACCCAAGCATGATATAAATGAGGCTGAGTAGTAAATCTGGGGTCCCCCAAACTATCATATGTCAGCATAGGTGGAGGGTGTCTAATTCTCTCTCCTCTCCGTACCTGTCTCTGAGGTAAACTAGCATGTCCAGGCCCTAAACTAGGGTTGTCTGCCATGGGAGGGGATGGTGCTGGTGGCGTAGGAGAGCTAGATCCCTGCTCATCTGTAGACACAGATCTAGGTACGAATTCTGGAGTTTGAGGGTTCATAGGTCTCCCTGAAGGAGAAGATACTGGTGATCTAGGAACTTCAGGAGCCACAGTCCAATCACTCTCAGGAGTTTCAGGAAGGTCAGGTGGAATATCGGCTAAGGACTGTGGAGAATCGCAGGCCGAGCCATCATTGGAGATATCCATACCATCAATCTGAGGTACAGGCAACAAATAATTTCTATGCCAAGTCCTGATCCTCCCGTCCCGTCCTTTTATCTTGTAGACTGGTATTCCAGGCAACCGATCTACCACTGTAAAGAGTTCACTCCGCCATCGATCAGCCAGCTTATGTTTTGCAGATGCTCCCAAATTCCGTAGCAGAACATGGTCCCCAGGGTTCAATTCTCGGTATCTTACTCGAAGATCAAATCTCCTTTTATTTCCTTCATTCACTTTGGCCGCATTTTCCTCAGCCAGCTCATAAGCACTCTTAAGCGTTTCTTTCAAACGTGCCACATATCGGTAATGATCTTGATGACTGATACCATCGGTAGAGACTCCCAACAAGATGTCAATAGGTAGCCTAGGCTCTCTTCCAAACATCAGAAAGTATGGTGAATATCCTGTGCTCTCGTGCCTTGTACTATTATAGGCATGCACCATAGCCTCCACTTTTCGACTCCAGGATCGCTTATCCTCAATTCGTAAGGTACCAAGCATATCAAGTAAAGTCCTGTTAAATCTTTCAGGAAGGGCATCTCCCTCTGGATGGTAAGGCGTCGTCCGACTTTTGCGGATGTTCAACAACTGAAGTAACTCTTTGATCAGGTTACTCTCAAAATCCCGGCCTTGATCAGAATGCAACCGGTGTGGTAAGCCATAATGGATAAAATACTTTTCCCAAAGCACTCTTGCAACAGTGACTGCTTTTTGATCCTTAGTCGGAAAGGCTTGAGCATATCGTGTGAAGTGATCAGTCACCACCAATACATTTCCAAATCCTCTGGAGTCGTTGTCAATACAAAGGAAGTCTATGCAGACAAGATCCATGGGGCCCGAACTCTTCAAGTGTCCCATGAAGGCCGCTCGAACTGGGACAGTCTTCCTCTGCAAACATCTGCGACAGCACCTACACAGACGAGTCACGGTATCTCTCATTTTGGGCCAGTAGAATCGGTCTTGTATTAGGCCATAAGTCTTCTCAGGTCCCAAATGACCATGATAATCATGCAGACTTCGGAAAATCATCTTCTGAAAGCAGCTTGGAATAACTAGTTGGCGCCTTCCAGGGTGATCATGATACAGCACCACACGATAAAGTAGGCCATTGTCTATTTCAAACTTCTCCCAATCTCGTAGAAGTTGACTGCATTCAGAGGGTAGGGATGTCTTTAACATTTCTCTGTCTTGAGAACTCACTGCTTGATAAAGAGGTCCAATTAAAGGATCAGTCTTTTGACTCCAGATCATTCGCTTTGAAGATATAGAACAACTCTCAAAGGATCCTAAAGCGGCAGGGTAGGCAAACATGTCTGGTACAGCTTCGGGACCTCCCCCAATAGAGTCAATAAGCCGAGTTTCAGAAAAGGCTACTCGGTCTTCAACTACAGCAGCCATGGCACACAAAGCTCCTACTCCAGGACTTGGCACTTCTTCCCATTCATCCACTACTTCCGGACTAGGTAATCCAGGCCGTCTTGATAGAGCATCTGCCCCAATGTTCTTAGGCCCCGATTTATACTTGAGTGTGAATTGGTAGTTGGATAAAGCTGCCAACCAGCGATGTCCTGTAGCATCGAGCTTAGCGGTTGACAAAACGTATGTCAGTGGATTGTTGTCTGTTCTTACTTCAAACGTGGCTCCGTATAAATAGTCATGTAATTTATCAACAATGGCCCACTTGAGCGCCAAAAACTCCAATTTATGTACTGGATAATTTTTCTCGCTGGGAGAAAGACTTCGACTTATGAAAGCTATGGGCCGTAACCCGGCCGGGTATTCTTGGTGCAGCACGCCACCTAATCCTTCAAAGCTGGCATCTACATGTAGCACATATGGCTTCTGTGCATCAGCATAAGCCAGAACGGGAGCTTCTGTCAATTTCTTCTTCAACAACTTAAATGCTTCTTCACAATCCGCAGTCCACCTATCGCCAAAAAGGCTTTTGGAAGACCCTTTCTTCTTTCCCGGATCTCCTGCATCACTCTTCAACAGGTCGAGGAGGGCTCGAGCAATTTTTGAATATCCTTCCACAAATCGTCGATAGAATCCACAAAACCCCAAGAAAGATTGCAACTCCGTAATATTTTGCGGTCGGGGCCAATTCACCACAGCTTCAATCTTACCAGGATCGGTAGCAACTCCTTCAGCAGAAACAATATGACCTACATAAGTGACCGAAGATCTACAAAATTTGCATTTGTCAGCCGACAACTTCAGCCCCTCTTCTTTTAAGCGATGGAGTACTCTCATGAGTCGTTCTTCATGTTCTTCCAGCGTCTTTCCAAACACAATAATGTCGTCAAGATATACAAGGCATTCCCGGGGCACTAAATCACCTAACACTCTTTCCATCAACCTTTGGAATGTTGCTGGCGCACCTTTTGTACCTTGCGGCATACGAGTGAACTGAAAGAAACCCAAGGGGCATATGAAGGCTGTCTTTTCCTGATCCTCAGGTGCCATTGGGACTTGATAGTATCCCGATCTTAGGTCCAGCACTGTGAACCAACAGTTTCCATTCAGAGCTTCCAGAGCTTCTTCAATTCTCGGCAGTGTATACTGATCAGGTAAGGTTCTCCGGTTCAGAGTTCTGTAATCCACACATAGGCGAATTGCTCCAGATTTTTTTCTTACCACCACAATAGGTGAGGCATAGGGGCTCTTACTGTCCACAATGATCCCCTGACCTTTCATTTGCTGTAGAGTCTGTCTTAACTCATCAACATCCTTTGGAGCAACTCTCCGTGGTCGCTCCCGGAAGGGAGTAGAATCGGTCAATCGGAAAGTGTGTTGAGCACTTTTAGCACAACCTACATCCATATCATCCATGGAGAACACTTCCGATAATTCAGACAACTTCTGTGTCAGTCGCTGATTCCAGGCCTCTGGTAAATGTGGATCACTCAAGTCAAGATTGAGATTAGGGATTGCATCTCGGATTTGAATCCTGCACACTTCAGCGTATGGATTTACTCCAAGCACAGGGTAGCAGTGGGCCACATTCTGGTATGGTCCAATTACGATCGGATGCGGTGAACAGTTCCTCACTGTCACACAGGTAGATAACTCCACTTTATTTCTCCAGTCCTTTCTCTCCGGGATCACCATCCAGCCATTCTGGTTAATCATTTCTTCAGGGGTTTCCATAAGGACATAACTCCCCCCTTCAAGCAAATCGGGAGCAATGCTGGAGGCTACTCTCAGAACTCTCTCCCCGCCGGCAGGAACTTCCACGGTTCTCTCACCGATATGATATACCATTCCATGTCGATAGCCAGTAGACAGGGCATCACAGAGTTCTCTAAGATCAGAAGATATATTCACCGGCTGAGCTGCAGGGTTCCAATCTCTTCCAAGAAACTTCTGAAAAGCATAATGCACTGCGGGACAATTAGTGCCAAGTATCACAGGAGCTGCACAAGAATCCCCTGTATCAGGACAGACAAGAGCCGTAATCTTCATGGGAGCGACACTCTGATCTTCTAATTCAGGGACAGCTATAACTACTTGTAGGCTGCCATCTACAGGATATGATCCTGAATTAAGCCCCCCACAATTTCATTTGTCCTGTAGACTGAAGAGGTATATCCCTCAGATACTTTTGGTAGAACGAGCGATAAATCAGGGTCACTTCAGATCCTGTATCAAACAGGGCAGGAGCGGCATGACCATTGACAGTGACTTTGACAACGGACCTGGAGCCCGCGATAGCGCCTCTGGTCTTTACTCGGCCCGCCTTCCTTTGGTGTCTTTGATTCTGAATAGAGAAGACAGCACTGTGTCCCAATCCCTCACTGTCCTCCGTACACTGTCTGGCAGTATGGCCCGTCTGACCACATTTATAACAGGTTCTAGCATCCTTCCTCCATTGAGTGGCAGTGGGTGGAGTGGCGGACTGTCTAAGTTCTGACCGTTCTGCTGGTTTGTCCTTGTTTGAATTAGGAACAACATCTTCTTTAGAGATGCTTTTCGCTTTCTTAGGGGTACTAAAACTAATGTCAGCTTCTTGTTTCTTCACTAACTTCATTAAGTCAGGAAATGGAAGGACTCTATCAGATAGTAAGACCTTGAGTACTTGAGCAAGAGGATGATGAGGTTGTAACCCTCTCACCAACTGACCGGTTCTCATAGCGTCTACCTCTGAAGTAGATATAGCTGCGTGGTACACCAGACGTGAAAGAAGTAGCTGTAAACGGTTAATAAAAGTAGAGACATTTTCCCCTTCTTTTTGACGAACCATTCGGTAATCAGCAACCATCTGGGCAAGGTCATAGTATGGCTCAAAGTGATCAGACAGTACTTGTATATAGTCCAATGCACTCACTCCTTCATGAGAGTCTCTGTACAAGCGGATCAATTCTGCAGCAGGAGACCGCAAACTTTCACTGATACGCTGCCGCTTGCCTTCTTCAGAGCAAGACCATTCCTTCAGGCATTGGAGAGTATGTTCTTTCCATATCTCAAAGTTTTCCTCCCCTTGTGGTACTGGGACATTACCAGAGAATACTTTTAGTTTCTTGTAGTGAGTGGCCTGCAGGCCCTGAGCTAACATTTCAGTCAGCCTGGCTAAAGTGCTAATAGCACTGTCACTAGAGGAACTGCTAGCGACGGCCATACTGGGGGGGTAACTGGCTGAGCGGGGTTCTTCCTTTACCTGAACCAGGGGAGGAACAGGAGGTCGGTAATCCCATGTAGTAGCTAGTGGGAGGTTCCCCTCTGAGCTATATCGCTTCTCCATATCAATGACTATTCCCACTTCTAAATCTCAGCAGTGCCTCCAAATGTAGCCCTATTTGGGGGGGGGTATGAGTATTATCCCTCCCGCAACAGACTCTGGCGCTGACCTGTGTGTATAATGGGACCTGAAGCCTTCGCTGAAGGGAAGAGTGGGAACATATATGAAATATATCAGTGCCTCCACCCAGGATAGAGCCTCTGTATTGCAGGGAGGATCTCTTCCTGGGACTTACCCATGAGGTACAGTTAGTAGCCTTAACAAGGATCACTGTACTAATCTCACAGTCTGAAGAATACATACAGATACCACATAAGGTTATAACAGTAGCTTTATAAGAATCAACAGGGTAATAATACATACATAAAATATACTCAGAACACAGCAATACTACAACAACCAGCAAGTCCTCAACCGTCTTAGGTTATATACCCGGGTATATATATAGATATATAGCAAGAGTCCAGTGCACAATACCTCCAGGCAACAGAAGAGATGCAGGGGCCCCTGTGGATGACTGTGGATCCTCGGATTCTTCCAGGAGATGACAGACAGCCGATCAGGAGATGATGATGATGGTGAGATTCTTCACAGGCAGCAAACAGGGCGACGGTGACGGCAGTAGATGCAGGCCTGACTACCCTAACACTGAGTCCTTAACCTGCCAGCTAAACTACTAGTGCCACCGGGCCTCTAACTAGCTAGTTGGCCTTCGGAAGCCTAACCTATCACTGCCCTGAACTATATATATATATGGATCCCTAACTACGGTTACTAGCTAGGTCCTGTGAGTATATAGGGGGTAACACATACCTAACTATATACTGTGAAGTAAAGAGGAACAAGTGGCTCTTAGACTCCCCCAGACATAACATGTCTGTCTCAGCAGCTCTGCTCACATCTCTCCCCCCAGCAGCTCTGACTCACATGTGTCTGACTCACTGTATTTACAAAACAAAACTTGCACTGAATGCCTGGGGTCTCCGAAGCCAAACTGCAGGGACAAAGAAGCCAGATACATTATATACTAGTAGAAATGGCAGTTCCCTACATGTATGTACACAGTGACTGTACCAGCAGAATAGTGAGCGCAGCTCTGGAGTATAATACAGGATGTAACTCAGGATCAGTACAGGATAAGTAATGTAATGTATGTACACAGTGACTGCACCAGCAGAATAGTGAGTGCAGCTCTGGAGTATAATACAGGATGTAACTCAGGATCAGTACAGGATAAGTAATGTAATGTATGTACACAGTGACCGCACCAGCAGAATAGTGAGTGCAGCTCTGGAGTATAATACAGGATGTAACTCAGGATCAGTACAGGATAAGTAATGTAATGTATGTATACAGTGACTGCACCAGCAGAATAGTGAGTGCAGCTCTGGAGTATAATACAGGATATAACTCAGGATCAGTACAGGATAAGTAATGTAATGTATGTACACAGTGACTGTACCAGCAGAATAGTGAGCGCAGCTCTGGAGTATAATACAGGATGTAACTCAGGATGAGTACAGGATAAGTAATGTAATGTATGTACACAGTGACTGTACCAGCAGAATAGTGAGCGCAGCTCTGGAGTATAATACAGGATGTAACTCAGGATCAGTACAGGATAAGTAATGTAATGTATGTACACAGTGACCGCACCAGCAGAATAGTGAGTGCAGCTCTGGAGTATAATACAGGATATAACTCAGGATCAGTACAGGATAAGTAATGTAATGTATGTACACAGTGACTGCACCAGCAGAATAGTGAGCGCAGCTCTGGAGTATAATACAGGATGTAACTCAGGATCAGTACAGGATAAGTAATGTAATGTATGTACACAGTGACTGTACCAGCAGAATAGTGAGTGCAGCTCTGGAGTATAATACAGGATGTAACTCAGGATCAGTACAGGATAAGTAATGTAATGTATGTACACAGTGACTGCACCAGCAGAATAGTGAGTGCAGCTCTGGAGTATAATACGGGATAAGTAATGTAATGTACACAGAGATATAGTCAGGTTCACACTAGTATTCGGGTTTCCGTTCTTCGGGTCCGCTTGGGTGTATAATGGGGTCCTCTGCTTACAGGACTTTTTTCTCTGTATATTTTAAGTGTAATGGGGGACGGAGTCTCTGATTGGTCACATAACATTAGTGTCACCTTAGTCTTACATTGTAACAAGCTATTAGGACAGAAGAGATTTATGTTGCTGATGTGTTTAGTACCCTGCAGTTTTCTTCCAGTTGGAGCTGCTAGTTCTTTCTTATCTGCGGGGATCCGAATAACGGAGAGCCGGACTGGTGAAACGGCGGTGACCCACGGACACAGGCGGACCCCCGTTGACTATAATGGGGTCTGCCCTTTACAAACTATAAGCGGCGCATAGAAAAGTCATCCGACTTTTCTCTTCAGCGTTTTCTGGCGGTTTCTGTGGCGCAGATGTGCTCTTAGCCTTAGTTATACAGTATATACAGGCAGTGGTGATGTCATCAGTACTGGATTCACTGCCACAAACATGATTAATAATATTGGCCACATCTCTGACAACCTCATTCCCACGTTGCTGCTGCATCTGTCAGGGATTAGTAGTCAGAGCGACAGAAACCAAACTGGCTTTTTTTTGGGTGGAGTTTTCCTTTAATTTCTCTTTTTATGGACATTTCTTCTGCTCCATCCTGGAGTGACCCCTCGTAACACTGACCTTTAACTATTTCCTTTCTGGACAGCTCAGCTGAGAGGAAACAGATCTAAGGCCACTGCGAAGACGACGCAGATCACTATCCCGCCACTCCCTGAAATATTTCATATATCATTGGCCCTATAACCAGCCAGGGCCCCAGCTTAACTATTCTCTAAGTCCAGGGACCAGTGGAGAATTGTGGGTAAACTAGATTGTTTGGGTAACTCACATTGAGGTAATTCTCTCCAAGGTTTTGCCCCTGCTGTGATTATTATAGGATGATCTTAGCAGGTTACAATACATAGTTTATTCACCAGAGGGTGACACTGAGCACAGGATAAAGGGAATCTAAAATCTGGTTATTATTTATTATGCTTACTTGTCTAGTACCCTCATATTCCGCAGCGCTTTACAGACATTGACAGTCACTGTCCCATATAGGGCTCACAATCTACATTCCCTGTCAGGATGTCTTTGGAGTGTGGGAGGAAACCGGAGTACCCAGAGGAAACCCACGCAAACACGGGGAGAACATACAAACTACACGCAGATGTTGTACTTGGAAGGATTCGAACCCAGGACTCCAGCTTTGCAAGGCTGCAGTGCTAACCACTGAGCCACTGTGCCGCCTATGCTACATACTGTAGAGGGCCTTTGTACAAGAAAGCCCCGTGGGCCCCCTTCCTTCTAGGCCTCTGGTGGCATTTAATCATACAATTCTGTCTGCATACAGCTGCCACTAGGGGGAGCTCACTGTATTTATACAGCTCCCAAAGAGTTTACTGAGAGACGTATACATCTGTATGCAGTGAGCTCCCCCTAGTGGTGGCTGTATACATCTGTATGTAGTGAGCTCCCTCTAGTGGTGGCTGTATATATCTGTATGTAGTGAGCTCCCTCTAGTAGTGGCTGTATACATCTGTATGTAGTGAGCTCCCTCTAGTGGTGGCTGTATAGATCTGTATGTAGTGAGCTCCCTCTAGTGGTGGCTGTATATATCTGTATGCAGTGAGCTCCCCCTAGTGGTGGCTGTATATATCTGTATGCAGTGAGCTCCCTCTAGTGGTGTCTGTATACATCTGTATGTAGTGAGCTCCCTCTAGTGGTGGCTGTATATATCTGTATGCAGTGATCTCCCCCTAGCAGTGGCTGTATATATCTGTATGTAGTGAGCTCCCTCTAGTGGTGGCTGTATATACCTGTATGCAATGAGCTCCCCCTAGCAGTGGCTGTATATATCTGTATGTAGTGAGCTCCCTCTAGTGGTGGCTGTATATATCTGTATGCAGTGATCTCCCCCTAGCAGTGGCTGTATATATCTGTATGTAGTGATCTCCCCCTAGCAGTGGCTGTATATATCTGTATGTAGTGATCTCCCCCTAGTGGTGTCTGTATATATCTGTATGTAGCGAGCTCCTGCTAGTGGTGGCTGTATATATCTGTATGTAGTGAGCTCCCTCTAGTGGTGTCTGTATATATCTGTATGTAGTGAGCTCCCTCTAGTGGTGGCTGTATATATCTTCATACACTGAGCTCTCTCTAGTGGTGCCTGTATATATCTGTATGTAGTGATCTCCCCCTAGCAGTGGCTGTATATATCTGTATGTAGTGATCTCCCCCTAGTGGTGTCTGTATATATCTGTATGTAGCGAGCTCCTGCTAGTGGTGGCTGTATATATCTGTATGTAGTGATCTCCCCCTAGTGGTGTCTGTATATATCTGTATGTAGCGAGCTCCTCCTAGTGGTGTCTGTATATATCTGTATGTAGTGAGCTCCCCCTAGTGGTGTCTGTATATATATGTATGCAGTGAGCTCCCTCTAGTGGTGTCTGTATATATCTTCATACACTGAGCTCCCTCTAGTGGTGGCTGTATATATCTGTATGTAGTGAGCTCCCTCTAGTGGTGGCTGTATATATCTGTATGTAGTGAGCTCCCCCTAGTGGTGGCTGTATAATCTGTATGCAGTGAGCTCCCTCTAGTGGTGTCTGTATATATCTTCATACACTGAGCTCCCTCTAGTGGTGGCTGTATATATCTGTATGTAGTGAGCTCCCTCTAGTGGTGGCTGTATATATCTGTATGTAGTGAGCTCCCCCTAGTGGTGGCTGTATAATCTGTATGCAATGAGCTCCCTCTAGTGGTGACTGTATATATCTTCATACACTGAGCTCTCTCTAGTGGTGGCTGTATATATCTGTATGTAGTGAGCTCCCTCTAGTGGTGGCTGTATATATCTGTATGTAGTGAGCTCCCCCTAGTGGTGGCTGTATGCAGTGAGCTCCCTCTAGTGGTGGATGCATGAATCTATACACAATGGCTCCCCCTAGTGGTGGGTGCAGGTAGACAGAATGTTATCTGTCACACTATAGACACACTATAAATTTTGTATCTATTTAGATTAAATGGAATGAAAAATGCACTTACAGGTGTTTATGGGGCCCCTTTACTTACTGGGCCCCTGTGCTAACTGTAGGTTAGTTCTGCAGGTGACAGTGGGGGCGTTTTGCTTGGTGTTATGATGTAGGGGGGTCTCTGGGACATGAAGAGCTTCCCTCTCTGCAGCTATATGCCCCTTGTTGCCCTCTTGGGGCTG
>CAMRHE010000748.1:342500-370000 GCA_947044405.1 Leptodactylus fallax | reverse complement strand
GAATACCAGATAACGGAGTGTTCTAGACTGCCAGAATACCAGATAACAGAGTGTTATAAACTGCAGTGTCATAAACAGTGTTCTAGAAGTCTGTTTTATGTTCTATCTACCTGTATACAGTATCTTATTATCCAGAAGCGTAGAACAAAGAACAAAGTGTTCTAAATGGCTAAAATAGCAGATAATAGATTGAAATACTAGATAATGGAGTGTTCTAGACTGCTGTAACTTTAGATAAGTACATGTACTAGATGGCTAGAATGTTCTAAACTACTGGAATGCCAAATTAGTGGAGGTCCAGACTAGTAAATGTTCTAGAGTTAGTGAATATTCTAGATGGCTGGAATATCAGATAAGCACATGATGGCTGAAATGTTCTAAACTACCGGAATGCAAGAATAGTCAAATGTTCTAGATGGCTGGAATGTAAGAATGTACAGGGGCATCTCAATAAATTAGAATATCTTTGAAACGTTCATTCATTTCAGTGATTCAGTAATACAATCCATGATCAGCATCTTTCATGATTGTGTGTCCTACTGAACCAGACTGAGGGACCATGTAAAGGCTTAGGAAACCTTGGCAGGTGACACTGAATTTACAAGACTGAACTGAATTTACAATATTCTAATTTTCTTAGATTTGGGTTTTCATTACCTGTAATCCATAATCAACATTTACAGAAATAAAACACTTGAAATAGAAGACTCTGTGTGTAAAGAATCTAGAAAATATAGGAGGTCACATTATTAATGTAATTACTGAAACGTTTCAAAGATATTCTAATTTATTGAGATGTACTCAGGGTTCTACTGCTGAAATGTCAAATTACGGATATTCTAGAATGCAAAAATGTCTGATATGTGAATGTTAAATTAGTAAATGTTCCAAAACACATAAGTAAGTAAATGCTGTAGATTGCCAGAATATGAGATTACTAAATGTTCTAGGCTGGTGGAATGTCAGATTAGAGAATGTTCTAGATTACTGTTAGGCTGGATTATTTGATGTTCTTGATTGTAGGAATGTCAGATTAGAAGGTGTTCTAGACTTCGTGAGTAGTGGATACCCTAGAATATTGGACTAGACAAAGTTCTAGACCTGTTGTTCTAATCCTGCGATATATGTACCCAGGGAATATACCCTATAGCTATTGCAGGCACGTGCGGCGGATGAGAACCACTGTTCTTCCTGCCCAGGCATGGCTGTAGGATGACCACAAACTGTATTATCAGTGGGCCATTATATTACATGTGAGGGCACTGAGGGTGCCATTATACTACAGTTTATGGGGCACACTGAGGGGGCCCTTATAATACATGTCTGGACTAGTCTAGACTGCTGTATATGTGGATGTCCTTGAATGCCAGATTAATAGATGTTCTAGACTTTTGGGAAGTCAGATTAGTGTATATTCTACTGATGGGATGTCAGATGTTCTAGACTTCTGTATTGTCACATTAGTTGATGCTCTAGACTAATTGAATGTAGGATTAATGGATGTTCTAGACTGCTGGAATGTCAGATTGCTTGACGTTCTAGGCTGTTAGAATATCAGATTAGTAAATGTTCTACACCGAATGTCAGATTGAAGAATATTCTACAATGTTCTGATCCTGAAGTTTTGGATTAGAGAATGTTCTAGATTCTTCTGATCCAGACTCACAGTGAAGCTCCTTCAGTGTGTGTTACAAATGTCAAAACACATAAACCATGATGAGATACAGACTCCTTTATCAGAGCTACATTGTTTTTGTCCCCATGGCAACACTTCCTGTCCCTTGTCGATGTAGATCAGTGTCATTTTAGGGTCAAGGAGCCTCTTAGTACTCAGTCACATCTTTACTTAAGTTGCACTCTGGTTACTATGAGGCCGGGAGTCCTTAAAATAACACGCTAGAATTTATTGGCAGGAAGTGTTACCATAGGGACTAATCCAGAAAATGTCTTCTAACAGAAAACTATGATAAGGATTTTCTGGTTGTACTCCTCCTGTGCTGGGGAAGGCAAAAGCCCGCCTAGACAGACAATGGCTTAGATGTGCAGCAACTCTAGGAGGTGCCACAGAGATGGAAAGGCTCTGAATTACCATAATAATGTAACAATCCAGACCAGTAAATTGGGAACAGTCACAGGGTAACATCTGAGCCTCATCCAAGGGTTGAGGGGGAACCAAGAAATTTTGGATAGTTACTCATTTTTTTTCGTGGGATAATTTCTGGTCTCTGCTGTCAGTGCCTGCGAGGAAATGTGATTATAAGGAGCAGGAAAGACTTCAAGAGCGGAAGGAAGCAATGAGAGGGGAGAATGTGTGCAGAGGATAGCCTCCCTATTAACTCCTTCATGACTGCAGACTATATATTATATTCAGCCTCTCCTCTCCTGACATGGCAGATAACAGATAGTAATAGATTGTATTCCCCTGTCATACAGTCGGCCTCTCCTCTCCTGACATGGCTGATAACAGATAGTAATAGATTGTATTCCCCTGTCCTACAGTCGGCCTCTCCTCTCCTGACATGGCTGATAACAGATAGTAATAGATTGTATTCCCCTGTCCTACAGTTGGCCTCTCCTCTCCTGACATGGCTGATAACAGATAGTAATAGATTGTAGTCACCTGTCCTACAGTCGGCCTCTCCCCTCCTGACATGGCTGATAACAGATAGTAATAGATTGTATTCCCCTGTCCTACAGTCGGCCTCTCCTCTCCTGACGTGGCTGATAACAGATAGTAATAGATTGTATTCCCCTGTCCTACAGTCGGCCTCTCCCCTCCTGACATGGCTGATAACAGATAGTAATAGATTGTATTCCCCTGTCCTACAGTCGGCCTCTCCTCTCCTGGCATGGCTGATAACAAATAGTAATAGATTGTAGTCCCCTGTCCTACAGTCGGCCTCTCCCCTCCTAACATAGCTGATAACAGATAGTAATAGATTGTATTTTCCTGTCGTACAGTCGGCCTCTCCTCTCCTGACATGGCTGATAACAGATAGTAATAGATTGTAGTCCCCTGTCCTACAGTCGGCCTCTCCCCTCCTGACATGGCTGATAACAGATAGTAATAGATTGTATTCCCCTGTCCTACAGTCGGCCTCTCCCCTCCTGACATGGCCGATAACAGATAGTAATAGATTGTATTCCCCTGTCCTACAGTCGGCCTCTCCCCTCCTGACATGGCCGATAACAGATAGTAATAGATTGTATTCCCCTGTCCTACAGTCGGCCTCTCCCCTCCTGACATGGCCGATAACAGATAGTAATAGATTGTAGTCCCCCGTCCTACAGTCGGCCTCTCCCCTCCGACATGGCTGATAACAGATAGTAATAGATTGTATTCCCCTGTCCTACAGTCGGCCTCTCCTCTCCTGACATGGCTGATAACAGATAGTAATAGATTGTATTCCCCTGTCCTACAGTCGGCCTCTCCCCTCCTGACGTGGCTGATAACAGATAGTAATAGATTGTAGTCCCCTGTCCTACAGTCGGCCTCTCCCCTCCTGACATGGCTGATAACAGATAGTAATAGATTGTATACCCCTGTCCTACAGTCGGCCTCTCCTCTCCTGACATGGCTGATAACAGATAGTAATAGATTGTATTCCCCTGTCCTACAGTCGGCCTCTCCTCTCCTGACATGGCTGATAACAGATAGTAATAGATTGTATACCCCTGTCCTACAGTCGGCCTCTCCTCTCCTGACATGGCTGATAACAGATAGTAATAGATTGTATTCCCCTGTGCTACAGTCGGCCTCTCCTCTCCTGACATGGCTGATAACAGATAGTAATAGATTGTAGTCCCCTGTCCTACAGTCGGCCTCTCCCCTCCTGACGTGGCTGATAACAGATAGCAATAGATTGTAGTCCCCTGTCCTACAGTCGGCCTCTCCCCTCCTGACGTGGCTGATAACAGATAGTAATAGATTGTATTCCCCTGTGCTACAGTCGGCCTCTCCTCTCCTGACATGGCTGATAACAGATAGTAATAGATTGTATTCCCCTGTGCTACAGTCGGCCTCTCCCCTCCTGACATGGCTGATAACAGATAGCAATAGATTGTATTCCCCTGTCCTACAGTCGGCCTCTCCCCTCCTGACATGGCTGATAACAGATAGTAATAGATTGTATTCCCCTGTCCTACAGTCGACCTCTCCTCTCCTGACATGGCTGATAACAGATAGTAATAGATTGTATTCCCCTGTCCTACAGTCGCCTCTCCCCTCCTGACATGGCTGATAACAGATAGTAATAGATTGTACTCCCCTGTCCTACAGTCGGCCTCTCCCCTCCTGACATGGCAGATAACAGATAGTAATAGATTGTATTCCCCTGTCCTACAGTCGGCCTCTCCTCTCCTGACATGGCTGATAACAGATAGTAATAGATTGTATTCCCCTGTCCTACAGTCGGCCTCTCCCCTCCTGACATGGCTGATAACAGATAGTAATAGATTGTATTCCCCTGTCCTACAGTTGGCCTCTCCCCTCCTGACATGGCTGATAACAGATAGTAATAGATTGTATTCCCCTGTCCTACAGTCGGCCTCTCCCCTCCTGACATGGCTGATAACAGATAGTAATAGATTGTATTCCCCTGTACTACAGTCGGCCTCTCCTCTCCTGACATGGCTGATAACAGATAGTAATAGAATGTATTCCCCTGTCCTACAGTCGGCCTCTCCTCTCCTGACGTGGCTGATAACAGATAGTAATAGATTGTGGTCCCCTGTCCTACAGTCGGCCTCTCCCCTCCTGACATGGCCGATAACAGATAGTAATAGATTGTATTCCCCTGTCCTACAGTCGGCCTCTCTTCTCCTGACATGGCTGATAACAGATAGTAATAGATTGTAGTCACCTGTCCTACAGTCGGCCTCTCCCCTCCTGACATGGCTGATAACAGATAGTAATAGATTGTATTCCCCTGTCCTACAGTCGGCCTCTCTTCTCCTGACATGGCTGATAACAGATAGTAATAGATTGTAGTCACCTGTCCTACAGTCGGCCTCTCTTCTCTAGCACTGTGAGGTCTCTTTAATGTTCTAGTTTTCGAAAATTCCCATCAAAACCAGAGGAGTCTTCCTGAATATGTAATACTTTCCTTGGCCCGGAACTGCACAAACAGAAAACCCGCCAAATATCACATCCTAATGTGTACTACCGCTCAGAGGAAGAGCACAGCAAATAACTATTACTTTGTGCAAGTTTACTCATCTGCCTACCGGGCGCACTTCAAAGATCAGATCCACATTCTGCACTGTAAAGAAGACGCTGTCAACATCACATGACCTCTGGAAAACACAAAAATATAAGTAAAACATCATCAACATCCCCTGTCATAGACATAAAACGGGGCAGTATTATAGTAGTTATATTCTTGTACATAGGAGCAGTATTATAGTAGTTATATTCTTGTACATAGGGGGCAGTATTATAGTAGTTATATTCTTGTACCTAGGGGGCAGTATTATAGTAGTTATATTCTTGTACATAGGGGGCAATATTATAGTAGTTATATTCTTGTGCATAGGGGGCAATATTATAGTAGTTATATTCTTGTATATAGGAGCAGTATTATAGTAGTTATATTATTGTACATAGGAGTAATATTATAGTAGTTATATTCTTGTACATAGGGGCAGTATTATGGTAGTTATATTCTTGTACATAGGAGCAGTATTATAGTAGTTATATTCCTGTACATAAGAGCAGTATTATAGTAGTTATATTATTGTACATGGGAATAATATTATAGTAGTTATATTCTTGTACATAGGAGCAGTATTATAGTAGTTATATTCTTGTACATAGGAACAGTATTATAGTAGTTATATTCTTGTACATAGGAACAGTATTATAGTAGTTATATTCTTGTACATAGGAGTAGTATTATAGTAGTTATATTCTTGTACATAGGAGCAGTATTATAGTAGTTATATTCTTGTACATAGGAGCAGTATTATAGTAGTTATATTCTTGTACATAGGGGCAGTATTATAGTAGTTATATTCTTGTACATAGGGGCAGTATTATAGTAGTTATATTCTTGTACATAGGGGTAGTATTATAGTAGTTATATTCTTGTACATAGGAGCAGTATTATAGTAGTTATATTCTTGTACATAGGGGTAGTATTATAGTAGTTATATTCTTGTACATAGGAGGCAGTATTATAGTAGTTATATTCTTGTACATAGTAGTAGTATTATAGTAGTTATATTCTTGCACATAGGGGCAGTATTATAGTAGTTATATTCTTGTACATAGGAGGTACTATTATAGTAGTTATATTCTTGTACATAGGAGCAGTATTATAGTAGTTATATTCTTGTACATAGGGGGCAGTATTATAGTAGTTATATTCTTGTACATAGGAACAGTATTATAGTAGTTATATTCTTGTACATAGGAGCAGTATTATAGTAGTTATATTCTTGTACATAGGAGCAGTATTATAGTAGTTATATTCTTGTACATAGGAGTAGTATTATAGTAGTTATATTCTTGTACATAGGAGGTAGTATTATAGTAGTTATATTCTTGTACATAGGAGCAGTATTATAGTAGTTATATTCTTGTACATAGGAGCAGTATTATAGTAGTTATTTTCTTGTACATAGGAGCAGTATTATAGTAGTTATATTCTTGTACATAGGAGTAGTATTATAGTAGTTATATTCTTGTACATAGGGGTAGTATTATAGTAGTTATATTCTTGTACATAGGAGTAGTATTATAGTAGTTATATTCTTGTACATAGGAGTAGTATTATAGTAGTTATATTCTTGTTGACCTTTCTCCTTTATCTTTTCCACTTTATATTCTAGCAGTTTAACTGGAGCTTTGGAAATAGAAATCTACGGATATTTTTTGTTGAAAAATGATTTACTTGAATATATTTTCAGCTTCTTGGAAACTTTGTGTTTTTTCTTTTATTTCTTGGATTCAGATATTTTCCTTCTTCTCAGCTGCAGATGATGGAAACTTTATTTCTTTGTGGCTCTATCCTGGATATTTTACTTTGGCGCTGAGACACAAATATTGAATATTTTCTTTAAAAGTAACTAAACAAACAGGACCCTGTTGCCGCCTGTAGTCTGGATACAAGATGAGATACGGCAGGACATGGAGGTATACAGGCTCTGTATGGTATCCTGCAGTACATTTACCACAGATGTTACAGCTGCGCCTGTAGTCTGGATACAAGATGAGATACGGCAGGACATGGAGGTATACAGGCTCTGTATGGTATCCTGCAGTACATTTACCACAGATGTTACAGCTGGACCTGTAGTCTGGATACAAGATGAGATACGGCAGGACATGGAGGTATACAGGTTCTGTATGGTATCCTGCGGTACATTTACCACAGATGTTACAGCTCGGCCTGTAGTCTGGATACAAGATGAGATACGGCAGGACATGGAGGTATACAGGCTCTGTATGGTATCCTGCAGTACATTTACCACAGATGTTACAGCTGGGCCTGTAGCCTGGATACAAGATGAGATACGGCAGGACATGGAGGTATACAGGTTCTGTATGGTATCCTGCAGTACATTTACCACAGATGTTACAGCTGGGCCTGTAGATCCTGCACACTCGTAGGTTGGTGACATCCCAGCTGGTCCCATAAATGGTGGATTGGTGATAAATCTGGTGACCGGGCAGGACCAGGAAGTGTTGTAATCTGGTGGAGATATTCCTGGGGATGTGTGGGCGAGCATTATCCTGCTGATACCAGTTGACCGACTGTCCTATGTTATGGCCCCCACATCATCACACCAGCAGGGGGCAGTGTGTCGCTCCACAGCACAGGCAGGATTGAAGCGATCACTAGGAGACCTTCATAGTGCAACCTGAACCTCACCAGATGCCAAACAGATCCATCACATGACCGGTAGTTCTCAACCACACAGTCTCGGGGTACGCACCATGGCTGGGAACCACTGCTCTAGAAGTGGCAGCATTATGGAGTGCTCAGGTTCTGGGGTAATGAATGCCACCCAATCTTCCCACCATCTTTATATACTAAGGCACACTGGCTGCCAAGGAGAGACATGCCTCAGAAGATGTTGGGTCAGGGTTACAATGGTGGGTGTCCTCTGCAGCAGTGGGTGGTCTGTGCTGAATAGACATATCTATGGTCTGATGAGTGAAAAGTTGGTCGGAAGCTAAAAAACCTTCAAAACTTTTCGGCTGTGTCTGCCACAGTTGCCCCCACAAACAAAAAGATTGGTACACGATGCAGGTTTTCTTTCCCACTTGAGATCAGGAGCAGGACCTGCCACATGGTGGACACCACAGTCTCCATTGGGGTACTCGGTTGGAACGTTTCTCAGGAGGGGGGACTTGGCTTGAAGAGATTGAGAACGACTGCTATAGACATTACGTTCCAGTCTGTACAGTCCAGGTATCTCATTCACGACATCAGATGAAGGGGACGGTCGCCGGATGTCAATGGCAGGACATGTGATGGGCAATGGGCGCCGCTACACCTAATAACTTCTCTTTATCACCTGGAAATGTTGCTGGCAGAGACAGGGGGGTGTAATGAAGAGACGGGGTGTAATGAAGAGACAGAGGGGTGTAATGAAGAGACAGGAGGTGTAATGAAGAGACAGGAGGTGTAATGAAGAGACGGGGGGGGGAAATGAAGAGACAGGGGGTGTAATGAAGAGACAGGAGGTGTAATGAAGAGACAGAGGGGTGTAATGAAGAGACAGGAGGTGTAATGAAGAGACGGGGGTGTAATGAAGAGACAGGAGGTGTAATGAAGAGACAGGAGGTGTAATGAAGAGACAGAGGGGTGTAATGAAGAGACAGGAGGTGTAATGAAGAGACGGGGGTGTAATGAAGAGACAGGAGGTGTAATGAAGAGACAGAGGGGTGTAATGAAGAGACAGGAGGTGTAATGAAGAGACAGGAGGTGTAATGAAGAGACGGGGGGGGGAAATGAAGAGACAGGGGGTGTAATGAAGAGACAGGAGGTGTAATGAAGAGACAGAGGGGTGTAATGAAGAGACAGGAGGTGTAATGAAGAGACGGGGGTGTAATGAAGAGACAGGAGGTGTAATGAAGAGACAGGGGGGTGTAATGAAGAGACAGGAGGGTGTAATGAAGAGACAGGAGGTGTAATGAAGAGACGGGGGTGTAATGAAGAGACAGGAGGTGTAATGAAGAGACAGGAGGTGTAATGAAGAGACAGAGGGGTGTAATGAAGAGACAGGAGGTGTAATGAAGAGACGGGGGTGTAATGAAGAGACAGGAGGTGTAATGAAGAGACAGGGGGGTGTAATGAAGAGACAGGAGGGTGTAATGAAGAGACAGGAGGTGTAATGAAGAGACGGGGGGGGGGGGGGGGGAAGAGACAGGGGGTGTAATGAAGAGACAGGGGGTGTAATGAAGAGACAGGGGGTGTAATGAAGAGACAGGGGGGTGTAATGAAGAGACGGGGGGTGTAATGAAGAGACAGGAGGTGTAATGAAGAGACGGGGGTGTAATGAAGAGACGGGGGGTGTAATGAAGAGACGGGGGGTGTAATGAAGAGACAGGAGGTGTAATGAAGAGACAGGAGGTGTAATGGAGAGACAGGGGGGTGTAATGAAGAGACAGGGGGTGTAATGAAGAGACAGGGAGGTGTAATGAAGAGACGGGGGGTGTAATGAAGAGACAGACAGGGGGTGTAATGAAGAGACAGAGGGGTGTAATGAAGAGACAGAGGGGTGTAATGAAGAGACAGAGGGGTGTAATGAAGAGACGGGAGGTGTAATGAAGAGACGGGAGGTGTAATGAAGAGACGGGGGGTGTAATGAAGAGACAGGGGGTGTAATGGAGAGACAGGGGGGTGTAATGAAGAGACAGGGGGTGTAATGAAGAGACGGGGGGTGTAATGAAGAGACAGACAGGGGGTGTAATGAAGAGACAGAGGGGTGTAATGAAGAGACAGACAGGGAGTGTAATGAAGAGACAGACAGGGAGTGTAATGAAGAGACAGACAGGGGGTGTAATGAAGAGACAGAGGGGTGTAATTAAGAGACAGGGGGGTGTAATGAAGAGACAGGGGGGTGTAATGAAGAGACAGGGGGTGTAATGGAGAGACAGGGGGGTGTAATGAAGAGACAGAAGGTGTAATGAAGAGACAGAGGGGTGTAATGAAGAGACAGAGGGGTGTAATGAAGAGACAGAGGGGTGTAATGAAGAGACGGGGGGTGTAATGAAGAGACAGGGGGGTGTAATGAAGAGACGGGGGGTGTAATGAAGAGACGGGAGGTGTAATGAAGAGACGGGGGGTGTAATGAAGAGACAGGGGGGATGTAATGAAGGTTCCCCCGTGTGTCTGGCAACAATCCTCACTACTGGTGGTCTTTCTCGGCCGTGCTGTTCACCATGTGTGCGCTCTCATGTAACCTCTGCCCCCAACACAGCCAGGTCAGAGAGGTATAGGTAGTGGCAATTCATTGATACGACCATCCTGATTCTCTCAGTCCATTGATGTGTCCCCTTTCAGAGTCAGCCAACTGGGCAAAATGTCTTTGAGGACGTTGCAGAGAAAGATCTAGTGGTCACAGATCTCTCACCAAGGGGTACACTACCCAAAAGTAGCCTCTTAGAGTCTTTTTATAGGGGGGGGGAAGCACTCATACGCCCTCTTGTGGCCAGACTCCGTGTCTGATAAGACCAGACCTGTAATCATTTACATACACACGTGGACAAAATTGTTGTTACCCCTCGTTTAATGTCCCACAATGGTCACAGAAATAACTTGAATCTGACAGACTGTAATTTGCCAAACTGCATGTTGACAAGCCACAAAGCTTCTGGGAGAATGTCTTATGGACAGATGAGACAAAAATTTTAATTTTTGGCAAGGCACATCAGCTCTATGTTCACAGACGGAAAAATGAAGCCTATCTTGAAAAGAACACTGTCCCTACTGTGACACATGGAGGAGGCTCTGTTATGTTCTGGGGCTGCTTTGCTGCATCTGGCACAGGGTGTCTTGAATCTGTGCAGGGTACAATGAAATCTCAAGACTATCAAGGGATTCTAGAGAGAAATGTGCTGCCCAGTGTCAGAAAGCTTGGTCTCAGTCGCAGGTCATGGGTCTTGCAACAGGATAATGACCCAAAACACACAGCTAAAAACCCCCAAGAATGGCTAAGAGGAAAACATTGGACTATTCTGAAGTGGCCTTCTATGAGCCATGACCTAAATCCTATTGAGCATCTTTGGAAGGAGCTGAAACATGCCGTCTGGAAAAGGCACCCTTCACACCCGAGACAACTGGAGCAGTTTGCTCATGAGGAGTGGCCAAAATCCCTGCTGAGAGGTGCAGAAGTCTCATTGACAGTTACAGGAATCGTTTGATTGCAGGGATTGCCTCAAAAGGTTGTGCAACTAAATATTACGTTAAGGGAACCCTCATTTCTGTCCAGGCCTGTTTCATGAGTTTTCTTTTTTTTAAAATTCTGTTGAAGCCTGGTTGGAAAGCAATGTCTGACTTTCATTTGTTCATTTTCATAGAATTTTTATATATTATTACTTTTGTCAGATTCAAGTTATTTCTGTGACCATTGTGGGGTTTTCTTTCATTAAACGAGGGAGGGAACAACAATTTTGTCCACATGTGTATCTGCCCGAGACAGAACCGCAGGGCGAGTTTTACAGCAGTCTGACATTTATATTGGGGGAAGAGTGATTTTTTTTTTTTTTGTATATGAGTGTTTTTCCTATAGTATCCCCCCTCCCCCCTTGGACCCCCCCATAGCCTTCAGCCTCAGATGTCTCATCATTACTTATACAGATCACAGGGTATTTCATATCATTGATACCTGTTATCTTAGTTTCCTTTCTCTGTTCCCCCAGGATTCACTGCAAAACTTCTTGTTTGGAGCATTGATCATCCTGAGCCTCCTGGTTCTTGAATAGAATGTTATGTCTAATGTGAACACTGACACTTCCAATGAGCATTTTGTAGTTTTGTCTCTGAGATCATCTATATTAGAAATATTCAGTCCAGGCTATGTATAAAGGTAAACGCTGTGCCTTCTCTTGTCCCCGGGGGGCGCTCCTGACACTTATACTGATCACTGCCCTGGTGTATGGGAGATTCTAGAAGGAGACTGCACAATGTGTATTGATCAGAAGTGAATCCTGACTCAGCGGCTCAGACACCTTATAAAGCAGCAACTCCATCCTGTAGATGTGAGATCCGATCCCCGCTGCACCTTACAAAGCGCTGATATTAAAGGGGAAGTCCCACAATGTAAAATGTCAGAGTGTCCATTGCAGGCTCATTTGGAGGTGGTCAGGGGTCAGCATGGACGCTCTGACCGGTCTGTGACTACTCCATATACACAAGCTGTGATGTCCTGTGTGTACTGATCCTTATATCATAGTCAGCAGTGGTCAGGGGTCAGCATGGGCGCTCTGACCGGTCTGTGACTACTCCATATACACAAGCTGTGATGTCCTGTGTGTACTGACCCTTATATCATAGTCAGCAGTGATCAGGGGTCAGCATGGACGCTCTGACCGGTCTGTGACTACCCCATATACACAAGCTGTGATGTCCTGTGTGTACTGACCCTTATATCATAGTCAGCAGTGGTCAGGGGTCAGCATGGACGCTCTGACCGGTCTGTGACTACTCCATATACACAAGCTGTGATGTCCTGTGTGTACTGACCCTTATATCATAGTCAGCAGTGGTCAGGGGTCAGCATGGACGCTCTGACCGGTCTGTGACTACCCCATATACACAAGCTGTGATGTCCTGTGTGTACTGACACCTATCTATATAGTCAGCAGTGGTCAGGGGTCCTTGTACTCAGTATTTAGCTCGGCGGTGTAGCGGTGTAATGAAATCTGCCATCTCCATATATCCCGGGCAACAGGAGGCGAATAAATTCTGGGACACAATAACAAGTCCCTTCCAGACACGACCATTAAAATCTCCTTCACATCACATGAATATCTCGAGTTCTCTCGGCTGATTTCATTAGCATATGCAAAGAGGTAATTAGCGACAGCCGCCTCTCCGGCCTCTATAAATAGCTGCACAGAGACATCATTCATCAAGGATCGAGCAACAATAGGGGAGCAGCATGTGCAGCGCTACATGGCGGAGGTAGGAAGATGATGGAGGGCAAGCGCTAACGCAAAAAAAGTCCAAACTGTATGAAATAATCACAGGACTTAGCACCATGGAACTAAAGGGAGAAAGCAGATCCCAAAACAATATACATTAGTATATAGTAGTTTACATTAGGGACCACTATGGAGTGCACTTGATGTCTTGCCTTCTAGTCCTCCAGCCATATTATACATTAGTATATAGTAGTATACATTAGGGACCGCTATGGGGTGCACTTGATGTCTTGCCTTCTAGTCCTCCAGCCATATTATACATTAGTATATAGTAGTATATATTAGGGACCGCTATGGAGTGCACTTGATGTCTTGCCTTCTAGTCCTCCCCACATATTATACATTAGTATATAGTAGTATATATTAGGGACCGCTATGGGGTGCACTTGATGTCTTGCCTTCTAGTCCCCCTGATATATTATACATTAGTATATAGTAGTATACATTAGGGACCGCTATGGGGTGCACTTGATGTCTTGCTTCTAGTCCTCCCCACATATTATACATTCATACCTTGATATTTTTGGTAATTCTTTAGGCTCCATGTTGTTGGTCAAGAATTAGAAACAAGAATAAAATATGGGGCACGGTTATGGGAAGTAGGAACCACCATGTGGGTTGACATGATCCCATTCCTGTAAGAGGAAGGAGGAGCGTGGATATTTAGATAACTTACATGGGGCAGTATGTCTGGAAGAGAGGAGTCTTTTTTATTCTAATCCTGGGAAGACCCTTTAAGAACTTTTTGAATGATCTTGGGATAAAGATTGGGCAAGGGGAAGGGTCACAAGAAATGAAAGGCATTGAAAGCAACTTCTGAAGCGATCCCCTCCCTCTGGAGGTGGATGTGTATGTGATCAGCAGTGGGAAATGTAGAGTGGAACTTGCAGATTTTGGATATTTTTCCTTTGCTCTTCTAGCTTTTGTAAGGCTACATTTTCTCTTTCCAAGCTTACTAAGTGGGTAGGATCTTCCTGATATGATGTCACAGCTGTGCTGAGTGATCTGAGCCAATCAAATGCTTCCATCTGCTGCTCTCTCTCCCCTCTCACAGCATGGACTCACAGACGCAGGGACAGAAGGAGTGGCTGCAGCTGCATCCCGCTCCTCCCTATCTAAAGAGGTTTGTGAACAGGTGAATCCCCCAGTGTGCTCCTAGCTCCCCCTAGTCTGGCACAGTACACGCATATTACACATCATACAGGTACTTATCATATGACATCTGAGCAACCACTCTGTGTCGGTATAGATACCCAGTTTATTTTTATACACTGTAGATACTTTATATGTGCATCCGAATGGGTGTGGTTTATAATGGGTGTGGTTTATAATGGGCGGGGTTTAGAAGTGTCACTTTACAACACATTTATGAGACAGAGAAGAACGAATATGGCGCTGAATTTTTTGTGCAAAGTAGAATACGTGTAAAATGGAATAAACTTAGTTGGAGATTTGACAGTTTTGATAAATTTTCCCCACTAGGCTGCTGAGACTACATATAGGGGCAGCGTACAAGATCCATGAAAATGTATTCCTTGGTTGGATCTGAATCCCAGCGCAGAAAGGCAACATAACGTTTTATTGACAGGATTGTGAAAAATGTAATTTTTACTAAAAATATGAAGAAAAACCATGGAAAAAATACCATGGAAATACAAATAAGTGAACAAACCGTTACGGTCGTGTCATGGTGACAAAAATAAGCAAAATGTAAAAATAAAATAACTTTATTAAATAAAAAAAAATCATAGAAATAATAGGAATAATAGACATGTTATTAATAACAGAGGGTGTGGAGACTTTTACAATCGATATTTTTATTGTTCCAACACATCTAAAACAAATATTAATAAGCAACTCTGCATAGTCTGGATTAAAAATCTCCCGTTTTGTGTATACAGTTCCCATACATAGCTATGTGTTTCCATGGTTACAGACTACCAGCTAACCCTGCGTAGTCTGATCATGTATTCAAGTGTTACTTCACTCCATGTGCTATTCTCTGTAGATGGTTAGGAAAAGAAGATTCTTATAAATCCTCCTTGGTAGAACAAGGGGACAGGCTCTAGCGCCACCTTTTGGAGGGTAGTTCCCTATAGATCAATGCTTGGTTTTCCTGAAACCCAGTACCATGATCTGGGAATAAAGCCCAGCCAAAATATCTCCTCCAAAAGGAAGAGAGACCCTGTAGGTTGTTACACATAAGACGAAAATTACTGTACATATCTGACTACATAGGACTTAATTGTAGTCTGTTACCACGGAGACCATACTAGAAGTCTGCATAGGAGCTGCGTACACAGAACAGTAGGAGATTGTAAATCAAGGCTATATGCAAATTACTTCATTCGCTTTCACTCCGAGGAGCAGTAAAACTTTTTGTAATTGTCTACACGCCCTTTATTATATTTCAGGTTTTTAATAATGAGATTTATATAATATGGAATTTTTTGACCACTTTTGTCCTCAGCTGAACTTGACTATGAATTAAAGGCTTTGCAACGAGTATTTTTTGCAATTATTAATTAGAATTTATAATTTTTTTAAAATTTCGCAATAATGAATTAGAATTTATAATTAAGAAAAAAAATCAGTTACAGATTTTATATAAATAAGTAGAACTTACTTTTTTTTTAACTTTTTTTTGCATTGAAAGGTTTTATATAAATATTTAGAATTTATAATTTTTTTTATTATATTTTTTGCATTGAAAGGTTTTATATAAATAATTAGAATTTATCATTTTTTATTATATTTTTTGCATTGAAAGGTTTTATATAAATAATTAGAATTTATCATTTTTTATTATATTTTTTGCATTGAAAGGTTTTATATAAATAATTAGAATTTATCATTTTTTATAATATTTTTTGCATTGAAAGGTTTTATATAAATAATTAGAATTTATCATTTTTTATTATATTTTTTGCATTGAAAGGTTTTATATAAATAATTAAAATTTATCATTTTTTTATTATATTTTTTGCATTGAAAGGTTTTATATAAATAATTAGAATTTATCATTTTTTTATTATATTTTTTGCATTGAAAGGTTTTATGTAAATAGATTGTATAATTTTTTTTTAGAATTTTCCGGAGTCCCTACGTTCTCATTTTCTTGTTTATGCTCCCTTCGCTCAGTCACCGGCGGAGTATTTGGCCTGAACAGCTGCTCATAGAAGCTGCCAATATTATCTTCGGAGCTGCCAGCGGCATCTTCTCTGGAGTAAACGCTCTACGAGTTATAAGATTCTCGTGGTCAGAACTTCTGCCAAGTCTGAGAATTCACTGAGAGATCAGAATGTACCACCAGTGTCTGCAGAAGTGTGCCCCAGGTGGTACTACATCTCCCATCACGTTCTGGAATTCTCTGCTGCATTGTAACTACAACTCCCAGAATGCCCTTATAGCCTGGAGCTCTTTGTTGCATTGTAACTACAACTCCCAGCATATCTTTTTCAGCCTGTGACTCTCCAGCATGCACCTGTTCGGCTGTGGACAGTCGGTGGCTCTCCAGGTGTTGTGTAACTACCACTCCCAGCATTCTCTGGCTCTATAGTCTGTATCAGGGTATGTTGCGAGTTATAGTTTAGCATCACCCGGAGATCCTTGCTCTACAGTTTAGTTATATCTGTTATATATGGGGGAGGAGTGAAGCTGGACATGAACAAGCTGTAGTACCTACATCTACCTGTAGAGGCCACTAGACTGACTCCCAGGGTGTCAGAGGGGAATTTTTGCAATGGTTTCCTTGCAGGGTCACATGACACACTTGTCTGCAGATTCATTGCTCCAGAACATCCCATCAGTACTTTAGTCTTAAAGGAGCCTGATCAAAAGAACAGAAAATCCTGCCCCCTAGTGCCAGTCTGAATACATTTCTGCAACTCCCAAAACGTATACACTCCTACAGAAAACACAGAGGTCCATTTCCCCCTTTCCATTTTCTTCCAACATTTGGCCAAGTGGGTGGAGATTAGTCGAGGGGGTGGGGTTATCCTCCTTGGCCTCTTCTTGTAGTCAGGGCAGTGGGGCAGAGCTCCTGCTCAGGACAGTTGCCTTACAGAACTATAAGAACAATGATTTACATCTCTTTCCCATTTCCCAATTCGGGAAGAATTTTTGGGAAGTTTGCGTGTTTTTTAGCTGTTGTAAGTCCTGACATCCTGAAACGCCTCATACAGATTACAGCGGTCTCATCCAATTTGTGATGTGTCCTCAGGGGCGCCATTACTTTTGCACAATCCCTTTCCTCCCCCTGCGGCCTGGGCTCTCTGGTGGAGTGCAGTCATCTAGATGACAGTATTGAGCTTATTGATGATCCGTCATGGCTCTGGGCGGCTTCCAAGGCAGCGCTAAGAGGTCAGTGCCTGCCGCATCCTGCCAGGAGCCAATGCCTTGCCGGATTACTTACTAGCTGGGGGTCAGATTTGCTCCCGCTGCTGCACTCAGCACTTCTGCAGACTCACTGGAATTCGCTGCAGTGTATCCCAGCACTGAGGAGACCTGGGCAGGCCTTAAAGGGATCACCAAGAGCGGCTATAATCCAAGTAGATGCAGAAATCTGCCCTGATTCATCCCTTATTATATCTTTATAGCAGATACTGCTATCTCATGGCCAGAGGGGAGTTACAGGATACAGTTCTGACTGCCTTCAGCCTAAACTAGGGGGCGCCGGCGAGCTTTCTGCCTTCTCTGTTATCATTGAGTTCTGTGTATCTATAGTATGGACATTGCTCCTGAGCGCCACGTAGTGGTGTCTGATAGGTGGAGGGTTCACTATAAATACAAAATACACATAACAGTATAGATATATAGTATAGATGTATAACATAACATTTAGTATAGACATAATAGTATCATACAGTGTACATATAACATACCATACAATATACACATAATAGTATCATATAACATGTATATCAGTGCAATACAGTGTATACATAATAGTACCGTACAGTGTACACATTATACAGTCATGGCCAAAAGTTTTGAGAATGATACAAATATTAATTTTTACAAAGTCTACTGCTTCAGTTTTTCTAATGGCAATTTGCATATACTCCAGAATGTTATAAAGAGTGATCAGCTTAGCAGCAATTACTTGCAAAGTCAATATTTGCCTAGAAAATGAACTTTATCCCCCAAAACACATTTCAACATCATTGCAGCCCTGCCTTAAAAGGACCACCTAACATCGTTTCAGTGATTGCTCCATTAACACAGGTGTGGGTGTTGATGAGGACAGGGCTGGAGATCAATCTGTCATGATTAAGTAAGAATGACACCACTGGACACTTTAAAAGAAGGCTGGTGCTTGCCATCATTGTTTCTCTTCTGTTAACCATGGTTATCTCTAAAGAAACACGTGCAGTCATCATTGCACTGCACAAAAATGGCCTAACTGGGAAGAGTATTGCAGCTAGAAAGATTGCACCTCAGTCAACAATCTATTGCATCATCAAGAACTTCAAGGAGAGAGGTTTCATTGGTGCCAAAAAGGCTCCAGGGCGCCCAAGAAAGACCAGCAAGCGGCAGGACCGTCTCTTAAAAGTGTTTCAGCTGCGGGATCGGGCTACCAGCAGTGCAGAGCTTGCTGAGGAATGGCAGCAGGCAGGTGTGAGTGCATCTGCACGCACTGTGAGGCGGAGACTCTTGGAGCAAGGCCTGGTCTCAAGGAGGGCAGCAAAGAAGCCACTTCTCTCCAGAAAAAACATCAGGGACAGACTGATATTCTGCAAAAGGTACAGGGAGTGGACTGAGGACTGGTGTAAAGTCATTTTCTCTGATGAATCCCCTTTTCGATTGTTTGGAACATCTGGAAAACAGCATATTCGGAGAAGAAGAGGTGAGCGCTACCACCAGTCTTGTCTCATGCCAACTGTAAAGCATCCTGAAACCATTCATGTGTGGGGTTGCTTCTCAGCCAAGGGAATCGGCTCTCTCACAGTCTTGCCATGAATAAAGAATGGTACCAGAATGTCCTCCAAGAGCAACTTCTCCCAACCGTCCAAGAGCAGTTTGGCGCTCAACAATGCCTTTTCCAGCATGATGGAGCACCTTGCCATAAAGCAAAGGTGATAACTAAATGGCTCAGGGAACAAAACATAGAGATTTTGGGTCCATGGCCTGGAAACTCCCCAGATCTTAATCCCATTGAGAACTTGTGGTCAATCATCAAGAGACGGGTGGACAAACAAAAACCAACAAATTCAGACAAAATGAAAGCATTGATTCTGCAAGAATGGACTGCTATCAGTCAGGATTTGGTCCAGAAGTTGATTGAGAGCATGCCAGGGAGAATTGCAGAGGTCCTGAAGAAGAAGGGTCAACACTGCAAATATTGACTTGCTGCATTAACTCATTCTAACTGTCAATATAAGCTTCTGTTACTCATAATATGAATGCAATTCTATTTCTGTATGTGATAAAAACATCTGACAAACACACATAAAAACCAGAGGGCAGCAGATCATGTGAAAATACAATATTTGTGTCATTCTCAAAACTTTTGGCCATGACTGTAGTACCGTACAGTGTACACATAACATACCATACACAGTATACACATAATAGTATCATATAACATATATATCAGTGCAATACAGTATAGACATAATAGTACCGTACAGTGTACACATTATAGTACCATACAGTGTACACATAATAGTACTGTACAGTGTATACATAACAATACAGTACAGTATACACGTTATAGTACCATACATTGTATATACATAATAGTATCGTACAGTGTACACATAATAATATGATATAACATATATATCAGTACAATACAGTATAGACATAATAGTAGCATACAGTGTATACATAATAGTACCGTACAGTATACACATTATAGTACCATACAGTGTACACATAATAGTACCATACAGTGTATACATAACAATACCGTACAGTATACTGTACACATTATAGTACCATATACTGTACATATAATAGTACTATACAGTGTACACATAATAGTACCGTACAGTGTACACCTTATAGTACCATACAGTGTACACATTATAGTACCATACACTGTACATATAATAGTACCATACAGTGTTCACATAACAGTACCATACAGTGTACACATAACAATACCGTACACTATACACATTATAGTACCATACATTGCACACATAACAATACCGTATAGTGTACATTTAATAATATCAGTGCCATATAGTAAGCATATAAAAGTACCATACACTGTGCAGCAAATATCTTTAGCTGAGTAAGGCGCAGGTGTGTAAACCTATAGATGTGCCCCATGTATACACTTATATATAAATCCTCCATATATCTCCGGATCACGTTCTATCCTCCAGTATAGTGCTGTGTGCTGTAGAGTCAGTGTCTCCGCACCTCGCAGTATGGCGGTCTCCCTGTCAGCACCTCGCAGATTTCTATAATTGCACTAAGTGGATTTCTCTATCTCTCACATTGATCTGTGTTTGGACGAGCAGGACGTTTATTTGTCCAAGGCGAAGAGCAAACACTCAGATTTACCGGGTGCTGAAGAGCGCAGTCAGCAGGCCAGAATGTAAGAAGAGGCGAGGCACATCTACAGCGAATGGCGGTGTAAATCACCTGCCATGACCTCAACTCCCATCATCTACCGCCATTATGTGTATTGTAAGGCGCCAGTACAGGTGCAACATTGCAAGACAAACGTCACTGCTCCAACCAAACATGTACATTCATAGGCACTGTATACAGTACTATTATGTGTGCACTGTATGGCATTATATTGTGTGGTATATTATCTGCACTCAGTATGATGGAATTACGTGGTATTATTAAGCCACTAAAAATAGTGTATGGTGCCCTATAATGACATAATGCTTGAACATGTATAGAGGTATTATTTGTGAACAATATGGTGGTATTTTTTTGACTCAATATGGGGGATTATGTGGGCAAACTGTGTTGATTTGATTGCAGTATGGATACATTATCTGGAGGTTGTATGGTGGTATTATTTGGAATTGAATAGTGGTATTACTTGGCCAGTTGTAGTATTTGGACACAGTATTATTAAGTCATTTCCTTGCAGTATAATGCCGATAGCCTATATGGTGCACTATAGTGTGGTTTTTTTTTGTGAATGTATTATTTAGACATAGCATGGCAATATTATTTGGTCACTGTACTGTGGTATTATTATTTGTGCTCTGTATGGTGGTATTATTTCTGCACTGTGTGGTGATAATATTATACTGTATGTTCTCTGTATGATAGTGTTATTGTTTGTTCTCTGTATGGTGATATTATTATTCCTGCACTGTATGCTGGTATTATTATTTGTACACTATATGGTGGATTATTATTTTCGCACTGTACGTTGGTATTATTATTTGTACACTATATGGTGGATTATTATTTTCACACTCTATGGTGGTATTATTTGTACACTATATGGTGGATTATTATTTTCGCACTGTACGTTGGTATTATTATTTGTACACTATATGGTGGTATTATTTTTGCACTGTATGCTGGTATTATTATTTGTACACTATATGGTGGATTATTATTTTCACACTGTATGCTGGTATTATTTTCACATTGTATGGTGGTATTATTTGTACACTATATGGTGGATTATTATTTTCACACTGTATGCTGGTATTATTATTTGTACACTATATGGTGGTATTATTTTTGCACTGTATGCTGGTATTATTATTTGTACACTATATGGTTGATTATTATTTTCGCACTGTACGGTGGTATTATTATTTGTACACTATATGGTGGTATTATTTTTGCACTGTAAGGTGGTATTATTATTTGTACACTATATGGTGGTATTATTTTTGCATTTTATGGTGGTATTATTTGTACACTATATGGTGGATTATTATTTTCACACTGTATGCTGGTATTATTATTTGTACACTATATGTTGGATTATTATTTTCATCCTGTATGATGGTATTATTATTTTTGCACTGTATGCTGGTATTATTTCTGCACTGTACGGTGGTATTATTATTTGTACACTATATGGTGGATTATTATTTTCATCCTGTATGGTGGTATTATTATTTGTACACTATATGGTGGTATTATTATTTTCACACTGTATGGTGCTATTATTTGGTCGTTACTAACATTTACATCCATGTTTGACCCATGCTCTTTTGCAGTCCATATCAGGACTGTTGCCTATTATGCACTGTATAATTTAGGTCCTGTATATTTGGACATAGTATGGCGGTATTATTAAGGCTCTGCTTTGTATGTATATAGTGTATGGTGCACTATAATGTGATATATTTGCACCCTGTGTGTCAGTATTATATTCTGTGCATGTCACTACTTAGTAGCTCTCTTTGGACCCCTCCTTGGGGCCCCTGCAGTGACCATGTGTCTTGTTGACTTACTTCCCAGTGCACTGTGGTCATGTGACTCCACCGGTCAGGCTGCTGATAACATATGCTACAATTCCCCATAGGACTCCGGGAGCCTGTGATCTTATGACAGCCAATCTGCCAGCTACATATGGGCAGCCCCGAGCGTTAGCATACAAATGTTACAAGGATCATATGGCCGCACTCTGTACATATTAGGTATATCTCGTGTCTTTATATTGTCTTCACAGAGTGGTAAATAATCTACTCTTACTGCCTGGAAACCATCAACAAGCTGGTGCACTACTAGTGATGAATCTTACTGTGAAAATTTTTGCCTGTGTCTCTTTGTAGTCCATGAAGATCTTCTACTGTGAATATCTGTGTGGTCTAATTGTATTATTAACCCCCCCTAATACCCCTGCAGCCTAGACCCTTAAGGGAGCAGCTCAGTCCTATACAAATCAAACTTAAAGGGAGTGTGTAACCAGAACTCAACATATCAACCCAGCCCCACAGATAGGTAGTTTAGGGTCACCTGAATCATTTGGTGTTTTCCCCGTGTGAATCAGTGTCCCTGTTGCCGAAATATCACCATTTTTATCGATATGGGTGTGGCCACTTACCTATTTGGAGCAAAGTAAAAAATGGAGATATCTTGGCAATGGAGGTCCTGATTGACAAGGGGAAAACACTGAGTCAGGTGACACTAACCTATATATCTGCAGGGCTGGGGTGATATGCTGGGTCTGGTGACACTAACCTATCTATCTGCAGGGCTGGGGTGATATGCTGGTTCTGGTGACACTAACCTATCTATCTGCAGGGCTGGGGTGATATGCTGGTTCTGGTGACACTAACCTATCTATCTGCAGGGCTGGGGTGATATGCTGGTTCTGGTGACACTAACCTATCTATCTGCAGTACTGGGGTGATATGCTGGGTCCTGGTGACACTAACCTATCTATCTGCAGGGCTGGGGTGATATGCTGGTTCTGGTGATACTAACCGATCTATCTGCAGGGCTGGGATGATATGCTGGTTCTGGTGACACTAACCTATCTATCTGCAGGGCTGGGGTGATATGCTGGGGTCTGGTAACACTAACCTATCTATCTGCAGGGCTGGGGTGATATGCTGGTTCTAGTGACACTAACCTATCTATCTGCAGGGCTGGGGTGATATGCTGGTTCTAGTGACACTAACCTATCTATCTGCAGGGCTGGGGTGATATGCTGGTTCTGGTGACACTAACCTATCTATCTGCAGGGCTGGGGTGATATGCTGGTTCTGGTGACACTAACCTATCTATCTGCGGGGCTGGGGTGATATACTGGTTCTGGTGACACTAACCTATCTATCTGTAGGGCTGGGGTGATATGCTGGGTCTGGTGACAGTAACCTATCTATCTGCAGGGCTGAGGTGATATGCTGGTTCTGGTGACACTAACCTATCTATCTGCAGGGCTGGGGTGATATGCTGGTTCTGGTGACACTAACCTATCTATCTGCAGGGTTGGGTGATATGCTGGTACTGGTGACACTAACCTATCTATCTGCAGGGCTGGGGTGATATGCTGGGTCTGGTGACACTAACCTATCTATCTGCAGGGCTGGGGTGATATGCTGGGGTCTGGTGACACTAACCTATCTATCTGCAGGGCTGGGTGATATGCTGGTTCTGGTGACACTAACCTATCTATCTGCAGGGCTGGGGTGATATGCTGGGTCTGGTGACACTAACCTATCTATCTGCAGGGCTGGGGTGATATGCTGGGGTCTGGTGACACTAACCTATCTATCTGCAGGGCTGGGTGATATGCTGGTTCTGGTGACACTAACCTATCTATCTGTAGGGCTGGGGTGATATGCTGGGTCTGGTGACACTAACCTATCTATCTGCAGGGCTGGGTGATATGCTGGTTCTGGTGACACTAACCTATCTATCTGTAGGGCTGGGGTGATATGCTGGGTCTGGTGACACTAACCTATCTATCTGCAGGGCTGGGGTGATATGCTGGGGTCTGGTGACACTAACTTATCTGTCTGCAGGGCTGGGTGATATGCTGGTTCTGGTGACACTAACCTATCTATCTGCAGGGCTGGGTGATATGCTGGTTCTGGTGACACTAACCTATCTGCAGGGTTGGGGTGATATGCTGGTTCTGGTGACACTAACCTATCTATCTGCAGGGCTGGGTGATATGCTGGTTCTGGTGACACTAACCTATCTATCTGCAGGGCTGGATGATATGCTGGTTCTGGTGACACTAACCTATCTATCTGCAGGGTTGGGGTGATATGCTGGGTCTGGTGACACTAACCTATCTATCTGCAGGGCTGGGGTGATATGCTGGTTCTGGTGACACTAACCTATGTATCTGCAGGGCTGGGGTGATATGCTGGTTCTGGTGACACTAACCTATCTATCTGCAGGGCTGGGGTGATATGCTGGGTCTGGTGACACTAACCTATCTATCTGCAGGGCTGGGGTGATATGCCGGTTCTGGTGACAGTAACCTATCTATCTGCAGGGCTGGGGTGATATGCTGGGGTCTGGTGACACTAACCTATCTATCTGCAGGGCTGGGGTGATATGCTGGGTCTGGTGACACTAACCTATCTATCTGCAGGGCTGGGGTGATATGCCGGTTCTGGTGACAGTAACCTATCTATCTGCAGGGCTGGGGTGATATGCTGGGGTCTGGTGACACTAACCTATCTATCTGCAGGGCTGGGGTGATATGCTGGGGTCTGGTGACACTAACTTATCTGTCTGCAGGGCTGGGTGATATGCTGGTTCTGGTGACACTAACCTATCTATCTGCAGGGCTGGGGTGATATGCTGGGTCTGGTGACACTAACCTATCTATCTGCAGGGCTGGGGTGATATGCTGGTTCTGGTGACAGTAACCTATCTATCTGCAGGGCTGGGGTGATATGCTGGTTCTGGTGACACTAACCTATCTATCTGCAGGGCTGGGGTGATATGCTGGTTCTGGTGACACTAACCTATCTATCTGCAGGGCTGGGGTGATATGCTGGGTCTGGTGACACTAACCTATCTATCTGCAGGGCTGGGGTGATATGCTGGGTCTGGTGACACTAACCTATCTATCTACAGGGCTGGGTTGATATGCTGGGTCTGGTGACACTAACCTATCTATCTGCAGGGCTGGTGTGATATGCTGGGTCTGGTGACACTAACCTATCTATCTGCAGGGCTGGGGTGATATGCCGGTTCTGGTGACACTAACCTATCTATCTGTAGGGCTGGGGTGATATGCTGGTTCTGGTGACACTAACCTATCTATCTGCAGGGCTGGGGTGATATGCTGGTTCTGGTGACACTAACCTATCTATCTGCAGGGCTGGGGTGATATGCCGGTTCTGGTGACACTAACCTATCTATCTGCAGGGCTGGGGTGATATGCTGGTTCTGTTGACACTAACCTATCTATCTGCATTGGTATCCTGGGTTCTGGTAACACTCCCTTTAAGGGTCTGTTCACAAAGTGCATTAAATGCCAGTAAATCATGTAAAAATGCAGCAGTTTTTGTAATGTCTCAGCAAACATTTTGTTACAGTTGCACAGTAGTCATGCAAAAACACTAGTCCTGCTCATGCAGCTTATGGTTTGTTACAGTTTCAGATGGGAATTCATGTCGAACTAAACATAAATGCCATTCTAGCTAATACATTGTAACAAACCTGATTATCAGAACAGGACTAGGTCAGAGTGACTTTTCAGCTGTCCATGAAGGTTTCCGAACCAGCAGACATCTCGAGGATGTTACAAAATCTACTAGAAACTTCTTTTTATTATGTCATTTCATATGGGTACTCATGAGTTACAAATCTGAAATACTTTGCACTGCTGTGACCACTGTATTATTGTCATCAACCCATCTATGATATTACAAGTCTTAGTCAGACTTTTGTAGGGGTCAAGAAATGGGTGCAGGAATCATGAGGCCATCCTGGAGGTTCTGGGCAGGGTGGTGGGCGCAGCGCCTCCTGTGGCTGCAGCTGGTACAGTGTGAACGGTCAGATGTTCCAGTCTTCCCAGAACCGTCCGGCTGGTTGTTCCGGCCTCTGGAGATTTACTAACCACAATGAATATTTTCCCAGAATCCTCCGGCTCCCGGATTAACAGGATTATAGAGAATCAATGTGCGGCATCTGGGAAGCTGGAAATATCCGGGCTGAGCCATCCGCGTGTAGATGGAGATATCTCATGTATATGGATGGGTATACACTACACAGGCAGGATATAGTATATATCTTATCTATCTATCTATCTATCTATCTATCTATCTATCTATCTATCTCATATCTATCTATCTATCTCATATCTATCTATCTATCTCATATCTATCTACCTATCTCATATCTATCTATCTATCTATCTATCTATCTCATATCTATCTATCTATCTATCTCATATCTATCTACCTATCTCATATCTATCTATCTATCTATCTATCTCATATCTATCTATCTATCTATCTATCTATCTCTTATCTATCTATCTCTTATCTATCTATCTATCTCATATCTATCTATATATCCATCTCATATCTATCTATCTATCTATTTATCCATTTATCTATCTATCTCATATCTATCTATCTATCTATCTATCTCATATCTATCTATCTCATATCTATCTATCTCCTATCTATCTATCTATCTATCTATCTCATATCTATCTATCTCAATCTATCTATCTATCTATCTATCTATCTATCTATCTATCTATCTATCTCATATCTATCTATCTCATATCTATCTATATATCCATCTCATATCTATCTATCTATCTATCTATCTCTTATCTATCTATCTCTTATCTATCTATCTATCTCAGATCTATCTATCTCATATCTATCTATCTCATATCTATCTATCTATCTATCTATCTATCTATCTCATATCTATCTATCTCATATCTATCTATCTCCTATCTATCTATCTA
>CAMRHE010000748.1:0-332500 GCA_947044405.1 Leptodactylus fallax | reverse complement strand
TACGAGCAGATTGTATGATAATAAATTCATGGGGGCGCAGCTGCTGGCTCTCCATGATGTGACTGATCCCAAGCACAAACACCTCACACGTCCGGAACAACACAGCAGGGACCTGATATGAAGAGATAGCAAATATGGCAGCAAATTGGCGTACGGTCGATACAGCGTGCTCATCCCGTGGACACAATGTACAAATGAAAGGACATAGAACCATCTGTTATTAGAATATGGGGATGTCAGTCCTCACTGCTGCAGCATTCTATTCATGAAACAGGAGGGCTTAGTATAAGTAGAGATATGAGCAAGAGGAAATAGTGGAGGGAGACAGAAAAGTAAACTCATAAGATGTGATAAAGCCATGAGACATAATGGGAAGAGAGCTTATTGTGATATACAGTATATACTCGTATGCATTGTTGTATTCGGCAGTGATGTGTATTACTATATGGTGACCTGTATTGATATCCATTATATTATAGTCACCTGTAGTGATATATATTATATTATGGTCACTTGTAGTGATATATATATTATATTATGATCACTTGTAGAGATATACATTATATTATGGTCACTTGTAGTGATATACATTATATTATGGTCACTTGTAGTGATATATATTATATTATGGTCACCTGTAGTGATATATATATATATATATACAGTACAGACCAAAAGTTTGGACACACCTTCTCATTCCAAGAGTTTTCTGTATTTCAATGACTATAAAAATTGTAGATTCACACTGAAGGCATCAAAACTATGAATTAACACATGTGGAATTATATACTTAACAAAAAAGTGTGAAACAACTGAAAATATGTCTTATATTCTAGGTTCTTCAAAGTAGCCACCTTTTGCTTTGATTACTGCTTTGCACACTCTTGGCATTCTCTTGATGAGCTTCAAGAGGTAGTCACCTGAAATGGTCTTCCAACAGTCTTGAAGGAGTTCCCAGAGATGCTTAGCACTTGTTGGCCCTTTTGCCTTCACTCTGCGGTCCAGCTCACCCCAAACCATCTGGATTGGGTTCAGGTCTGGTGACTGTGGAGGCCAGGTCATCTGGCGTAGCACCCATCACTCTCCTTCTTGGTCACATAGCCCTTACACAGTCTGGAGGTGTTTGGGGTCATTGTCCTGTTGAAAAATAAATGATGGTCCAACTAAATGCAAACCGGATGGAATAGCATGCTGCTGCAAGATGCTGTGGTAACCATGCTGGTTCAGTATTCCTTCAATTTTGAATAAATCCCCAACAGTGTCACCAGCAAAGCCCCCCCCCCACACCATCACACCTCCTCCTCCATGCTTCACGGTGGGAGCCAGGCATGTAGAGTCCATTCCTTCACCTTTTCTGCGTCGCACAAAGACACGGTGGTTGGAACCAAAGATCTCAAATTTGGACTCATCAGACCAAAGCCCAGATTTCCACAGGTCTAATGTCCATTCCTTGTGTTCTTCTTGTGCTTGTTGCCTGTCCTTAGCAGTGGTTTCCTAGCAGCTATTTTACCATGAAGGCCTGCTGCACACAGTCTCCTCTTAACAGTTGTTGTAGAGATGTGTCTGCTGCTAGAACTCTGTGTGGCATTGACCTGGTCTCTAATCTGAGCTGCTGTTAACCTGCGATTTCTGAGGCTGGTGACTTGGATGAACCTATCCTCCGCAGCAGAGGTGACTCTTGGTCTTCCTTTCCTGGGGCGGTCCTCATGTGAGCCAGTTTCTTTGTAGCGCTTGATGGTTTTGGCCACTGCACTTGGGGACACTTTCAAAGTTTTCCCAATTTTTCGGACTGACTGACCTTCATTTCTTAAAGTAATGATGGCCACTCGTTTTTCTTTACTTAGCTGCTTTTTTCTTGCCATAATACAAATTCTAACACTCCATTCAGTAGGACTATCAGCTGTGTATCCACCTGACTTCTGAACAACACAACTGATGGTCCCAACCCCATTTATAAGGCAAGAAATCCCACTTATTAAACCTGACAGGGCACACCTGTGAAGTGAAAACCATTTCAGGTGACTACCTCTTGAAGCTCATCAAGAGAATGCCAAGAGTGTGCAAAGCAGTAATCAAAGCAAAAGGTGGCTACTTTGAAGAACCTAGAATATAAGACATATTTTCAGTTGTTTCACACTTTTTTGTTAAGTATATAATTCCACATGTGTTAATTCATAGTTTTGATGCCTTCAGTGTGAATCTACAATTTTTATAGTCATGAAAATACAGAAAACTCTTGGAATGAGAAGGTGTGTCCAAACTTTTGGTCTGTACTGTATATATATATATTATATTATGGTCACTTGTAGTGATATATTATATTATATTGTGGTCACTTGTAGTATATATTATATTATGATCACCTGTAGTGATATATATTATATTATAGTTGCCTGTAGTGACATACAGTGCCTTGCGAAAGTATTCGGCCCCCTTGAACTTTTCAAACTTTTGCCACATTTCAGGCTTCAAACAGAACGATATAAAATTTTAATTTTTTGGTGAAGAATCAACAAGTGGGACACAATCGTGAAGTGGAACGAAATTTATTGGATATTTGAAACTTTTGCAAAAAATAAAAAACTGCAAAGTGGGGCGTGCCAAATTATTCGGCCCCTTAATACTTTGTAGCGCCCCCTTTTTTTGCGATTACAGCTGCAAGTCACTTGGGGTATGTCTCTATCTGTTTCTTGCCCATTCTTCCTTGGAAAACAGCTGGAGCTCAGTGAGGTTGGATGGAGAGTGTTTGTGAACAGCAGTTTTCAGCTCTTTCCACAGATTCTCGATTGGATTCAGGTCTGGACTTTGACTTGGCCATTCTAACACCTGGATACGTTTATTTGGGAACCATTCCATTGTAGATTTGGCTTTATGTTTGGGATCATTGTCTTGTTGGAAGATAAATCTCCGTCCCAGTCTCAGGTCTTTTGCAGACTCCAACAGGTTTTCTTCCAGAATGGTCCTGTATTTGGCTCCATCCATCTTCCCATCAATTTTAACCATCTTCCCTGTCCCTGCTGAAGAAAAGCAGGCCCAAACCATGATGCTGCCCCCACCATGTGTGACAGTGGGGATGGTGTGTTCAGGGGGATGAGCTGTGTTGCTTTTACGCCAAACATATCGTTTTGCATTGTGGCTAAAAAGTTGGATTTTGGTTTCATGTGACCAGAGCACCTTCTTCCACATGTTTGGTGTCTCCCAGGTGGCTTTTTATGGATATCTTTGAGAAATGGCTTTCTTCTTGCCACTCTTCCATAAAGGCCAGATTTGTGCAGTGTACGACTGATTGTTTTCCTATGGACAGACTCTCCCACCTCAGCTGTAGATCTCTGCAGTTCATCCAGAGTGATCATGGGCCTCTTGGCTGCATCTCTGATCAGTCTTCTCCTTGTTTGAGATGAAAGTTTAGAGGGACGGCCGGGTCTTGGTAGATTTGCAGTGGTCTGATACTCCTTCCATTTCAATATGATCGCTTGCACAGTGCTCCTTGGGATGTTTAAAGTTTGGGAAATCTTTTTGTATCCAAATCCGGCTTTAAACTTCTCCACAACAGTATCACGGACCTGCCTGGTGTGTTCCTTGGTCTTCATGCTGCTCTCTGCGCTTTAAACAGAACCCTGAGCCTATCACAGAGCAGGTGCATTTATACGGAGACTTGATTACACACAGGTGGATTATATTTATCATCATCAGTCATTTAGGACAACATTGGATCATTCAGAGATCCTCACTGAACTTCTGGACTCAGTTTTCTGCACTGAAAGTAAAGGGGCCGAATAATATTGCACGCCCCACTTTTCAGTTTTTTATTTTTTACAAAAGTTTAAAATAACCAATAAATTTTGTTCCACTTCACAATTGTGTCCCACTTGTTGTTGATTCTTCACCAAAAAATTAAAAATTTATATCTTTATGTTTGAAGCCTGAAATGTGGCAAAAGGTTGAAAAGTTCAAAGGGGCCGAATACTTTCGCAAGGCACTGTATATTATATTATGGTCGCCTGTAGTGATATATATTATATTATAGTTGTCTGTAATGATATATATTATATTATGGTCACCTGTAGTGATATATATTATATTATAGTTGCCTGTAGTGATATATATATATTATATTATGGTCACCTGTAGTGATACATATTATATTATAGTTGCCTGTAGTGATATATATTATATTATGGTCACCTGTAGTGATATATATTATATTATGGTCACCTGTAGTGATATATATTATATTATAGTTGTCTGTAATGATATATATTATATTATGGTCACCTGTAGTGATATATATTATATTATAGTTGCCTGTAGTGATATATATATATTATATTATGGTCACCTGTAGTGATACATATTATATTATAGTTGCCTGTAGTGATATATATTATATTATGGTCACCTGTAGTGATATATATTATATTATGGTCACCTGTAGTGATATATATTATATTATGGTCACCTGTAGTGATATATATTATATTATAGTTGTCTGTAGTGATATATATTATATTATGGTCACCTGTAGTGATATATATTATATTATGGTCACCTGTAGTGATATATATTATATTATGGTCACCTGTAGTGATATATATTATATTATGGTCACCTGTAGTGATATATATTATATTATGGTCACCTGTAGTGATATATATTATATTATGGTCACCTGTAGTGATATATATTATATTATAGTTGTCTGTAGTGATATATATTATATTATGGTCACCTGTAGTGATATATATTATATTATAGTTGCCTGTAGTGATATATATATATATTATATTATGGTCACCTGTAGTGATATATATTATATTATGGTCACCTGTAGTGATATATATTATATTATAGTTGTCTGTAGTGATATATATTATATTATGGTCACCTGTAGTGATATATATTATATTATAGTTGCCTGTAGTGATATATATATATTATATTATGGTCACCTGTAGTGATATATATTATATTATGGTCACCTGTAGTGATATATATTATATTATAGTTGTCTGTAGTGATATATATTATATTATGGTCACCTGTAGTGATATATATTATATTATAGTTGCCTGTAGTGATATATATATATATTATATTATGGTCACCTGTAGTGATATTTATTATATTATAGTTGCCTGTAGTGATATATATATATATATATATATATATATATATATATATATATATATATATTATATTATGGTCACCTGTAGTGATATATATTATATTATAGTTGTCTGTAGTGATATATATTATATTATGGTCACCTGTAGTGATATATATTATATTATAGTTGCCTGTAGTGATATATATATATATATTATATTATGGTCACCTGTAGTGATATTTATTATATTATAGTTGCCTGTAGTGATATATATATATATATATATATATATATATATATTATATTATGGTCACCTGTAGTGATATATATTATATTATAGTTGTCTGTAGTGATATATATTATATTATGGTCACCTGTAGTGATATATATTATATTATGGTCACCTGTAGTGATATATATTATACTATGGTCACTTGTAGTGATATACATTATATTATGGTCACCAGTAGTGATATATATTATATTATACCCACTTGTAGTGATATATATTATATTATACCCACTTGTAGTGATATATATTATATTATACCCACTTGTAGTGATATATATTATATTATACCCACTTGTATTGATATATATTATATTATGGTCACTTGTAGTGATATATATTATATTATAGTTGCCTGTAGTGATATATATATATATTATATTATGGTCACCTGTAGCCATATATATATTAGATTACGGTAACAATATACATTATTACATGGCTTACTATATACTATAGTACATTATCCTACCTCTGACCACTTCCTGACCCTCCATCCATATTTTCCATCACTCCAGATTATAATCTTCTCAGAGATCACAGAGGTTTTAGCCTGTAATCCTACTTCTGCATGTAATTTTACAGATTACTTCCAGATATAATCTCTATATCATGCTGAGTCACTTTGTAAATCCTTTACTTTACTGATCTATTGATCTTGAGTTACATCATATTTTATACTCCAGTCAGAGTTAGAGCTGCAGCCTATATTTTGTCGTTACATCATGTTATATACTCTAGACACATCTAGAGCAGCATTCACAATGTTGATGTGATAACTACTTTATACAGTTATAACTAGAACTGCTCCTAGAGCTGCAATCACAATTCTGCTGGCTTTCTGGTGAGTGTTGAGAGTGACAGAAGTTACAGATTCCTGAACCCCCTGATGGATCAGAGTCTGCTATCTCTTATTATACAGACATAGATTATAGATATACAGATTATAGATAGGTGATAGATAGCTAGATAGATAGATAGATAGATAGATATGAGATAGATAGATAGATAGATAGATATGAGATAGATAGATAGATATGAAATAGATAGATAGATAGATAGATAGATATGAAATAGATAGATATGAGATAGATATGAGATAAATATGAGATAGATAGATATGAGATAGATAGATATGAGATAGATAGATAGATATGAGATAGATAGATAGATATGAGATAGATAGATAGATAGATAGATAGATAGATAGATAGATATGAAATAGATAGATATGAGATAGATAGATATGGGATAGATAGATAGATAGATAGATAGATATGAGATAGATAGATAGATATGAGATAGATAGATAGATAGATAGATATGAGATAGATATGAGTTAGATAGATAGATAGATAGATAGATAGATATGAGATAGATAGATATGAGATAGATAGATAGATAGATAGATATGAGAGATAGATAGATATGAGATAGATAGATAGATATGATAGATAGATAGATATGAGATAGATAGATAGATAGATAGATATGAGATAGATAGATATGAGATAGATAGATATGAGATAGATAGATAGATAGATAGATAGATATGAGATAGATAGATAGATATGAGATAGATAGATAGATATGAGATAGATATGAGTTAGATAGATAGATATGAGATAGATAGATATGAGATAGATAGATATGAGATAGATAGATATGAGATAGATAGATATGAGAGATAGATAGATATGAGATAGATAGATAGATATGATAGATAGATAGATATGAGATAGATAGATAGATAGATAGATAGATAGATAGATATGAGATAGATAGATATGAGATAGATAGATAGATAGATAGATATGAGATAGATAGATAGATATGAGATAGATAGATAGATATGAGATAGATAGATAGATATGAGATAGATAGATAGATAGATAGATAGATATGAGATAGATAGATATGAGATAGATAGACAGATAGATAGACACTGTAGATCTACTCTATTGTCTGCGTTGCCTCTACTGATGACATCATCAGGGACCAGTTCCATTATTTAGGTGATGTAATGCCGCCTGCGCTCATTGCTGGTAAATTGGATGTGATTTTCTGTGAACATTTGTGTTGATTTTGCGATTGACTTGTGAGCGGTTCTGATTCCTCATTTCGCTCACTCCGCGGACTGCGCCGCTTTATTTCCATAATTACTGCAACGTGTTTTTACATTTTCATGGCTGAGGCGAGAATTGATTTTCAGATTGGGTAGAACATTGGATTTCTGTGTAATAATGTAAAAGCGAGGGATCATTGAATACAAGGCGGATAATCTACTGGCGAGTCTTAGAAATATGCAGGGTGGGGGTGGGGGCTTGTCACAAAATTCTCCCTAAGATGTTACCAGAACACAATCTGACTAATGGATCATCTTCTGTGCAGGGGAAATCAATAGTACTGTTCATCCTGAGCCTCTTGGTTCATGAATAGAATACTAAAACTGCCGTAAAGACTGAAAGTTGCACAAGTAGAGCAACAATATATAGTGGGTACAGAAAGTATTCAGACCCCTTTACATTTTTCACTCTTTGTTTCATTGCAGCCATTTGCTAAAAGCAAAAAAGTTCCTTTTCTTTCTCATTAATGTACACTCAGCTCCCCATCTTGACAGAAAAAAAACAGAAATGTAGATATTTTTGCAAATTTATTAAAAAAGAAAACCTGAAACCTCCCATGGCCATAAGTAGTCAGACCCTTTGCTCAGTACTGAGTAGAAGCCGCTTCCTTCTGAGCTAGTACACCCAGGAGTCTTCTTGGGAATGATACAACAAGTTTCTCACATCTGGATTTGGAGATCCTCGGCCATTCTTCCTTGCAGATCCTCTCCAGTTCCGTCAGGTTGGATGGTGAACGTTGGTGGAGCCATTTTCAGGTCTCCCCAGAGATGCTCAGTTGGGTTGAGGTCCGGGCTCTGGCTGGGCCAGTCAGGAATGGTCACAGAGTTGTTCCGAAGCCGCTCCTTTGTTATTTTAGCTGTGTGCTTAGGGTCATTGTCTTGTTGGAAGGTGAACCTTCGGCCCAGTCTGAGGTCCAGAGCACTCTGGCAGAGGTTTTCTTCCAGGATCTCTCTGTACTTGGCCGCATTCATCTTTCCTTCTATTACACCCAGTCGTCCTGTCCCCCATAGCATGATGCTGCCACCGCCATGTGTCACTGTTGGGATTGTATTGGGCAGGTGATGAGCAGGGCCTGGTTTTCTCCACACATAGCGCTTAGAATTAACGCCAAAAAGTTCAATCTTCGTCTCCTCAGAGCAGAGAATCTTATTTCTCATAGTCTGGGAGTCTTTCATGTGTTTTTTGGCTTTCATATGTCTTGCAGTGAGGAGAGGCTTCCTTCAGGCCTCTCTGCCATAAAGCCCCGACTGGTGGAGGGCTGCAGTGATAGGTGACTTTGTGGAACTTTCTCCCATCTCCCTCCTGCATCTCTGGAGCTCGGCCACAGTCATCTTTGGGTTCTTCTTTACCTCTCTCACCAAGGCTCTTCTCCCTCCATTGCTCAGTTTGGCTGGACGGCCAGGTCTAGGAAGAGTTCTGCTCGTCCCAAACTTCTTCCATGTAAGGATTATGGAGGCCGCTGTGCTCTTAGGAACCTTGAGTGCTGCAGAAATTCTTTTGTAACCTTGGCCAGATCTGTGCCTTGCCACAATTCTGTCTCTGAGCTCCTTGGGCAGTTCCTTTGACCTCCTGATTCTCATTTGCTCTGACATGCCCTGTGAGCTGTGAGGTCTTATATAGACAGGTGTGCGCCGCTCCTAATCAAGTCCAATCAGTTTAATTAAACACAGCTGGACTCCAATGAAGGAGTAGAACCATCTCAAGGAGGATCAGAAGGAAATGGACAGCAGTGAGTTATATATGAGTGTCACAGCAAAGGCTCTGAATACTTATGGCCATGGGAGATTTCAGGGTTTTTTTTAAATAAATTTGCAGAAATATCTACATATCTGTTTTTTCTCTGTCAAGATGGGGAGCTGAGTGTACATTAATGAGAAATAAAAGGAACTTTTTTGCTTTTAGCAAATGGCTGCAATGAAACAAAGAGTGAAAAATTTAAAGGGGTCTGAATACTTTCTGTACCCACTGTAGATGAAATATTGCAGAAATACATGCTATAGTATAAGGTAGTTACTTTCCGAGTCTATAGAAAGCTGGGTGGCCCATTTGGAGGCCTAGGGAGACACAAGTGATGATTTCTCTTTGGATTTTCTTTCCCTGAGGATGTAATAAAACCTCTGATTATTTCTTCATAATTATCAGCGGCGCCGCCGTCGCTCTCCGTACACAGTAATTACCGCTAATTAGCCGTGATTATTCGCAGTCAGTGCTGGGGATCAGGTTCTATTGTGTGTTATACAGTCTGATAGTAGATCCCCGGGGGCTGAGACTCACTATGTGTAGGAATGAGTGAGATGCAAGGGCCAATGGGACTCTGGGGCCCTAAGTACTGAGGCTTTCTTTCCCATCTCCATCAATTAGATAAAGGGGCCCCAGTGATGTCGCCTCCTAGTAACCTATCACAACCATAGATCAAGGGGCCCCAGTCAGGACGTGCCGTACATTAGACACAGGAGCGGGCACAGGATGTGCTATACAGTAGACACAGGAGCGGGCACAGGATGTGCTATACAGTAGACACAGGAGCGGGCACAGGACGTGCTATACAGTAGACACAGGAGCGGGCACAGGACGTGCTATACAGTAGACACAGGAGCGGCCACAGGATGTGCTATACAGTAGACACAGGAGCGGTCACAGGATGTGCTATACAGTAGACACAGGAGCGGTCACAGGATGTGCTATACAATAGACACAGGAGCGGGCACAGGATGTGCTATACAGTAGACACAGGAGCGGGCACAGGATGTGCTATACAGTAGACACAGGAGCGGCCACAGGACGTACTATACAGTAGACACAGGAGTGGCCACAGGACGTGCTATACAGTAGACACAGGAGCGGCCACAGGACGTGCTATACAGTAGACACAGGAGCGGGCACAGGATGTGCTATACAGTAGACACAGGAGCGGCCACAGGACGTGCTATACAGTAGACACAGGAGCGGTCACAGGACGTGCTATACAGTAGACACAGGAGCGGGCACAGGATGTGCTATACAGTAGACACAGGAGCGGCCACAGGACGTGCTATACAGTAGACACAGGAGCGGTCACAGGACGTGCTATACAGTAGACACAGGAGTGGCCACAGGACGTGCTATACAGTAGACACAGGAGCGGCCACAGGACGTGCTATACAGTAGACACAGGAGTGGCCACAGGACGTGCTATACAGTAGACACAGGAGTGGCCACAGGACGTGCTATACAGTAGACACAGGAGCGGCCACAGGACGTGCTATACAGTAGACACAGAAGCGGTCACAGGACGTGCTATACAGTAGACACAGGAGCGGGCACAGGACATGCTATACAGTAGACACAGGAGCGGCCACAGGATGTGCTATACAGTAGACACAGGAGCGGGCACAGGATGTGCTATACAGTAGACACAGGAACGGGCACAGGATGTGCTATACAGTAGACACAGAAGCGGTCACAGGACGTGCTATACAGTAGACACAGGAGCGGGCACAGGATGTGCTATACAGTAGACACAGGAGCGGCCACAGGATGTGCTATACAGTAGACACAGAAGCGGGCACAGGACGTGCTATACAGTAGACACAGGAGTGGGCACAGGATGTGCTATACAGTAGACACAGGAGCGGCCACAGGACGTGCTATACAGTAGACACAGAAGCGGTCACAGGACGTGCTATACAGTAGACACAGGAGCGGGCACAGGACATGCTATACAATAGACACAGGAGCGGGCACAGGATGTGCTATACAGTAGACACAGGAGCGGGCACAGGATGTGCTATACAGTAGACACAGGAGCGGTCACAGGATGTGCTATACAGTAGACACAGAAGCGGTCACAGGACGTGCTATACAGTAGACACAGGAGCGGGCACAGGATGTGCTATACAGTAGACACAGGAGCGGCCACAGGATGTGCTATACAGTAGACACAGGAGCGGGCACAGGACGTGCTATACAGTAGACACAGGAGTGGGCACAGGATGTGCTATACAGTAGACACAGGAGCGGGCACAGGACGTGCTATACAGTAGACACAGGAGCGGCCACAGGACGTGCTATACAGTAGACACAGGAGCGGGCACAGGACGTGCTATACAGTAGACACAGGAGCGGTCACAGGATGTGCTATACAGTAGACACAGGAGTGGTCACAGGACGTGCTATACAGTAGACTGCCTCTTCATAATGCACAGACATCACTGCTAGAGGACTGAATCCACCCTGCAGCTCCAGTCAATGACTCATTTTCCCACCATGGGGGTCATTTGCACCCACTGATTAGGGGTGGTTTTTGGGGTGAGCTCCTGTACAGTCTCTGTCCTTGATATGTACAGAGAGATCTTCGCTGTCCTGCGATGCTCGAGGCGTTCGATGACCGTACAATTGTGCTGCATGGCCTGGTGAATAGACGATGATAGAGAATTCTGGTCACGGTGATGCGGAGCCGGCAAACATCTGTTCTGGTGGAAAATACATCCATTACTTTTCCAATACCTAATGGATTTCAGAGCATGTGAGGACGGCAAATGGACCCGAGTCTAATGGAGGTGAAAATTCATCACGTAGAGTGTTGTAATAATGTGGGGGAGGGGAGCGGGCCGGGGGGAGGATGGAAAATAGTACTAGGGTCTCAAGAATTACAGAGCCTCTATCTTTTTATACTGCCCCCTTGTGGAATTGAGATGTAACCTCTGTGACTATCAGGGCGCCACTTACAGGCAGGTCCTACGTAAAACACTTGTCACTTTCCTCCAGCTGACAGAACCAACATGGCGGACAGGAAGTCATTTTTATTTTTTGTCTCAGAAAAGATTCTTTCAAGGTCAAAATCAGGTTCAGTTCTATTGAAGTAAATGGAATTAAGCTGCAATACCAACCGTGACCTGTGAGCAGGAGAGGCGCTGTGTCTGGGGGAAACTACTACATTACTACATTAGTAAAACCTTATTTAATGAGGTGACAGTAAGTGAAAGTCGTATCCGGATCATCCAATAACAAGTGTGAGGCGACCCAGGAATGTGAGTAATAATAGTGAAAAGACTGGTGAATAATATCACATGGAGAATAGTCTGAAATACAAGGCCTGTCATTGGGGAGTGTAAATTATCCCCTCAACAGACATCTGAGAACTATCTCATATCTATCTATCTATCTATCTATCTATCTATCTATCTCATATCTATCTATCTCATATCTATCTATCTATCTCATATCTATCTATCTATCTCATATCTATCTCATATCTATCTATCTCATATCTATCTATCTATCTATCTATCTATCTCATATCTATCTATCTCATATCTATCTATCTATCTATCTATCTATCTATCTATCTCATATCTATCTATCTATCTATCTATCTATCTCATATCTATCTATCTCATATCTATCTATCTATCTATCTATCTATCTATCTATCTATCTATCTCATATCTATCCATCTATCTATCTATCTCATATCTATCTCATATCTATCTATCTATCTATCTCATATCTATCTATCTCATATCTATCTATCTATCTATCTATCTATCTATCTATCTATCTATCTCATATCTATCCATCTATCTATCTATCTCATATCTATCTATCTCATATCTATCTATCTCATATCTATCTATCTATCTATCTATCTATCTATCTATTTATCTATCTCATATCTATCTATCTATCTATCTATCTCATATCTATCTATCTATCTCATATCTATCTATCTATCTATCTATCTATCTCATATCTGTCTATCTATCTATCTATCTATCTATCTATCTATCCATCTATCTATCTATCTTGACATATATGTTTTGTTCCTTTCTCCTGTCCCATATTCTGTCTCTGTGTACATGTGTTGCTGCTGCTGATAAGGGGTTAATATTTTGCATGTACATTTGCTTTGGGCTGTGATTTTTGATTTCGCTCTTTCAGTCCTTTTTGTAGAATTCCTCACTCTGTTGTTATAATGGGGCTCTGCACACGAACGCTTCTGTTGCTCTGAGGTGCAGCATTACACTGCGCTCCTGGATATTTTCTCTGACCTCTCGCTGGAGGTTATTAAATAATTAAAGTTCATTATTGATTTCCTTCTGTGATACTCAATGATGTGTTACGGAACAGCACAGAAAATACGAAGAATCCAACAGAAGCAGCGGCCGCAGGCCTGGTATTTCCTTTCAGTGCTTAAAATGATGATTGTGAAGAAACTTAACCAATGTATATCAGTATTAGCTATATTAGATGCTAGATTAAATGACTCTTTTGGTTATATTTGGTTCTGGAAAGCTGGGTGGCAATCAATATTTCATCATTACTTATCCTGTACTGATCCTGAGTTACATCCTGTATTATACTCCAGAGCTGCACTCACTATTCTGCTGGTACAATCACTGTGTACATACATTACTTATCCTGTACTGATCCTGAGTTACATCCTGTATTATACTCCAGAGCTGCACTCACTATTCTGCTGGTGCAGTCACTGTGTACATACATTACATTACTTATCCTGTACTGATCCTGAGTTATATCCTGTATTATACTCCAGAGCTGCGCTCACTATTCTGCTGGTACAATCACTGTGTACATACATTACATTACTTATCCTGTACTGATCCTGAGTTATATCCTGTATTATACTCCAGAGCTGCACTCACTATTCTGCTGGTACAGTCACTGTGTACATACATTACATTACTTATCCTGTACTGATCCTGAGTTACATCCTGTATTATACTCCAGAGCTGCACTCACTATTCTGCTGGTACAGTCACTGTGTACATACATTACATTACTTATCCTGTACTGATCCTGAGTTACATCCTGTATTATACTCCAGAGCTGCGCTCACTATTCTGCTGGTGCAGTCACTGTGTACATACATTACATTACTGATCCTGTACTGATCCTGAGTTACATCCTATATTATACTCCAGAGCTGCGCTCACTATTCTGCTGGTGCAGTCACTCCAGAGCTGCACTCACTATTCTGCTGGTATAGTCACTGTGTACATACATTACATTACTTATCCTGTACTGATCCTGTATTATACTCCAGAGCTGCACTCACTATTCTGCTGGTACAGTCACTGTGTACATACATTACATTACTTATCCTGTACTGATCCTGAGTTATATCCTGTATTATACTCCAGAGCTGCGCTCACTATTCTGCTGGTACAATCACTGTGTACATACATTACATTACTTATCCTGTACTGATCCTGAGTTATATCCTGTATTATACTCCAGAGCTGCACTCACTATTCTGCTGGTACAGTCACTGTGTACATACATTACATTATTTATCCTGTACTGATCCTGAGTTACATCCTGTATTATACTCCAGAGCTGCGCTCACTATTCTGCTGGTGCAGTCACTGTGTACATACATTACATTACTTATCCTGTACTGATCCTGAGTTACATCCTGTATTATACTCCAGAGCTGCTCTCACTATTCTGCTGGTGCAGTCACTGTGTACATACATTACATTACTTATCCTGTACTGATCCTGAGTTACATCCTGTATTATACTCCAGAGCTGCACTCACTATTCTGCTGGTACAGTCACTGTTTACATACATTACATTACTTATCCTGTACTGATCCTGAGTTACATCCTGTATTATACTCCAGAGCTGCGCTCACTATTCTGCTGGTGCAGTCACTGTGTACATACATTACATTACTGATCCTGTACTGATCCTGAGTTACATCCTATATTATACTCCAGAGCTGCGCTCACTATTCTGCTGGTGCAGTCACTCCAGAGCTGCACTCACTATTCTGCTGGTATAGTCACTGTGTACATACATTACATTACTTATCCTGTACTGATCCTGTATTATACTCCAGAGCTGCACTCACTATTCTGCTGGTACAGTCACTGTGTACATACATTACATTACTTATCCTGTACTGATCCTGAGTTACATCCTGTATTATACTCCAGAGCTGCGCTCACTATTCTGCTGGTACAGTCACTGTGTACATACATTATATTACTTATCCTGTACTGATCCTGAGTTACATCCTGTATTATACTCCAGAGCTGTGCTCACTATTCTGCTGGTGCAGTCACTGTGTACATACATTACATTACTTATCCTGTACTGATCCTGAGTTACATCCTGTATTATACTCCAGAGCTGCACTCACTATTCTGCTGGTACAGTCACTGTGTACATACATTACATTACTTATCCTGTACTGATCCTGAGTTACATCCTGTATTATACTCCAGAGCTGCGCTCACTATTCTGCTGGTACAGTCACTGTGTATATACATTACATTACTTATCCTGTACTGATCCTGAGTTACATCCTGTATTATACTCCAGAGCTGCTCTCACTATTCTGCTGGTACAGTGACAGTTTGGTATATATATGACACTTGCCAGGATGCAAGCACGCACTAAAGCCTGCAGAATTTAGAGTTTGATTCTGGAGTATAATACAGTTGGTCGCTGTATTCTGTGTACACAGTAACTCTCATGTTTTGGTGTTTTCTTTGATTGACCTGTACAACAGTGATTAGAGAGAGACATGCCCTTTAAATGAATATGAACAATGCAATATAAGTAAAGCAAAGAGTTTGCAATATCTCAGCATTATAAGCTCAGCAGTGGAGCGCTCCTCTAAGGGCTATGGTGGTGTCCTTCAGTTGGCGACCACTCTCTCCAGTGTACAAGATATGTCTGTGCATCACTGAGCTTGTACTAAAGGGTGATCATTAGAAATATTACAGCTATTCTACCGCCAACTGCAAATATCAACATCTGCGCCAATGTTTACTCTATGGCTGTTACCAGCAGTGTCTGCCAAGAGGACAGATCTAAGAGAGCTTACAATATGTCAGCAGTGAAGTGGACGAGGTATCAGGATATATGTTATACTGTAACACCCTGCCAGATATAGTCTTATCTATAGTATATTATAATAAAAGCAGTATTATAGTAGTTATACTCTTGTACATAGGAGCAGTATTATAGTAGTTATATTCTTGTACATAGGAGCAGTATTATAGTAGTTATATTCTTGTACATAGCGGCAGTATTATAGTAGTTATATTCTTGTACATAGGAGCAGTATTATAGTAGTTATATTCTTGTACATAGGAGCAGTATTATAGTAGTTATATTCTTGTACATAGGAGCACTATTATAGTAGTTATATTCTTGTACATAGGAGCAGTATTATAGTAGTTATATTCTTGTACATAGGAGCAGTATTATAGTAGTTATATTCTTGTACATAGGAGCAGTATTATAGTAGTTATATTCTTGTACATAGGGGTAGTATTATAGTAGTTATATTCTTGTACATAGGAGCAGTATTATAGTAGTTATATTCTTGTAAATAGGAGCAGTATTATAGTAGATATATTCTTGTACATAGGAGCAGTATTATAGTAGTTATATTCTTGTACATAGGAGCAGTATTATAGTAGTTATATTCTTGTACATAGGAGTAGTATTATAGTAGTTATATTCTTGTACATAGGAGGTAGTATTATAGTAGTTATATTCTTGTACATAGGAGGTAGTATTATAGTAGTTATATTCTTGTACATAGGAGCAGTATTATAGTAGTTATATTCTTGTACATAGGAGCAGTATTATAGTAGTTATATTCTTGTACATAGGAGCAGTATTATAGTAGTTATATTCTTGTACATAGGAGCAGTATTATAGTAGTTATATTCTTGTACATAGGAGCAGTATTATAGTACTTATATTCTTGTACATAGGAGGTAGTATTATAGTAGTTATATTCTTGTACATAGGAGCAGTATTATAGTAGTTATATTCTTGTACATAGGGGGCAGTATTATAGTAGTTATATTCTTGTACATAGGAGCAGTATTATAGTAGTTATATTCTTGTACATAGGGGCAGTATTATAGTAGTTATATTCTTGTACATAGGGGCAGTATTATAGTAGTTATATTCTTGTACATAGGAGGTAGTATTATAGTAGTTATATTCTTGTACATAGGAGCAGTATTATAGTAGTTATATTCTTGTACATAGGAGCAGTATTATAGTAGTTATATTCTTGTATATAGGAGTAGTATTATAGTAGGTATATTCTTGTACATAGGAGTAGTATTATAGTTGTTATATTCTTATACATAGGAGCAGTATTATAGTAGTTATATTCTTGTACATAGGAGCAGTATTATAGTAGTTATATTCTTGTACATAGGAGCAGTATTATAGTAGTTATATTCTTGTACATAGGAGCAGTATTATAGTAGTTATATTCTTGTACATAGGAGCAGTATTATTGTAGTTATATTCTTGTACATAGGAGCAGTATTATAGTAGTTATATTCTTGTACATAGGAGCAGTATTATAGTAGTTATATTCTTGTACATAGGAGCAGTATTATAGTAGTTATATTCTTGTACATAGGAGCAGTATTATAGTAGTTATATTCTTGTACATAGGAGGCAGTATTATAGTAGTTATATTCTTGTACATAGGAGCAGTATTATAGTAGTTATATTCTTGTACATAGGAGCAGTATTATAGTAGTTATATTCTTGTACATAGGAGCAGTATTATAGTAGTTATATTCTTGTACATAGGAGCAGTATTATAGTAATTATATTCTTGTACATAGGAGCAGTATTATAGTAGTTATATTCTTGTACATAGGAGCAGTATTATAGTAGTTATATTCTTGTACATAGGGGGCAGTATTATAGTAGTTATATTCTTGTACATAGGAGCAGTATTATAGTAGTTATATTCTTGTACATAGGGGCAGTATTATAGTAGTTATATTCTTGTACATAGGGGCAGTATTATAGTAGTTATATTCTTGTACATAGGAGGTAGTATTATAGTAGTTATATTCTTGTACATAGGAGCAGTATTATAGTAGTTATATTCTTGTACATAGGAGCAGTATTATAGTAGTTATATTCTTGTATATAGGAGTAGTATTATAGTAGGTATATTCTTGTACATAGGAGTAGTATTATAGTAGTTATATTCTTGTACATAGGAGCAGTATTATAGTAGTTATATTCTTGTACATAGGAGCAGTATTATAGTAGTTATATTCTTGTACATAGGAGCAGTATTATAGTAGTTATATTCTTGTACATAGGGGCAGTATTATAGTTTTATTTCTTGTCTGGGCGTATTATAGTAGTTATATTCTTGTACATAGTAGCAGTATTATATTAGTTATATTCTTGTACATAGGAGTAGTATTATACAGTCATGGCCGACAAGTTTTGAGAATGATACAAATATTAATTTTTACAAAGTCTACTGCTTCAGTTTTTCTAATGGCAATTTGCATATACTCCAGAATGTTATAAAGAGTGATAAGCTTAACAGCAATTACTTGCAAAGTCAATATTTGCCTAGAAAATGAACTTTATCCCCCAAAACACATTTCAACATCATTGCAGCCCTGCCTTAAAAGGACCACCTAACATCGTTTCAGTGATTGCTCCATTAACACAGGTGTGGGTGTTGATGAGGACAGGGCTGGAGATCAATCTGTCATGATTAAGTAAGAATGACACCACTGGACACTTTAAAAGGAGGGTGGTGCTTGCCATCATTGTTTCTCTTCTGTTAACCATGGTTATCTCTAAAGAAACACGTGCAGTCATCATTGCACTGCACAAAAATGGCCTCACTGGGAAGAGTATTGCAGCTAGAAAGATTGCACCTCAGTCAACAATCTATCGCATCATCAAGAACTTCAAGGAGAGAGGTTCCATTGGTGCCAAAAAGGCTCCAGGGCGCCCAAGAAAGACCAGCAAGCAGCAGGACCGTCTCTTAAAAGTGTTTCAGCTGCGGGGATCGGGCTACCAGCAGTGCAGAGCTTGCTGAGGAATGGCAGCAGGCAGGTGTGAGTGCATTTGCACGCACTGTGAGGCGGAGACTCTTGGAGCAAGGCCTGGTCTGAAGGAGGGCAGCAAAGAAGCCACTTCTCTCCAGAAAAAACATCAGGGACAGACTGATATTCTGCAAAAGGTACAGGGAGTGGACTGCTGGGGGGAGGGGGGAAAGTCATTTTCTCTGATGAATCCCCTTTTGGATTGTTTGGAACATCTGGAAAACAGCTTATTTGGAGAAGAAGAGGTGAGCGCTACCACCAGTCTTGTCTCATGCCAACTGTAAAGCATCCTGAAACCATTCATGTGTGGGGTTGCTTCTCAGCCAAGGGAATCAGCTCTCTCACAGTCTTGCCTAAAAACACAGCCATGAATAAAGAATGGTACCAGAATGTCCTCCAAGAGCAACTTCTCCCAACCGTCCAAGAGCAGTTTGCGCGCTCAACAATGCCTTTTCCAGCATGATGGAGCACCTTGCCATAAAGCAAAGGTGATAACTAAATGGCTCAGGGAACAAAACATAGAGATTTTGGGTCCATGGCCTGGAAACCCCCCAGATGTTAATCCCATTGAGCCCAACTTGAGGTGGTCGTAATCATCAAGAGATGGGTGGACAAACAAAAACCAACAAATTCAGACAAAATGAAAGCATTGATTCTGCAAGAATGGACTGCTATCAGTCAGGATTTGGTCCAGAAGTTGATTGAGAGCATGCCAGGGAGAATTGCAGAGGTCCTGAAGAAGAAGGGTCAACACTGCAAATATTGACTTGCTGCATTAACTCATTCTAAGTGTCAATATAAGCTTCTGTTACTCATAATATGAATGCAATTCTATTTCTGTATGTGATAAAAACATCTGACAAACACACATAAAAACCAGAGGGCAGCAGATCATGTGGAATATTATATTTGTGTCATTCTCAAAACTTTTGGCCATGACTGTAGTAGTTATATTCTTTTACATAGGGATAGTATTATAGTAGTTATATTCTTGTACATAGGAGTAGTATTATAGTAGTTATATTCTTGTACATAGGAGCAGTATTATAGTAGTTATATTCTTGTACATAGGAGCAGTATTATAGTAGTTATATTCTTGTACATAGGAGCAGTATTATAGTAGTTATATTCTTGTACATAGGAGCAGTATTATAGTAGTTATATTCTTGTACATAGGAGCAGTATTATAGTAGTTATATTCTTGTACATAGGAGCAGTATTATAGTAGTTATATTCTTGTACATAGGGGCAGTATTATAGTAGTTATATTCTTGTACATAGGAGCAGTATTAGTGTAGTTATATTCTTGTACATAGGGGGCAGTATTATAGTAGTTATATTCTTGTACATAGGAGCAGTATTATAGTAGTTATATTCTTGTACATAGGGGGCAGTATTCTAGTAGTTATATTCTTGTATATAGGAGCAGTATTATAGTAGTTATATTCTTGTACATAGGAGGTAGTATTATAGTAGTTATATTCTTGTACTTAGGAGCAGTATTATAGTAGTTATATTCTTGTACATAGGAGCAGTATTATAGTAGTTATATTCTTGTACATAGGGGCAGTATTATAGTAGTTATATTCTTTTACATAGGGGCAGTATTATATTAGTTGTATTCTTGTACATAGGAGCAGTATTATAATAGTTATATTCTTGTACATAGGAGCAGTATTATAGTAGTTATATTCTTGTACATAGGGGCAGTATTATATTAGTTGTATTCTTGTACATAGGAGTCAGTATTATAGTAGTTATATTCTTGTACATAGGAGCAGTATTATAGTAGTTATATTCTTGTGCATAGGAGCAGTATTATAGTAGTTATATTCTTGTACATAGGAGTAGTATTATAGTAGTTATATTCTTGTACATAGGGGGCAGTATTATAGTAGTTATATTCTTGTACATAGGGGGCAGTATTATAGTAGTTATATTCTTGTACATAGTAGTATTATAGTAGTTATATTCTTGTACATAGGGGCAGTATTATAGTAGTTATATTCTTGTACATAGGAGGTAATATTATAGTAGTTATATTCTTGTACATAGGAACAGTATTATAGTAGTTATATTCTTGTACATAGGGGCAGTATTATAGTAGTTATATTATTGTACATAGGAGCAGTATTATAGTAGTTATATTCTTATACATAGGAGCAGTATTATAGTAGTTATATTCTTGTACATAGGAGCAGTATTATAGTAGTTATATTCTTGTACAAAGGGGCAGTATTATAATAGTTATATTCTTGTACATAGGGGCAGTATTATAGTAGTTATATTCTTGTACATAGGAGGTAGTATTATAGTAGTTATATTCTTGTACATAGGAGCAGTATTATAGTAGTTATATTCTTGTACATAGGGGCAGCATTATAGTAGTTATATTCTTGTACATAGGAGCAGTTTTATAGTAGTTATATTCTTGTACATAGGAGCAGTATTATAGTAGTTATATTCTTGTACATAGGAGTAGTATTATAGTAGTTATATACTTGTACATAGAAGCAGTATTATAGTAGTTATATTCTTGTACATAGGAGGTAGTATTATAGTAGTTATATTCTTGTACATAGGAGGTAGTATTATAGTAGTTATATTCTTGTACATAGGAGCAGTATTATGGTAGTTATATTCTTGTACATAGGCGCAGTATTATAGTAGTTATATTCTTGTACATAGGAGCAGTATTATAGTAGTTATATTCTTGTACATAGGAGTAGTATTATAGTAGTTATATTCTTGTACATAGGGGGCAGTATTATAGTAGATATATTCTTGTAGATAGGAGGTAATATTATAGTAGTTATATTCTTGTACATAGGAGGTAGTATTATAGTAGTTATATTCTTGTACATAGGAGCAGTATTATAGTAGTTATATTCTTGTACATAGGGGCAGTATTATAGTAGTTATATTCTTGTACATAGGAGCAGTATTAGTGTAGTTATATTCTTGTACATAGGGGGCAGTATTATAGTAGTTATATTCTTGTACATAGGAGCAGTATTATATTAGTTATATTCTTGTACATAGGGGGCAGTATTATAGTAGTTATATTCTTGTATATAGGAGCAGTATTATAGTAGTTATATTCTTGTACATAGGAGGTAGTATTATAGTAGTTATATTCTTGTACATAGGAGCAGTATTATAGTAGTTATATTCTTGTACATAGGAGGCAGTATTATAGTAGTTATATTCTTGTACATAGGGGCAGTATTATATTAGTTGTATTCTTGTACATAGGAGTCAGTATTATAGTAGTTATATTCTTGTACATAGGAGCAGTATTATAGTAGTTATATTCTTGTGCATAGGAGCAGTATTATAGTAGTTATATTCTTGTACATAGGAGTAGTATTATAGTAGTTATATTCTTGTACATAGGGGGCAGTATTATAGTAGTTATATTCTTGTACATAGGGGGCAGTATTATAGTAGTTATATTCTTGTACATAGTAGTATTATAGTAGTTATATTCTTGTACATAGGGGCAGTATTATAGTAGTTATATTCTTGTACATAGGAGGTAATATTATAGTAGTTATATTCTTGTACATAGGAGCAGTATTATAATAGTTATATTCTTGTACATAGGAGCAGTATTATAGTAGTTATATTCTTGTACATAGGGGCAGTATTATATTAGTTGTATTCTTGTACATAGGAGTCAGTATTATAGTAGTTATATTCTTGTACATAGGAGCAGTATTATAGTAGTTATATTCTTGTGCATAGGAGCAGTATTATAGTAGTTATATTCTTGTACATAGGAGTAGTATTATAGTAGTTATATTCTTGTACATAGGGGGCAGTATTATAGTAGTTATATTCTTGTACATAGGGGGCAGTATTATAGTAGTTATATTCTTGTACATAGTAGTATTATAGTAGTTATATTCTTGTACATAGGGGCAGTATTATAGTAGTTATATTCTTGTACATAGGAGGTAATATTATAGTAGTTATATTCTTGTACATAGGAACAGTATTATAGTAGTTATATTCTTGTACATAGGAGTAGTATTATAGTAGTTATATTATTGTACATAGGAGCAGTATTATAGTAGTTATATTCTTATACATAGGAGCAGTATTATAGTAGTTATATTCTTGTACATAGGAGCAGTATTATAGTAGTTATATTCTTGTACAAAGGGGCAGTATTATAATAGTTATATTCTTGTACATAGGGGCAGTATTATAGTAGTTATATTCTTGTACATAGGAGGTAGTATTATAGTAGTTATATTCTTGTACATAGGAGCAGTATTATAGTAGTTATATTCTTGTACATAGGGGCAGCATTATAGTAGTTATATTCTTGTACATAGGAGCAGTTTTATAGTAGTTATATTCTTGTACATAGGAGCAGTATTATAGTAGTTATATTCTTGTACATAGGAGTAGTATTATAGTAGTTATATACTTGTACATAGAAGCAGTATTATAGTAGTTATATTCTTGTACATAGGAGGTAGTATTATAGTAGTTATATTCTTGTACATAGGAGGTAGTATTATAGTAGTTATATTCTTGTACATAGGAGCAGTATTATGGTAGTTATATTCTTGTACATAGGCGCAGTATTATAGTAGTTATATTCTTGTACATAGGAGCAGTATTATAGTAGTTATATTCTTGTACATAGGAGTAGTATTATAGTAGTTATATTCTTGTACATAGGGGGCAGTATTATAGTAGATATATTCTTGTAGATAGGAGGTAATATTATAGTAGTTATATTCTTGTACATAGGAGGTAGTATTATAGTAGTTATATTCTTGTACATAGGAGCAGTATTATAGTAGTTATATTCTTGTACATAGGGGCAGTATTATAGTAGTTATATTCTTGTACATAGGAGCAGTATTAGTGTAGTTATATTCTTGTACATAGGGGGCAGTATTATAGTAGTTATATTCTTGTACATAGGAGCAGTATTATATTAGTTATATTCTTGTACATAGGGGGCAGTATTATAGTAGTTATATTCTTGTATATAGGAGCAGTATTATAGTAGTTATATTCTTGTACATAGGAGGTAGTATTATAGTAGTTATATTCTTGTACATAGGAGCAGTATTATAGTAGTTATATTCTTGTACATAGGAGGCAGTATTATAGTAGTTATATTCTTGTACATAGGGGCAGTATTATATTAGTTGTATTCTTGTACATAGGAGTCAGTATTATAGTAGTTATATTCTTGTACATAGGAGCAGTATTATAGTAGTTATATTCTTGTGCATAGGAGCAGTATTATAGTAGTTATATTCTTGTACATAGGAGTAGTATTATAGTAGTTATATTCTTGTACATAGGGGGCAGTATTATAGTAGTTATATTCTTGTACATAGGGGGCAGTATTATAGTAGTTATATTCTTGTACATAGTAGTATTATAGTAGTTATATTCTTGTACATAGGGGCAGTATTATAGTAGTTATATTCTTGTACATAGGAGGTAATATTATAGTAGTTATATTCTTGTACATAGGAACAGTATTATAGTAGTTATATTCTTGTACATAGGGGCAGTATTATAGTAGTTATATTATTGTACATAGGAGCAGTATTATAGTAGTTATATTCTTGTACATAGAAGCAGTATTATAGTAGTTATATTCTTGTACATAGGAGCAGTATTATAGTAGTTATATTCTTGTACAAAGGGGCAGTATTATAATAGTTATATTCTTGTACATAGGGGCAGTATTATAGTAGTTATATTCTTGTACATAGGAGGTAGTATTATAGTAGTTATATTCTTGTACATAGGAGCAGTATTATAGTAGTTATATTCTTGTACATAGGGGCAGCATTATAGTAGTTATATTCTTGTACATAGGAGCAGTTTTATAGTAGTTATATTCTTGTACATAGGAGCAGTATTATAGTAGTTATATTCTTGTACATAGGGGCAGTATTATAGTAGTTATATTCTTGTACATAGGAGGTAGTATTATAGTAGTTATATTCTTGTACATAGGAGTAGTATTATAGTAGTTATATTCTTGAACATAGAAGCCAGTATTATAGTAGTTATATTCTTGTACATAGGAGTAGTATTATAGTAGTTATATTTTTGTACATAGGAGCAGTATTATAGTAGTTATATTCTTGTACATAGGAGCAGTATTATAGTAGTTATATTCTTGTACATAGGAGCAGTATTATAGTAGTTATATTCTTGTACATAGGGGGCAGTATTATAGTAGTTATATTCTTGTACATAGGAGCAGTATTATAGTAGTTATATTCTTGTACATAGGGGCAGCATTATAGTAGTTATATTCTTGTACATAGGAGCAGTTTTATAGTAGTTATATTCTTGTACATAGGAGCAGTATTATAGTAGTTATATTCTTGTACATAGGGGCAGTATTATAGTAGTTATATTCTTGTACATAGGAGGTAGTATTATAGTAGTTATATTCTTGTACATAGGAGTAGTATTATAGTAGTTATATTCTTGAACATAGAAGCCAGTATTATAGTAGTTATATTCTTGTACATAGGAGTAGTATTATAGTAGTTATATTTTTGTACATAGGAGCAGTATTATAGTAGTTATATTCTTGTACATAGGAGCAGTATTATAGTAGTTATATTCTTGTACATAGGAGCAGTATTATAGTAGTTATATTCTTGTACATAGGGGGCAGTATTATAGTAGTTATATTCTTGTACATAGGAGCAGTATTATAGTAGTTATATTCTTGTACATAGGAGGTAGTATTATAGTAGTTATATTCTTGTACATAGGGGCAGTATTATAGTAGTTATATTCTTGTACATAGGAGTAGTATTATAGTAGTTATATTTTTGTACATAGGAGCAGTATTATAGTAGATATATTCTTGTATATAGGAGCAGTATTATAGTAGATACAGTGCCTTGCGAAAGTATTCGGCCCCCTTGAACTTTTCAACCTTTTGCCACATTTCAGGCTTGAAACATAATATAAAATTTTAAGTTTTTTGGTGAAGAATCAACAACAAGTGGGACACAATTGTGAAGTGGAATGAAATTTATTGGTTGTTTTAAACTTTTGTAAAAAATAAAAAACTGAAAAGTGGGGCGTGCAATATTATTCGGCCCCTTTACTTTCAGTGCAGCAAACTCACTCCAGAAGTTCAGTGAGGATCTCTGAATGATCCAATGTTGTCCTAAGTGACTGATGAGGATAAATATAATCCACCTGTGAGTAATCAAGTCTCCGTATAAATGCACCTGCTCTGTGATAGTCTCAGGGTTCTGTTTAAAGCGCAGAGAGCATCATGAAGACCAAGGAACACACCAGGCAGGTCCGTGATACTGTTGTGGAGAAGTTTAAAGCCGGATTTGGATAAAAAAAGATTTCCCAAACTTTAAACATCCCAAGGAGCACTGTGCAAGCGATCATATTGAAATGGAAGGAGTATCAGACCACTGCAAATCTACCAAGACCCGGCCGTCCCTCTAAACTTTCATCTCAAACACGGAGAAGACTGATCAGAGATGCAGCCAAGAGGCCCATGATCACTCTGGATGAACTGCAGAGATCTACAGCTGAGGTGGGAGAGTCTGTCCATAGGAAAACAATCAGTCGTACACTGCACAAATCTGGCCTTTATGGAAGAGTGGCCAGAAGAAAGCCATTTCTCAAAGATATCCATAAAAAGTCTCGTTTAAAGTTTGCCACAAGCCACCTGGGAGACACCAAACATGTGGAAGAAGGTGCTCTTTTCAGGTGAAACCAAAATCGAACTTTTTGGCCACAATGCAAAACGATATGTTTGGCGTAAAAGCAACACAGCTCATCCCCCCTGAACACACCATCCCCACTGTCACACATGGTGGGGGCAGCATCATGGTTTGGGCCTGCTTTTCTTCATCAGGGACAGGGAAGATGGTTAAAATTGATGGGAAGATGGATGGAGCCAAATACAGGACCATTCTGGAAGAAAACCTGTTGGAGTCTGCAAAAGACCTGAGACTGGGACGGAGATTTATCTTCCAACAAGACAATGATCCCAAACATAAAGCAAAATCTATAATGGAATGGTTCACAAATAAACGTATCCAGGTGTTAGAATGGCCAAGTCAAAGTCCAGACCTGAATCCAATCGAGAATCTGTGGAAAGAGCTGAAAACTGCTGTTCACAAACGCTCTCCATCCAACCTCACTGAGCTCCAGCTGTTTTCCAAGGAAGAATGGGCAAGAATTTCAGTCTCTCCATGTGCAAAACTGATAGAGACATATCCCAAGAGACTTGCAGCTGTAATCGCAGCAAAAGGGGGCGCTACAAAGTATTAACTTAAGGGGGCCGAATAATTTGGCACGCCCCACTTTTCAGTTTTTTATTTTTTACAAAAGTTTAAAATAACCAATAAATTTCGTTCCACTTCACGATTGTGTCCCACTTGTTGTTGATTCTTCAGTAAAAAATTAAAATTTTATATCCTTATGTTTGAAGCCTGAAATGTGGCAAAAGGTTGAAAAGTTCAAGGGGGCCGAATACTTTCGCAAGGCACTGTATATTCATGAATGTCTGACATTTTGTTCAATTATCTTTTCTTTGTGTTTTGTAAATGACTTTTATTATCTTTGTCTCCGCGCGCTTGATATAATGACATCTCAGTGATGCCTGCAGGAGAATATGGTGACACAAGGTCACTTGGCACTACATTGCAGTAGAATTAATGGCTGTGGTTGTGACGGCCTACGTTCTGTTTTATGGGATGTTTGCTTTTGCTCTGTCATGGAGGAATTATTATAATAACGTGTTATGTGCAAAATGTGTTCTGAGGTCGTGCGGCAGCAGATCAGATATGACAGCTCGGATTATATTGCTGTATGTGGCTCCAGGTCTGTCACATTAGAAGTTTATTTACCGCCCGACGCGGTCTCGATCTGTTACTTTGTGATACTTTTTGTCTTACACGTATAAATTTTGATGCAGGCTAAAGACGTAGCTCTTCAGTAATGGCGGATTCTCTGACAATTCTGCAGGGAATGTTCCTAACTTTGCACTTGAAATTTGTCGTAACTAGTAAACCCAACAAATGTGTGTGATGTCAGGAGAGGAGAAGTATTTGACTCCCTTTGACTCTTCCTTATGTTTACAAGGTCAGGGATACAAGTGATACGTACCAATTTGATAGATCTTCTTTAAAGTCTTGGGTCTGTGTCTGACATAAGCTTGTGTTCTCTGATATCAGCCAGCAGCGTGATCACAAGTCTAGCGTTGGAATAGATGAAACTTTACAAAAAATCTCATCAGATTGGGGGATGCACAACTTCGGATTTTATTACCCGCGCTTCTGCCGGCCAGAGACAATAGACTTTTTGATTATTTAGAAATTCCGTCGAGTTGGGAGAATTTTGCTTGTGGAACATTCCAAGAATAAAGTATTTAATGTTTAGTGTATAAACAGAGGCGCGAGCCAAGCAAAACAGTGCGAGGAGCCGTCATGTAAAGCGATTACTGGGAATCTAACCCTGCACAGCGTCGCCCAGAGAGAGTCATGGAGGCACCAGGGCCATTTGCCGCCTGCTGCAATGCTACTGTGTTGTTGTAGATGACTAGTATGTTATATGTAGTATGACCTATGTACCTCTAGGGGGTGCTGTGGTTGCACTCACATCAAATCTTGGGTACTAAGAGGACCAAACACTCATCTGTCATGTATACAGACACCAGTCCTATGAATAGCATGTGATGGCTGCAGGAGGGGGGTAGGCAAGGTTGCATATTGGGAAGCAGAAGCTCCATGTTACACCTGCTCTGGGTACCATGAAAGAAAAGGACTGCTGGGCTTGTGTAAGTACCTCATATGTGCCATGGTACTGCTATGTGTCCTGTAGACCCCCATAGGGATATGGGCAGGTTACTGTTCCAGTTCTTGTGTTCAGTTCGATGTTTGTTCATGGCACTGCTATGGGTCTTATCAAGGGTCCAATAATCCTGAGTCTGGCTTGTGCCTCAGCATTGCTATGGGTCCCATCAAGGCTCCAGTGTCTCTATTTTTGGTATGAGCATTGTCACTGCCCTGGGTCACATCACCTTCTACAAGGAAGGAACTCCAGTGTCCAGGCAGGTTATTGTTCATGGCACTGCTATGGGTCCCATCAAGGCTCCAATGTCTCTACATGTGGTATGTGCCTTGGCACTGCCCTGGGTCACATCACCTGCGACAAGGAAGGGACTCTGTTGTTCAGACAGGTTATTGTTCATGGCACTGCTATGGGTCCCATCAAGGGTCCAATAATCCTGAGTCTGGCATGTGCCATAGAACTGCTATAGGTCCCTTCAGTGGTCCAGTGTTCCTTTATCTGGCATGAGCCTTGGCACTGCCGTGGGTCACATATATTTCTACAAGGTAGGGACTGGTTGTTCAGGAACAATAGAGTTTATGGGCTGGTTGTGGGTCTTTATGATAGCCAAATGCTCCTATGTCTGGCATGTGCCATGGTACTGCTATGGGTCCATGTAAGGGTCCAATGTTCCTGTGTCTGGCATGTGCTGTGGAACTGTCATGGGTCCCATAGATGCCCACAAGGAAGGGACTCCAGTGTTCATACACGTAACTGTTTGAGGCACTGCTATGGTCACATCACCTGCTAGAAGGAAGGGACCCCAGTGTTCAGGCAGGTTATTGTTCATGGCACTGCTATGGGTCCCATCAAGGCTCCAGTGTCTCTACATGTGGTATGTGCCTTGGCACTGCCCTGGGTCACATCACCTCCGACAAGGAAGGGGCTCCGGTCTTCAGGCAGGTTATTGTTCATGGCACTGCTATGGGTCCCATCAAGGGTCCAATAATCCTGAGTCTGGCATGTGCCATAGAACTGCTATAGGTCCCTTTAGTGGTCCAGTGTTCCTTTATCTGGCATGAGCCTTGGCACTGCCATGGGTGACATAGATTTCTACAAGTTAGGGACTGGTTGTTCAGGAACGATACAGTTTATGGACTGGTTGTGGGTCCTTATGATAGGCCAAGTGCTCCTATGTCTGGCATGTGCCATGGTACTGCTATGGGTCCATGTAAGTGTCCAATGTTCCTGTGTCTGGCATGTGCTGTGGAACTGTCATGGGTCCCATAGATGCCCACAAGGAAGGGACTCCAGTGTTCGTACAGGTAACTGTTTGAGGCACTGCTATGGGTCCCTCCACAGCTGCAGTGTTTGTTTTTGTGCCTGACATGTATAATGGCGCTATTATATATTTCATCAAGGTTGTAATGTTTGTTCCTGTGTCTGGCACTTGTCCTGGCATTGTTGTGCGTCCTGTACAATGGCTGCAGTGTTTGTTCCTGTGTCTGGCACTTGTCGTGGCACTGCCATCAGTCACATGAGAGGTTTGTGTCTTCACTAACACAATAAAGATTTCCATTGTCTTCAAGGAGCAAATCCGGCTCCTTCGGAAATTGCAAAATTTCTGAACTCCCCTCTGCTGTCATGGATATGTCCAGACTCGGTGACATCTACAGGCATGCAGAATCCACAGCCATTGGTGCGGAGGATCTAAGCATGGCCTGTAGGGGGCCTTGAAAGTTGTGAAAAATGGTCATCCCCTTTAAATCTGAGCCTGTGGATGTTCTATCTTTGCTGATCTTGTATTTTGGTTTATAAGATAAAAGCAGAGATTTCACGGATACAGCGCGTGGAAAGTGATGGTAACAAATGTTGACAAGCAGACGGGCGGGCGTGAGGAGACTGTCCGGAACAGACTGAACATGTAACAGCGATTCCCTGCCCGTGACACAGACACAAAGACAAGCTCACTGAGATATGACTAGAAAAGGACGGGCCTTAGGGGTGAATATGAAAACCTCTACATTGCGCATTTTATTAAAGCTCTGCTCGTCTTGTGTATACAGCCCCTATGCAGACCTATATGTCTCGGTGGTTACGCTGACTACACGTGCTGCTTCTTCTGACCCTGCAGTGACGTGTTACTTACTTCCCTTTGACCCCGGCTTTTAACAAGAAGGACTGAAGGATCAGACTACACAAAGGTTTGTTTGTAGTCTGTTACCATGGAGACATATAGATCTACATAGGATTTGCAGATGCAAAATAGAGGAAAATTTTTAGGGTTTTTTCAAAATTCTTTTTTTTAAGGTGAATTGGAAACATAGCGGCAAAAGTATACATACATAAGTGCAAAAATATACATACCCTTTAAAGGGCAACATTATTCACTACTGATATTAACATAATAACTTATTGTATAAAATGGCTTTATTTGGACTCCCATCATGCCTCAGGCTGGAACACTGACTATACATTCTCGTTACAGTGGGAGGAGCTTGCTTAGTGCTGCCCCCTAGTGGCTAATAGATGGTATATGATCTGCCATGAGGAGTGTAGGAAGAGAAATAACCATTTTGTACTCATTTATGGGCCACAAAACCTTTTTTTTCACATTTTCAGCCTATTTGACCACTGAATTCCGTCAACCTTAAAAATCCACAGGCCCTCACCTCTCACAAGATAGATCCCCAGGGTCGGCCGTCCATCAGATGTCAATGGTCGATTGACACATTTTTATAGCACAGAATCTGAACGAGACATTGACAGATGCAAAAGTCAATGATCATAAAGAGGTGGCGACATCTGCCGACATGGCCAATAAATGGCCCGGATGTTTATTGAGCAGATTAATGGCCCAGATGCTCAGGATCAGCCTTATTGGACTAAGGAAACCTGGAAAAAAATCTTCTGACTATAAAATGTTATGACTGCAAATAGGTTGACAACCATAAAAGGCCAATATTGTGCTCATCGGGGTTCTCACACAGAATTTTGAGGCCTTAAATGAGATCATTTCCATGGTTATATAGATTTCAACTATTAGTTTCCACAGCAATATCTATGTGTCAGTCTTCACTGTAGTCCTGAGATTCTATTCATGAGCAAATCTATAGGTTCCAGACAGGAGAAGAGCACAGCTGATGTCATTTTAAGATAAGTCTATGATAGAAATATTGCTGTAAAGAGTATATATATACTGTATATATATATATATATATATATATATATATATATATATATATCTTTTTGATACGTGTAAATATTAATGTTCTTCTTATAAGCATCAGCTTCAAATATAACAGGTCATAGGGATGAATAATGAGGAGGGAGCAAGAAGAAAAGCTCTCGACACCTTCTCCATGTGGAAATGAGTCAGGGCCGGCGGAGATCAGAGGTGTCCGATGAGCACAATCTTTCTTCACTAATGTGGTGTTCGAGTGAATGCAAGTGACAAGCCGGTGCACGCATCTTATGGTGAGTCAGGCGATCGCGGTCTGCGCATGGACAATAAATGACATAAAAAACAAGTGGTGAAGATTGCATGATCCTCCGCTAATATCGTGATCCTCGACTAATATCGTGATCCTCCAGTAATATTGTGACCCTCCGCTAATATCGTGATCCTCCGCTAATATCGCGATCCTCCGCTAATGTCGCAATCCTCCGCTAATATCGTGATCCTCCGCTAACATCACCATCCTCCGCCAATATCGCAATCCTCTGCTAATATCGTGATCCTCCGCTAATATCGTGATCCTCTGCTAATATTGTGATCCTCCGCTAATATCGCAATCCTCCGTTAATATCGTTATCCACCGCTAATATCGCAGTCCTCCGCTAATATCGCGATCCTCCTCTAATATCGTGATCCTCCGCTAATATCGCAATCCTTTGCTAATAGCGTGATCCTCCGCTAACATCGTGATCCTCCGCTAATATTGTGATCTTCCACTAATATCGTGATTCTTCGCTAATATGGTGATCCTCCGCTAATACGGCAATCCTCCGCTAATATCGCGATCCTCCGCTAATACCGCAATCCTCAGCTAATATCGCGATCTTCCGCTAATATCGTGATTCTTCGCTAATATTGTGATCCTCCGCTAATATCGCGATCCTCCTCTAATATCGTGATCCTCCGCTAATATCGCAATCCTCCGCTAATATCGCGATCCTCCGCTAATACCACAATCCTCAGCTAATATCGCGATCTTCCGCTAATATCGTGATTCTTCGCTAATATGGTGATCCTCCGCTAATACGGCAATCCTCCGCTAATATCGCGATCCTCCGCTAATACCGCAATCCTCAGCTAATATCGCGATCTTCCGCTAATATCGTGATTCTTCGCTAATATGGTGATCCTTGCTAATATCCTTCATGAGATCATGGTCTATATAAGTTTCTAGATCAAGGAGTTGAAGGAGGAATAACAAAGATGCACAGAGGGCGTCCATGAATGTGTTGTAGGGCAGTGCATAGAGGTGACCTCATGTAAGTGTGGCCACTCCTCTGTGTACAGTACACATAAATGACTCTGCCCAGTTACCCTCATCTATGATCCTAGTCCATCTAAGTGACCTCAGAATACCCATATGATGTTGTCAGATATTCGGAGGAAGCCACCAGTGCGGCTGTGCCAAACTTAACTAAAATTTAGACCAAAGTTGAAGGTGATAAAGCAAAGAAGCTCAGAAGGCGCTGCAGGAGAGTCAGAGGAGTACACAGAGGTGACCTCAACACTAAAGCATGGTCTTTGTGGTCCTAGAGGGTCCTTCTCTTTATACACTACACAGTACGGGGCATTGGAGCGCCCTCATGACTTTTTTGGCTCATCTTGGCTTCCACATGACTTGGGCCAGTTACCCTCATCTGCAATCCCAGACCATAGAAATATCACCTCAAAACATCCATAGGAGAGATCATGTCGGGAAGAAACCATCAGTGCGGCTGTGCCAGCCTCGACAGGGTGTAACAGATGAGGGTCATCTTTACCGCACACCATAAATACCGTAGGACGCCTCATCCGTATCGCACACATATTAAATACTGTAATATGCAGGCTCAGAATAATACTTCCATATAGTGCCAAGACAATATTTCTATATCAGGTCACATCCTACTGCCATATAGTGCCTAAATTCTGTAACATGAAAGCTCCTTGTAATACCAGTTTCAAAGAGCACACGTAATACCGCCATATAGTGACAAGACAATATTACCACATACAGGCCACATAATACTGTCATGCAGTTCCCATACATAATACTACACGCTCAATACACGTCTCTTTGGGTTCCTAACCTTAGGACTTCCATATGAAATGAGAGCACCGAGAAACCGAGCAGTCCCCCCACCCTAATACCGCCCCACAATGTATCCTCTTATATAAGTAGTATACGGCTTCCTGTATTCCCCTTGTATAGAGGCTGCAGCACATGCTGACAGATGCAGAAAATCAATGCTGGGAATAGGGGCTGGATATGTATAGGAGCAAATAATGGAGGATGGGAAGCCCTGGCGCCAGCCTGGAGGAATGGCAGATAATAGAGGTCAAGTGGCATCCACCGGCCAGGACAGATGACTGCTACCTACTGTACCTGCCCCGGGAGGGTGACAGCACTGAGGACACTTACAGGACGACTTACTCTTATATCTCACGGATTCTCACTGAATTTATTAGACCCCCCCAACAGGATCCTTGTATCTGCCTGAAGCCCCTGAGATCACAGCATAGCCCCTGGGGATCTGCAATGTAAAGGTGTCATCTCCTATTTGCAGAGCCAAGGATAATAGAAGGGCCCAGGGGGTGCCATGGGGGATCCATTGACTTTAATGAGCGCCCTGCAGTACTGAGAGTGACGCTGGATATAGCTCTCGGCTGATAGTAATAGAGAAGGTAACTGAGTGTTGTCAGCAGGTGTCAGGTAAGTAGTCAGGGAGATGTAGGACCGTATATACATCCTATAGGGTCCCTATACGTATTCTCATCAGCTGCATTGTGACAAAGGACGCTAGAAAAATCCAAGAACGACTATCACAGGGTTATTAATGGAGATTTTACTTGTTATTTTTTTGGTATCAAATCTACAGAGACGCATTAAAGTCAAAGTAATGTGTGGATATTGATATTAATTAGATCCACAGCTTACATGTAATTCTCCCAAACCTGGAAAACTGCCCGGACATCAGATCTGTACAAAACATTCATTCTGCTACTTTCTACAGAATTTCATGTTCTTATAAATACTATTCTGTGAATGAATCACTTGTGAATACAGCCAGTATAATATAACAAAAATACAATACTGTCCCCATGTAACTATAATACTGCTCCATATAACTACAATACTGTCCCCATATAACTATAATACTGCCCCATATAACTACAATACTGCCCCCATGTAACTATAATACTGCCCCATATAACTACAATACTGTCCCCATGTAACTATAATACTGCCCCCATATAACTACAATACTGCCCCATATAACTACAAATACTGTACCCATATAACTATAATACTGCCCCATATAACTACGTTAAATACTGCCCCCCAAGTAACAATACGCCCCCATAGCCCATAACTACATAATACTGCCCCCATGTAACAATACTCCCCCATATAACTACAATACTGCCCCCATGTAACAACTATAATACTGCCCCATATAACTACAATACTGCCCCCCATGTAACTATAATACTGCCCCATATAACTACAATACTGCCCCCCATGTAACAATCTCCCCCATATAACTACATAATACTGCCCCCATGTAACAATATCCCCATATAACTACTAATACTGCCCCCTATGCTACATACTCCCCCATATAACTACTTAATACTGCCCCACATGCTACAATACTCCCCATATAACTACTAATACTGCCCCACATGCTACAATACTCCCCCATATAACTACTATAATACTGCCCCCTATGTACAATACTGCCCCATATAACTACTAATACTGCCCCCTATGTACAATATGCCCCACATAACTACTATAATACTGCCCCATGTACAATATGCCCCATATAACTACAATACTGCCCCCATGTAACTATAATACTGCCCCATATAACTACTAATACTGCCCCCCATGTAACTAACACTGCCCCATATAACTACTAATACTGCCCCCATGTACATACCCATATAACTACTTAATACTGCCCCACATGTAACATAGCCCCCATATAACTACTATAATACTGCCCCATATAACTACAATACCGCCCCCATGTAACTACTAATACTGCCCCCTATGTACTACACATATAACTACCCCCATATAACTACAATACTGCCCCATATAACTACAATACTGCCCCCATGTAACTATAATACTGCCCCATATAACTACAATACTGCCCCAGATATAACTATAATACTGCCCCATATGTACATACTCCCCCATATAACTACTAATACTGCCCCCATGTATTGCTACTATAATACTGCCCCCATGTAACTACAATACTGCCCCCATGTACTATAATACTGCCCCATATGCAATCCCCATATAACTATAATACTGCCCCTATGTACAAGAATATAACTACTATAATACTGCTCCTATGTACAAGAATATAACTACTATAATACTGCTCCTATGTACAAGAATATAACTACTATAATACTGCTCCTATGTACAAGAATATAACTACTATAATACTGCCCCCTATGTACAAGAATATAACTACTATAATACTGCTCCCTATGTACAAGAATATAACTACTATAATACTACTCCTATGTACAAGAATATAACTACTATAATACTACCTCCTATGTACAAGAATATAACTACTATAATACTACTCCTATGTACAAGAATATAACTACTATAATACTGCTCCCTATGTACAAGAATATAACTACTATAATACTACTCCTATGTACAAGAATATAACTACTATAATACTGCCTCCTATGTACAAGAATATAACTACTATAATACTGCCCCCTATGTACAAGAATATAACTACTATAATACTGCCCCCTATGTACAAGAATATAACTACTATAATACTGCTCCTATGTACAAGAATATAACTACTATAATACTGCTCCTATGTACAAGAATATAACTACTATAATACTACTCCTATGTACAAGAATATAACTACTATAATACTGCTCCTATGTACAAGAATATAACTACTATAATACTGCTCCTATGTACAAGAATATAACTACTATAATACTACCTCCTATGTACAAGAATATAACTACTATAATACTGCTCCTATGTACAAGAATATAACTACTATAATACTACTCCTATGTACAAGAATATAACTACTATAATACTGCTCCTATGTACAAGAATATAACTACTATAATACTGCTCCTATGTACAAGAATATAACTACTATAATACTGTTCCTATGTACAAGAATATAACTACTATAATACTGCTCCTATGTACAAGAATATAACTACTATAATACTGCTCCTATGTACAAGAATATAACTACTATAATACTGTCCCTATGTACAAGAATATAACTACTATAATACTGCCCCTATGTACAAGAATATAACTGCTATAATACTGCCCCCTATGTACAAGAATATAACTACTATAATACTGCTCCTATGTACAAGAATATAACTACTATAATACTATTCCTATGTACAAGAATATAACTACTATAATACTGCTCCTATATACAAGAATATAAATACTATAATACTACTCCTATGTACAAGAATATAACTACTATAATACTGCTCCTATGTACAAGAATATAACTACTATAATACTGCTCCTATATACAAGAATATAAATACTATAATACTACTCCTATGTGCAAGAATATAACTACTATAATACTACTCCTATGTACAAGAATATAACTACTATAATACTATTCCTATGTACAAGAATATAACTAGTATAATACTGCTCCTATATACAAGAATATAAATACTATAATACTACTCCTATGTACAAGAATATAACTACTATAATACTGCTCCTATGTACAAGAATATAACTACTATAATACTGCTCCTATGTACAAGAATATAACTACTATAATACTACTCCTATGTACAAGAATATAACTACTATAATACTATTCCTATGTACAAGAATATAACTAGTATAATACTGCTCCTATATACAAGAATATAACTACTATAATACTGCTCCTATGTACAAGAATGTAACTACTATAATACTATTCCTATGTACAAGAATATAACTACTATAATACTGCTCCTATGTGCAAGAATATAACTACTATAATACTGCTCCTATGTACAAGAATATAACTACTATAATACTGCTCCTATGTACAAGAATATAACTACTATAATACTGCTCCTATGTACAAGAATATAACTACTATAATACTACCTCCTATGTACAAGAATATAACTACTATAATACTGCTCCTATGTACAAGAATATAACTACTATAATACTACTCCTATGTACAAGAATATAACTACTATAATACTGCTCCTATGTACAAGAATATAACTACTATAATACTGCTCCTATGTACAAGAATATAACTACTATAATACTGTTCCTATGTACAAGAATATAACTACTATAATACTGCTCCTATGTACAAGAATATAACTACTATAATACTGCTCCTATGTACAAGAATATAACTACTATAATACTGTCCCTATGTACAAGAATATAACTACTATAATACTGCCCCTATGTACAAGAATATAACTACTATAATACTGCTCCTATGTACAAGAATATAACTACTATAATACTATTCCTATGTACAAGAATATAACTACTATAATACTGCTCCTATGTACAAGAATATAACTACTATAATACTGCTCCTATATACAAGAATATAAATACTATAATACTACTCCTATGTGCAAGAATATAACTACTATAATACTGCTCCTATGTACAAGAATATAACTACTATAATACTACTCCTATATACAAGAATATAAATACTATAATACTACTCCTATGTACAAGAATATAACTACTATAATACTGCTCCTATGTACAAGAATATAACTACTATAATACTGCTCCTATGTACAAGAATATAACTACTATAATACTACTCCTATGTACAAGAATATAACTACTATAATACTACTCCTATGTACAAGAATATAACTACTATAATACTACCTCCTATGTACAAGAATATAACTACTATAATACTGCTCCTATGTACAAGAATGTAACTACTATAATACTATTCCTATGTACAAGAATATAACTACTATAATACTGCCCCCTATGTACAAGAATATAACTACTATAATACTGCTCCTATGTACAAGAATATAACTACTATAATACTGCCCCCTACAGTGCTGGCCAAAAGTATTGGCACCCCTGCAATTCTGTCAGAAAATACTCAATTTCTTCCAGAAAATGATTGCAATCACAAATGCTTTGGTAATAATATCTTCATTTATTTTGCTTGCAATGAAAAAACACAAAAGAGAATGAAAAAAAGTCAAATCATTGATCATTTTACACAAAACTCCAAAAATGGGCTGGACAAAAGTATTGGCACCCTCAGCCTAATACTTGGTAGCACAACCTTTAGACAAAATAACTGCGAACAGCCGCTTCCGGTAACCATCAATGAGTTTCTTACAATGCTCTGCTGGAATTTCTCCAGGTCCCTGAGATGTGAAGGGCGCCTTCTCCAAACTGCCATTGTGAGATCTCTCGTTGGGTGTTCTATGGGATTCAGGTCTGGACTCATTGCTGCCACTTTACAAGTCTCCAGTGCTTTCTCTCAAACCATTTTCTAGGGCTTTTTGAAGTGTGTTTTGGGTCATTGTCCTGCTGGAAGACCCATGACCTCTGAGGGAGACCCAGCTTTCTCACACTGGGCCCTACATTATGCTGCAGACTTCATAATGCCATGCACACGGTCAAGCAGTCCAGTGCCAGAGGCAGCAAAGCAACCCCAAAACATCAGGGAACCTCCGCCATGTTTGACTGTAGGGACCGTGTTCTTTTCTTTGTAGGCCTCTTTTTTTCTCCTGTAAACTCTATGTTGATGCCTTTTCCCAAAAAGCTCTACTTTTGTCTCATCTGACCAGAGAACATTCTTCCAAAAAGTTTTTGGCTTTCTCAGGTAAGTTTTGGCTTTTTTATGTCTCTGGGTCAGAAGTGGGGTCTTCCTGGGTATCCTACCATAGAGTCCCTTTTCATTCAGACGCCAACGGATAGTACGGGTTGACACTGTTGTACCCTCGGACTGCAGGGCAGCTAGAACTTGTTTGGATGTTAGTCGAGGTTCTTTAGCCACCATCCGCACAATCTTTCGTTGAAATCTCTCGTCAATTTTTCTTTTCCGTCCACATCTAGGGAGGTTAGCCACAGTGCCATGGGCTTTACACTTCTTGATGACACTGCGCACGGTAGACACAGGAACATTCAGGTCTTTGGAGATGGACTTGTAGCCTTGAGATTGCTCATGCTTCCTCACAATTTTGCTTCTCAAGTCATCAGACAGTTCTTTGGTCTTCTTTCTTTTCTCCATGCTCAATGTGGTACACACAAGGACACAGGACAGAGGTTGAGTCAACTTTAATCCATTTCAACTGGCTGCAAGTGTGATTTAGTTATTGCCACCACCTGTTATGTGCCACAGGTAAGTAACAGGTGCTGTTAATTACACAAATTAGAGAAGCATCACCTGATTTTTCAAAGGGTGCCAATACTTTTGTCCACCCCCTTTTTATGTTTGGTGTGGAATTATATCCAATTTGGCTTTTTGACAATTCTTTTTGTGGTTTTCCATTGAAGACAAATTAAATGAAGATATTATTACCAAAGCATTTGTGATTGCAATCATTTTCTGGAAGAAATTGAGTATTATCTAACAGAATTGCAGGGGTGCCAATACTTTTGGCCAGCACTGTATGTACAAGAATATAACTACTATAATACTACCCCCTATGTACAAGAATATAACTACCATAATACTGCTCCTATGTACAAGAATATAACTACTATAATACTGCCCCCTATGTACAAGAATATAACTACTATAATACTGCCCCTATGTACAAGAATATAACTACTATAATACCGCTCCTATGTACAAGAATATAACTACTATAATACTGCTCCTATGTACAAGAATATAACTACTATAATACTGCTCCCTATGTACAAGAATTTAACTACTATAATACTACCTCCTATGTAAAAGAATATAACTACTATAATACTGCCCCTATGTACAAGAATATAACTACTATAATACTGCTCCTATGGATCCAAACAGGTTTGAGAGCTCTAAGAACAGACTTGTGGTCACTTTTTATATGAAGGTGAAAGTAATTTCTTATCATACGGTGTTTTTCACGCATAGTTACTATATATAGATATTTCACCTCTTCACAAGTTGCTGTCAGAAGAGATGACCTTCCTTGTAGTTGTCAGACGTTGCGATCCCTGCAGATCTTGTACATGTATTTGGTGTGACCTTCATCTGGAAGTATGGTGCTAGAGATATGGGAAAACCGTAATGTCCAGTGCAGTAAAGTGACCTTCATATGGTGTCATATAACAGAACAGTCTCTACTTATCTCTACCTAAAATGATCATATAATATCCGCTCATGAGCCGCCATCTTGTGTGAAATATTTAAGCATTCAGTGATTTTTGTGGTCATGTATATGTAGCAGGCGCTGGGGCAATCGCTACTGATGGCTGCAGTTAGAATGGGCATGAAAATATTTCAGAAATGTCTTTACCTTGTGATAATATGGCAACATTTGATATGATATGGCGCTGTTATTTGGCCACAGTATGGTAACACTTGGGAGTAATATGGCCCTATTGTTTGGGCACAGTATGGTGTTGTTGTTTACGCACAGTATAGTAACACTTGGGTGTAATATGGCACTGTTATTTGTACACAGTATGGCTCTATTATTTGGACACAGTATGGCGCTGTTTGGGCACAGTATAGTAACATCTGGGTGTAATATGGTGCTGTTATTTGGGCACAGTATAGTAATATTTGGGTGTAATATGGCGATGCTTTTTGGGCACAGTATAGTAACATTTGGGTGTAATATGGCCCTATTATTTGGGCACAGTATAGTAACATTTGGGTGTAATATGGCCCTATTATTTGGGCACAGTATGGCAACATTTGGATATAATATGGCACTGTTCTTTGGACACAGCATGATCCTATTATTTGGGCACAGTATGGCGCTGTTATTTGGGCACAGTATAGTAACAATTGGGTGTAATATGGCCCTATTATTTGTGCACAGTATGGTAACATTTGGGCACAGTATGGCCCTATTATTTGGGCACAGTATGGCCCTATTATTTGGGCACAGTATGGCCTATTATTTGTGCACAGTATGGCCCTATTATTGGGGCACAGTATGGCCTATTATTTGTGCACAGTATGGCCTATTATTTGGGCACAGTATGGCCCTATTATTTTGGCACAGTATGGCCTATTATTTGGGCACAGTATGGCCCTATTATTTGGGCACAGTATGGCCTATTATTTGTGCACAGTATGGCCTATTATTTGGGCACAGTATGGCCCTATTATTTGGGCACAGTATGGCCTATTATTTGTGCACAGTATGGCCTATTATTTGGGCACAGTATGGCCCTATTATTTGGGCACAGTATGGCCCTATTATTGGGGCACAGTATGGCCTATTATTTGTGCACAGTATGGCCCTATTATTTGGGCACAGTATGGCCTTATTATTTGGGCACAGTATGGCCTATTATTTGGGCACAGTATGGCCCTATTATTTGGGCACAGTATGACCTATTATTTGGGCACAGTATGGTCCTATTATTTGGGCACAGTATGGCCCTATTATTTGGGCACAGTATGGCCTATTATTTGTGCACAGTATGGCCCTATTATTGGGGCACAGTATGGCCTATTATTTGTGCACAGTATGGCCTATTATTTGGGCACAGTATGGCCTATTATTTGGGCACAGTATGGCCTATTATTTGGGCACAGTATGGCCTTATTATTTGGGCACAGTATGGCCCTATTATTTGGGCACAGTATGGCCTATTATTTGTGCACAGTATGGCCTATTATTTGGGCACAGTATGACCTATTATTTGGGCACAGTATGGCCTATTATTTGGGCACAGTATGGCCCTATTATTTGGGCACAGTATGGCCTATTATTTGGGCACAGTATGGCCCTATTATTTGGGCACAGTATGACCTATTATTTGGGCACAGTGTGGCCCTATTATTTGGGCACAGTATGGCCTTATTATTTGGGCACAGTATGACCTATTATTTGGGCACAGTATGGCCCTATTATTTGGGCACAGTATGGCCCTATTATTTGGGCACAGTATGTACCTATTATTGGGGCACAGTATGGCCTATTATTTGTGCACAGTATGGCCCTATTATTTGGGCACAGTATGGCCTATTATTTGGGCACAGTATGGCCCTATTATTTGGGCACAGTATGGCCTATTATTTGTGCACAGTATGGCCTATTATTTGGGCACAGTATGGCCCTATTATTGGGGCACAGTATGGCCTTATTATTTGGGCACAGTAAGACCTATTATTTGGGCACAGTATGGCCCTATTATTTGGGCACAGTATGGCCTTATTATTTGGGCACAGTATGACCTATTATTTGGGCACAGTATGGCCCTATTATTTGGGCACAGTATGGCCAATTATTTGGGCACAGTATGGCCCTATTATTGGGGCACAGTATGGCCTTATTATTTGGGCACAGTATGACCTATTATTTGGGCACAGTATGGCCTATTATTTGGGCACAGTATGGCCTATTATTTGGGCACAGTATGGCCCTATTATTGGGGCACAGTATGGCCTTATTATTTGGGCACAGTATGACCTATTATTTGGGCACAGTATGGCCCTATTATTTGGGCACAGTATGGCCTATTATTTGGGCACAGTATGGCCCTATTATTGGGGCACAGTATGGCCTTATTATTTGGGCACAGTATGACCTATTATTTGGGCACAGTATGGCCTATTATTTGGGCACAGTATGGCCCTATTATTTGGGCACAGTATGACCTATTATTTGGGCACAGTATGGCCCTATTATTGGGGCACAGTATGGCCTTATTATTTGGGCACAGTATGACCTATTATTTGGGCACAGTATGGCCCTATTATTTGGGCACAGTATGGCCTATTATTTGGGCACAGTATGCCCTATTATTGGGGCACAGTATGGCCTTATTATTTGGGCACAATATAGTAATATTTGGGTGTAATATGGCGATGCTTTTTGGGCACAGTATAGTAACATTTGGGTGTAATATGGCCCTATTATTTGGGCACAGTATAGTAACATTTGGGTGTAATATGGCCCTATTATTTGGGCACAGTATGGCAACATTTGGATATAATATGGCACTGTTCTTTGGACACAGCATGATCCTATTATTTGGGCACAGTATGGTGCTGTTATTTGGGCACAGTATAGTAACAATTGGGTGTAATATGGCCCTATTATTTGTGCACAGTATGGTAACATTTGGGCACAGTATGGCCTATTATTTGGGCACAGTATGGCCCTATTATTTGGGCACAGTATGGCCTATTATTTGTGCACAGTATGGCCCTATTATTTGGGCACAGTATGGCCCTATTATTGGGGCACAGTATGGCCTATTATTTGTGCACAGTATGGCCTTTTATTTGGGCACAGTATGGCCCTATTATTTGGGCACAGTATGGCCCTATTATTTGGGCACAGTATGGCCTATTATTTGGGCACAGTATGGCCTTTTATTTGGGCACAGTATGGCCTATTATTTGGGCACAGTATGGCCCTATTATTTGGGCACAGTATGGCCTATTATTTGGGCACAGTATGGCCCTATTATTTGGACACAGTATGGCCTATTATTTGTGCACAGTATGGCCCTATTATTTGGGCACAGTATGACCTATTATTTGGGCACAGTATGGCCCTATTATTGGGGCACAGTATGGCCTTATTATTTGGGCACAGTATGACCTATTATTTGGGCACAGTATGGCCTATTATTTGGGCACAGTATGGCCTATTATTTGGGCACAGTATGGCCTTATTATTTGGGCACAGTATGACCTATTATTTGGGCACAGTATGGCCTATTATTTGGGCACAGTATGGCCCTATTATTTGGGCACAGTATGACCTATTATTTGGGCACAGTATGGCCCTATTATTGGGGCACAGTATGGCCTATTATTTGGGCACAGTATGGCCTATTATTTGGGCACAGTATGCCCTATTATTGGGGCACAGTATGGCCTTATTATTTGGGCACAGTATGACCTATTATTTTGGCACAGTATGACCTATTATTTGGGCACAGTATGGCCCTATTATTGGGGCACAGTATGGCCTATTATTTGGGCACAGTATGGCCTATTATTTGGGCACAGTATGCCCTATTATTGGGGCACAGTATGGCCTTATTATTTGGGCACAATATAGTAATATTTGGGTGTAATATGGCGATGCTTTTTGGGCACAGTATAGTAACATTTGGGTGTAATATGGCCCTATTATTTGGGCACAGTATAGTAACATTTGGGTGTAATATGGCCCTATTATTTGGGCACAGTATGGCAACATTTGGATATAATATGGCACTGTTCTTTGGACACAGCATGATCCTATTATTTGGGCACAGTATGGTGCTGTTATTTGGGCACAGTATAGTAACAATTGGGTGTAATATGGCCCTATTATTTGTGCACAGTATGGTAACATTTGGGCACAGTATGGCCTATTATTTGGGCACAGTATGGCCCTATTATTTGGGCACAGTATGGCCTATTATTTGTGCACAGTATGGCCCTATTATTTGGGCACAGTATGGCCCTATTATTGGGGCACAGTATGGCCTATTATTTGTGCACAGTATGGCCTTTTATTTGGGCACAGTATGGCCCTATTATTTGGGCACAGTATGGCCCTATTATTTGGGCACAGTATGGCCCTATTATTTGGGCACAGTATGTACCTATTATTGGGGCACAGTATGGCCTATTATTTGTGCACAGTATGGCCCTATTATTTGGGCACAGTATGGCCTATTATTTGGGCACAGTATGGCCCTATTATTTGGGCACAGTATGGCCTATTATTTGTGCACAGTATGGCCTATTATTTGGGCACAGTATGGCCCTATTATTGGGGCACAGTATGGCCTTATTATTTGGGCACAGTATGACCTATTATTTGGGCACAGTATGGCCCTATTATTTGGGCACAGTATGGCCTTATTATTTGGGCACAGTATGACCTATTATTTGGGCACAGTATGGCCCTATTATTTGGGCACAGTATGGCCAATTATTTGGGCACAGTATGGCCCTATTATTGGGGCACAGTATGGCCTTATTATTTGGGCACAGTATGACCTATTATTTGGGCACAGTATGGCCTATTATTTGGGCACAGTATGGCCTATTATTTGGGCACAGTATGGCCCTATTATTGGGGCACAGTATGGCCTTATTATTTGGGCACAGTATGACCTATTATTTGGGCACAGTATGGCCCTATTATTTGGGCACAGTATGGCCTATTATTTGGGCACAGTATGGCCCTATTATTGGGGCACAGTATGGCCTTATTATTTGGGCACAGTATGACCTATTATTTGGGCACAGTATGGCCTATTATTTGGGCACAGTATGGCCCTATTATTTGGGCACAGTATGACCTATTATTTGGGCACAGTATGGCCCTATTATTGGGGCACAGTATGGCCTTATTATTTGGGCACAGTATGACCTATTATTTGGGCACAGTATGGCCCTATTATTTGGGCACAGTATGGCCTATTATTTGGGCACAGTATGCCCTATTATTGGGGCACAGTATGGCCTTATTATTTGGGCACAATATAGTAATATTTGGGTGTAATATGGCGATGCTTTTTGGGCACAGTATAGTAACATTTGGGTGTAATATGGCCCTATTATTTGGGCACAGTATAGTAACATTTGGGTGTAATATGGCCCTATTATTTGGGCACAGTATGGCAACATTTGGATATAATATGGCACTGTTCTTTGGACACAGCATGATCCTATTATTTGGGCACAGTATGGTGCTGTTATTTGGGCACAGTATAGTAACAATTGGGTGTAATATGGCCCTATTATTTGTGCACAGTATGGTAACATTTGGGCACAGTATGGCCTATTATTTGGGCACAGTATGGCCCTATTATTTGGGCACAGTATGGCCTATTATTTGAGCACAGTATGGCCCTATTATTTGGGCACAGTATGGCCCTATTATTGTGGCACAGTATGGCCTATTATTTGTGCACAGTATGGCCTTTTATTTGGGCACAGTATGGCCCTATTATTTGGGCACAGTATGGCCCTATTATTTGGGCACAGTATGGCCTATTATTTGGGCACAGTATGGCCTTTTATTTGGGCACAGTATGGCCTATTATTTGGGCACAGTATGGCCCTATTATTTGGGCACAGTATGGCCTATTATTTGGGCACAGTATGGCCCTATTATTTGGACACAGTATGGCCTATTATTTGTGCACAGTATGGCCCTATTATTTGGGCACAGTATGACCTATTATTTGGGCACAGTATGGCCCTATTATTGGGGCACAGTATGGCCTTATTATTTGGGCACAGTATGACCTATTATTTGGGCACAGTATGGCCTATTATTTGGGCACAGTATGGCCTATTATTTGGGCACAGTATGGCCTTATTATTTGGGCACAGTATGACCTATTATTTGGGCACAGTATGGCCTATTATTTGGGCACAGTATGGCCCTATTATTTGGGCACAGTATGACCTATTATTTGGGCACAGTATGGCCCTATTATTGGGGCACAGTATGGCCTATTATTTGGGCACAGTATGCCCTATTATTGGGGCACAGTATGGCCTTATTATTTGGGCACAGTATGACCTATTATTTTGGCACAGTATGACCTATTATTTGGGCACAGTATGGCCCTATTATTGGGGCACAGTATGGCCTATTATTTGGGCACAGTATGGCCTATTATTTGGGCACAGTATGCCCTATTATTGGGGCACAGTATGGCCTTATTATTTGGGCACAATATAGTAATATTTGGGTGTAATATGGCGATGCTTTTTGGGCACAGTATAGTAACATTTGGGTGTAATATGGCCCTATTATTTGGGCACAGTATAGTAACATTTGGGTGTAATATGGCCCTATTATTTGGGCACAGTATGGCAACATTTGGATATAATATGGCACTGTTCTTTGGACACAGCATGATCCTATTATTTGGGCACAGTATGGTGCTGTTATTTGGGCACAGTATAGTAACAATTGGGTGTAATATGGCCCTATTATTTGTGCACAGTATGGTAACATTTGGGCACAGTATGGCCCTATTATTTGGGCACAGTATGGCCTATTATTTGGGCACAGTATGGCCTTTTATTTGGGCACAGTATGGCCTATTATTTGGGCACAGTATGGCCCTATTATTTGGGCACAGTATGGCCTATTATTTGGGCACAGTATGGCCCTATTATTTGGACACAGTATGGCCTATTATTTGTGCACAGTATGGCCCTATTATTTGGGCACAGTATGACCTATTATTTGGGCACAGTATGGCCCTATTATTGGGGCACAGTATGGCCTTATTATTTGGGCACAGTATGACCTATTATTTGGGCACAGTATGGCCTATTATTTGGGCACAGTATGGCCTATTATTTGGGCACAGTATGGCCTTATTATTTGGGCACAGTATGACCTATTATTTGGGCACAGTATGGCCTATTATTTGGGCACAGTATGGCCCTATTATTTGGGCACAGTATGACCTATTATTTGGGCACAGTATGGCCCTATTATTGGGGCACAGTATGGCCTATTATTTGGGCACAGTATGCCCTATTATTGGGGCACAGTATGGCCTTATTATTTGGGCACAGTATGACCTATTATTTTGGCACAGTATGACCTATTATTTGGGCACAGTATGGCCCTATTATTGGGGCACAGTATGGCCTATTATTTGGGCACAGTATGGCCTATTATTTGGGCACAGTATGCCCTATTATTGGGGCACAGTATGGCCTTATTATTTGGGCACAATATAGTAATATTTGGGTGTAATATGGCGATGCTTTTTGGGCACAGTATAGTAACATTTGGGTGTAATATGGCCCTATTATTTGGGCACAGTATAGTAACATTTGGGTGTAATATGGCCCTATTATTTGGGCACAGTATGGCAACATTTGGATATAATATGGCACTGTTCTTTGGACACAGCATGATCCTATTATTTGGGCACAGTATGGTGCTGTTATTTGGGCACAGTATAGTAACAATTGGGTGTAATATGGCCCTATTATTTGTGCACAGTATGGTAACATTTGGGCACAGTATGGCCTATTATTTGGGCACAGTATGGCCCTATTATTTGGGCACAGTATGGCCCTATTATTGGGGCACAGTATGGCCTATTATTTGTGCACAGTATGGCCTTTTATTTGGGCACAGTATGGCCCTATTATTTGGGCACAGTATGGCCCTATTATTTGGGCACAGTATGGCCTATTATTTGGGCACAGTATGGCCTTTTATTTGGGCACAGTATGGCCTATTATTTGGGCACAGTATGGCCTATTATTTGGGCACAGTATGGCCCTATTATTTGGGCACAGTATGGCCCTATTATTTGGGCACAGTATGGCCCTATTATTGGGGCACAGTATGGCCTTATTATTTGGGCACAGTATGACCTGTTATTTGGGCACAGTATGGCCTATTATTTGGACACAGTATGGCCTATTATTTGGGCACAGTATGGCCCTATTATTTGGGCACAGTATGACCTATTATTTGGGCACAGTATGGCCCTATTATTGGGGCACAGTATGGCCTTATTATTTGGGCACAGTATGACCTATTATTTGGGCACAGTATGGCCTATTATTTGGGCACAGTATGGCCTATTATTTGGGCACAGTATGGCCTTATTATTTGGGCACAGTATGACCTATTATTTGTGCACAGTATGGCCTATTATTTGGGCACAGTATGACCTATTATTTGGGCACAGTATGACCTATTATTTGGGCACAGTATGGCCCTATTATTGGGGCACAGTATGGCCTATTATTTGGGCACAGTATGGCCTATTATTTGGGCACAGTATGCCCTATTATTGGGGCACAGTATGGCCTTATTATTTGGGCACAGTATGACCTATTATTTGGGCACAGTATGGCCCTATTATTGGGGCACAGTATGGCCTATTATTTGGGCACAGTATGGCCCTATTATTTGAGCACAGTATGGCAGTGTTTTTGTATCACTATTTATTCCTTTACATGTAAAGGACAGACCTGGGCTCCAGCCATAGTCTTTTGCAGGGGCCCTCAGCAATCCTGTGTGTGGCCCCTGGCCCTGCATGTATGTGCCGTGTATGGTAGATCGCTCTCTGTGGATAATTCGCGTTATATAACCGCCATTACTTCTGTCTCACAGCACTCGCTGAGCAATAGCTGCAGTAATCTCCCAGAGCCCAGGGGACGCCGACTACTTAACCCGCTCGCTGTCGCCCTCGCCCGCAGCCCACGTTGTATCCTCACCGCATCTCACATAACGCAGCGCACATGGGGGTGAAGAAATCCATAATGCATCAAACGTCTCACACCCAAAAACCGCAGCCTGCAGATGTCGCCGGGAAAGACGCAGGGTGTGCCTGTCACTGGACGCAGCCGGAATTGTTTATTTAACCCCTTCATTGACTGATAGGGGGAGTTTATGCTCTTGATCTTACTATTTTAGCAGCACAGAGCACCTGCAGCTTTCCTCTACACTGATGCAGCAGAGCTGGGGCTGTTATGTACGTGGAGAGCCGGCACTACACCCTGGACCATCATGATCCATATATCGAGTGCAGACACAATTTGTGGGCAGCAGCTGTGGCTGCCAATGTAGCTGCCATCGATCCTCTGCGGCCGGCGAGCAACACAATCCAGCAGAGCACTCAATGAATGGAAGTGACGCTCGTCATTAACCTCTCCGGCCGCCAGGAGCTCAGGGGAGACCACACCATAGACACTCCTCTCCTGAAATACTCTGTGCTGCTGAGAGGAGCCTAGCTCTACTCTATGTGACTCTCCGGAAATAACTTGTGCCACTGGGAGAACCCTTTCTTAATGTGACATGCCCTGTGTAATCTAGATGAGCACTCCCCTCCTGAAATACTCTGTGCTGCTTGAAACTCTGTTTCCCTGTTTTACCACTCTTAGCACTCTTCTTTCCTGACATACTCTGTGCCCCTGGGACCCTGCACATTCCACTTTGTATTTATCACGTTGTGACCTCTCACCAGATCAGTGGAATCCTCTCCTGAAATACTCTGTGCTGTTGCTTACCCACTTCCACTAAGTAATTCTCAGCCCATGATTTAGTACTCTTCCCTCCTGAAACACTCTGTGCAGCTGGAGCATTAAGCTCTAGTACATTCCGTCTTTTTCCGTTGCGCTGCTCCATCCCTTGGCACAAACTGAGGTATTGCCTTTTTTCCTATAATTTGGATGTTCGTTGGCTTAATATGACTGATGTAAATCTGAGAGATTGTGCTGAGAGTTCCTGCTGGGACAGGGGCAGAGAGAACAGCTCCACTTAGTGTTAGGACACAGAACTGCCCGAGAAAGCCACAAAGTACAGGGGAAAACTCAGTCTTGGATTTTTGTGTTTATTGCTCCTTTATATTTTTAGCACTATTGGCCCTTTAACAGAATTGCCTGTATTTTGAGCTCTGTGATGTCACTGTGAGGATAGCGAGTGGGGGATGGAGCGCTCCGTGGTCAGGTGATACATCACAACTGATCAGGATTCTGGCCGTGTAACAATACGGGCATTTTACCGAAAACAAAAATTCAGCTTCATCAATCTCTGTCATACGAGTGCAATGCGAGGAGCTGAGCTCTGCAGTGAGTGATGTCATTACCTGACCCGATATCTGGGATCATGCAAATACTCCATGTGCCACGCTGTATACCAGACATCAGTAATCCATCCACTACATAGAAGGGTATGGTGATTACATTATAGAAGGCGGCAGTCTCGGATTGTCCGACATACACACAGACCACGTATAACATATGAATTTATTTTGTCACAGTCACTGCTTTGCTTGTGTGTCAGTCTGCACTGTAGTCCTGTCATTCTATTCATATGATGGTAACTTCTTTAGGTGATATACTGGCAGTGAAGTGTCACATTAAATTCAGAAGGGAATATTAGACCTGGGGAAAAGAGTGGAAAGAATATCGCTCGATATAATCCTTCTGTAGGTTTTCCTGTTTCTTATATTTGCTGTTTTCTTAGTATATTTATCTACTTAGTATCTAAAGAGTATGATCACTTTTGCAACTAGGTTTTTATTGCCACAATGCCTCTTAAAACTACACAACTTTGCAGATATTCTTGTTTAAATACTGATTCATGGATACACCTTTCATGCAGACCTATGTGTCGCCATGGTTACAGACTACAAACCAACCCTGTGTAGTCTGATCCTCCAGTCATGTGCTACTTTATTTTCCCTTTCACTGACTATTATCAAGAAAAGGAGGGAGTGGTGTAACACAACTGCAGTGTCAGACTACACAGGGTTTGTTTGTAGTCTGTTACCATGGCGAGAAATAGGTCTGCATATTTTTTTAGAATGGAGTGGAATCGGAAAAAAACCTTTCCATTTCTTATGGGTTTACTTGTTAGGCCGCACCGTGCAATATAAATAAGACATTACCTGTATTCTGCGGGTCACTATGATCACACAGTACCAAACTTATATAGGTTTTTATCGTATTCTAATACCTATTTTTTAAAACTTTTTATATATATTTATATTTTATATTTAACTGTTTATAGGCCCCCGCCAAGCTTGAGCATAAAATCACCAGATGGCTCATACTATAGATTTATATTATAAACTATGACACTATTGTATTGCAGTCTATGGTAAAATCCCTGTATTACTACTGAGCCCTGCCACAAGCAGATCTCCATAGTAATCTTCCTATGTCCATCACTAGGCTCCCGGCCGCCATAGAACACAACGACTCCCATGATCTCGCCTCTTCGCCTCCTTCAGCCTCCATTAATGTAATAATATAATAAATATTCCCAGAATGCTTAGCGCCCGGCTCTATTTCTATGATTTTCCTGTGTAGGTCGAGGTCAGAACTGAACATGTGAATCAGTGTGAGAATCTAATGAAACACTCTCTCTAATTATCCAGGCACATGATGGGGGGAGTAGTACATATATAGATCGACGGGTGTCATCTGCATTTACTCTACATCATTTACAAGAAAGGTGCTAAGTCATTACCGGGTCCACCCCGGGGGATGGGAGGGGGTTACGGGGGGTTGGCAGTGGGTCGGTCACTTTTCATGAATTTTTGTTGAAATCTCAGTAGTCCAGAAGTTTATATTAGGAATATAAAGTGAGGATGTGGAAAAATCAGCCCCCCCCCCTTGTCTTTATGGTACAGTCCTCACACCCTAACAACCCCAAGAGGACCAGTCATGGGGCCGGTGATACTTTGAGGGCCCAATTTAGATTTTGCATTAGGGAACCAGAACTTCAGGTTTATTATAATATATTATGTTATGTGAATATTGTGAATATACTAATTATATTATTACACTGTATTTACTGTATATTATATTATACTTTATATATTATTACACTGTATTTACTGTACATTATATTATACTTTATATATTATTACACTGTATTTACTGTATATTATATTATACTTTATATATTATTACATTGTATTTACTGTACATTATATTATACTTTATATATTATTACACTGTATTTACTGTATATTATATTATACTTTATATATTATTACACTGTATTTACTGTATGTTATATTATACTTTATATATTACACTGTATTTACTGTATATTATATTATACTTTATATATTATTACACTGTATTTTATTACTGTATATTATATTATACTTTATATATTATTACACTGTATTTACTGTATATTATATTATACTTTATATATTATTACACTGTATTTTATTACTGTATATTATATTATACTTTATATATTATTACACTGTATTTACTGTATATTATATTATACTTTATATATTATTACATTTTATTTTATTACAGTACATTGTTATACTTTATATATTATTACATTGTATTTTATTTCAGTACATTGTTATACTTTATATATTATTACATTTTATTTTATTACAGTATATTGTTATACTTTATATATTACACTATATTTTATCACATTACATTATGTTATACAGTATATTGTTATATTTTATATATTATACAGTCTATTATGTTCTGATACATTATATTATTATATCATATGTAATTTTTTTGCTATAGTGTTATCCGTTTTGTCACCGAGCCTTTATCTGTTGCGTTCTGTCCAATATATGATCACAATGTGGCGGCTCCTGCCGCACAGACCTACCGTGGTGGATTTGGGGCATCTGGAAATCACAACCAATCCCCCTCCATCTGTGGCCCTCTGGGGTACCAGTAACCCATTAGTTGGGTCTCAGCCTGATTGTAGAAATAATCGACTTTTATAAGATTGTGGGGACAGTTCCCAGTAATACGCAGTCCTGATCTTCTGTATACAGTATACGTATATACTATATACCATATATATACCACTATATCCATCTCCTGCCCTCTACCCCTTCCAGGCTCTGACATTAAAGGGGATCTCCAGTTCTTTGCAAATAAAGCTCAATCTCTGGATAAATGAGAAGTTCTACAACTTTCTAATAAACTGTTTCCATCACCCTGTATACAGCTAGTCCTGCTCTCAGCTGAGGGGTTGTTACAGTTGTATCCAGCCTAGACAATGCTCTGTGAGCTCAACACATCAGCAATAGCTGCACAAATCTCTCTGCTAGTTTGCTGCAATGTATCACTCTGGTTTAGCTCACAGAGCATTGTCCAGACCAAATACAATTGTAACAAAGCCTCAGCTGTGAGCAGGACTAGCTGTGTACCTGTGAGGTATGTTGTGTCACATTATAATAATCTCTAGAATAGAAGATACTTGTGAATTCTCCTTTCAATAAGATTCCTTTTCTTTCTCTGCAGAGTCTTTAAGAAAGCCAGTCCTAATGGAAAGGTGAGTGGCCATCTTATTCTTATGCTTGCTGATATGTAGGTGATGTATGGGATGTAGGTGATGAATGGGATGTAGGTGATGTAGAGGATGAATTTCCATATATTTATATTACCAGTCATTTATGTTTCAACTTGCTGCTATAGAAATCTACACAGTATACTAACTGGTTACTTCAGACACATCCAGAGCTGCATTCACAATTCTGCAGTTTCATCATGTCCTATACTTTAGCCACATTTAGAATTGCATTGCCTATTCTGCTGTTCCAGTTTGTTGTCTACTCCAGTCACATCTAGATCTGCATTCACTGTTCTGCTGTTTCATCATGTCTTATACTCGTCACATCCAGAGCTGCATTCTCAATTCTGTATTTTCATTATGTCTTATATTCTAGTCACACCCAGAGCTGCATTGACAGTTCTTCTATTTCATTAATATACTCCATTGACATGCAGTGTTGTATTCACTGTTGTTTTGTCATGTTTTATAATCCAGTCACTTCTAGAGCTGCATTCACATTTCCACTGTTTCATCGTGTCTTCTAGTCATTATATCTAGAGCTGCATTCACTGTTCTGCTGCTTGATCTGGTGTTATACTCCTGTCACATCCAGAGCTGCATTCACAATTCAATGCATTCATTGTCTTATATTCTAGTCACATCCAGAGCTGCGGGTAGGTTTGGTATCACAGTCCATGTAGGGTTAATGACTGAGAGATATTAAGGGATATTTCATGTGAATAGAAATGAATCCTGGGGTTTGTTACAATGTATCAGCGCTGTCTATGCCAGGACATGTGCAGAGTTGGCGGCTTCTGGTCTCGGTTTAGTAGTCACGCTCAGCCCTGGCGATGTCACAAGCTGGGGGAGGACTGTCCTGAAATCAGTCCTTAAAGGGTACCTGAATGTCCATGAATAGTTGCACCATGTGCGGGGGCCCTGCAGGGCAGTCTGTTCTCTGGCTGTAGAAACCTTCATACTTGGGGTCCGGTCAGTTTTTTGGCTTTTATGGCTGCTGCACATTTTGCATTTCTCCCTGAGGCAGGGGCATGTACAATACAGAGCAGTCTGCCAGTTCTTTACTGCCCCACACTCCTTATACATATCATATGTTCTGCTTATGCTCTACAGCGCCCCTCGGAGGCCCTTGTAGCTTCTGCAACCTCCACTCTTGCTCCTCCATATGTACGTATGTTACATATAGTTTAGGGGGTCGGTATCATACAGGCCATACCCTGCTGCTGCCCCCTTTTGGTGGAGGTTAGAAGGGCGTTAGTCACCGGATGGGGGTGATATGACTTGTCGATAACAGAGGGGCTACAAGTAGCCACAATGTATCCACCTCAGAATGATCGGGCCCCTGTACTCTGGGTCCCTTCCTCTCATCTGTGTCCTTGTGTGTGAACAGGTTCATAAACTCTTTCCATTTTTCCATCTGCAGATTTTCCTGCCCGGCTTACATGGTGCCGACTCATTTGCAGGCTGACAGATCCTATATAAAGCCCTGGGTTATAAGTCCCGGCAGCCGAGCGCTGCCAGCGGTTTCCATGGTAATAAGAGTTATAGAGAAAACCTTTCAGCACTAAAAGCTTTAGAAAGAAAGAAAAGCGAGTTCTGGGGTCCAAGGTCCTCGCTGTGCGAGACGGAGAGCGGCGAATGGAAGCAAAAAGCGCCACAAAGCTCACTTCTGCATGCTTGTTACAATGTATCAGTGCGGAGGCCGGACACACGATTGCCTAGACTGGATGCAATTGTAACAAACCCTTAGCTGTGATAGGGCTGTACAGGTTTCGGTTTTTGCACAAAAAGAAAGTTCCCATATATTGACAGCAAACAGATCCTGAACAAGATGAAGACAAAGTAAGGGTTAAAATCTCCATATAATACTAATGATATAAGTGATTATAAAATATCTGGAGATATACTGTATTATCTGTTATACTCTAGTTACATCCAGAGCTGCAATCACCATTCTTACATCTAGTCTTATTCTCCAGTCAAACCCACCAATGCATTCTCAACTCTACTTATATATCATATGATAAACTCCAGTTACCCCCAGAGCTGCAGTCACAATCCTGCTGTAACTCTACATCATGCAGACACTTTTCTCCTGTTACAGCATGTAAAATACTGCAGTCATACCCAGAGCTGCAGTCACTGTTCTGCTATTACTGTCCATCATGTCATATATGTTAGTTACACCCAGAGCTGCAGTCACTGTTCTGCTATTACTGTCCATCATGTCATATATGTTAGTTACATCCAGAGCTGCAGTCACTGTTCTGCTATTACTGTCCATCATGTCATATATGTTAGTTACATCCAGAGCTGCAGTCACTGTTCTGCTATTACTGTCCATCATGTCATATATGTTAGTTACACCCAGAGCTGCAGTCACTGTTCTGCTATTACTGTCCATCATGTCATATATGTTAGTTACATCCAGAGCTGCAGTCACTGTTCTGCTATTACTGTCCATCATGTCATATATGTTAGTTACATCCAGAGCTGCAGTCACTGTTCTGCTATTACTGTCCATCATGTCATATATGTTAGTTACACCCAGAGCTGCAGTCACTGTTCTGCTATTACTGTCCATCATGTCATATATGTTAGTTACACCCAGAGCTGCAGTCACTGTTCTGCTATTACTGTCCATCATGTCATATATGTTAGTTACATCCAGAGCTGCAGTCACTGTTCTGCTATTACTGTCCATCATGTCATATATGTTAGTTACACCCAGAGCTGCAGTCACTGTTCTGCTATTACTGTCCATCATGTCATATATGTTAGTTACATCCAGAGCTGCAGTCACTGTTCTGCTATTACTGTCCATCATGTCATATATGTTAGTTACATCCAGAACTGCATTTAAAATTCTCATGTTACATCAAGTCTTCTACTCCAGACACATCTAGAGCTGTATTCCCAGTTCTACTACATTATGCCTTATGCTACAGTCATACCCAGAGCTGCAGTCTCTATTCTCCTATTGCAGTACATCATGTCATATACTCCAGTTGCATCCAAAGCTGTGTTTAGAATCTCCTGTTACATCATGTCTTTTACTACAATCACATCTAAATCTACATTCCCAATTCTGCTACATCACACCTTATACTCCAGTCAGATTCAGAGCTGCATTCACTTCTCCACTGACTGCTGAATCCTAGAGACAAGTGAACAGCTTCATACTTCCCTTGTTGTACTGCACTCTGGGAGTTGTAGTGCATTCCATGTTCAGTACTTTAAACGAACTGGCTGGGGGCAGTAGGGAGATGCAGGATAATACATCCTGAGAGCTAACAGGAAAGCAGCCGAGCACTCTCAACCCATGCCCATACCCAGGTGTCATGTCTGCCTGGAATATAATGGCAGAGATTCCACAAATCCATGATCCATGATTCCATCGTCTCTCCCCTCGGTGATCAGATTTATTCGGCAAGGGAAGCGAAAGCAGAACAGATGGATCTCATCAGCGGTGACCGCAGGGGGCGCTCTTCTGTAGCCATGTCTGTGATTGATCTGTGTAATCACACGCCCCACACAAGAGCAGAGATGCAGCAAAATGTATCAGAGCCGGAAGCTGCGGCTCATACACATCACTCATGTATGCGGGTTATTACCAGTGACTGCTCACAGCAGCCTGCGCTCACCAGTATAATCACTGGGATCTGTCTGAGCTCACCAGTATAATCACTGGGATATGTCTGAGCTCACCAGTATAATCACTGGGAAGTGTCTGAGATCACCAGTATAATCACTGGGATCTGTCTGAGCTCACCAGTATAATAACTGGGATCTGTCTGACCTCACCAGTATAATCACTGGGAAGTGTCTGAGATCACCAGTATAATAACTGGGAAGTGTCTGACCTCACCAGTATAATCACTGGGATCTGTCTGAGCTCACCAGTATAATCACTGGGATCTGTCTGAGCTCACCAGTATAATAACTGGGATCTGTCTGAGCTCACCAGTATAATCACTGGGATCTGTCTGAGCTCACCAGTATAATCACTGGGATCTGTCTGAGCTCACCAGTATAATCACTGGGATCTGTCTGAGCTCACCAGTATAATCACTGGGAAGTGTCTGAGCTCACCAGTATAATCACTGGGAAGTGTCTGAGATCACCAGTATAATCACTGGGATATGTCTGAGCTCACCAGTATAATCACTGGGAAGTGTCTGAGATCACCAGTATAATCACTGGGATCTGTCTGAGCTCACCAGTATAATAACTGGGATCTGTCTGACCTCACCAGTATAATCACTGGGAAGTGTCTGAGATCACCAGTATAATAACTGGGAAGTGTCTGACCTCACCAGTATAATCACTGGGATCTGTCTGAGCTCACCAGTATAATCACTGGGATCTGTCTGAGCTCACCAGTATAATAACTGGGATCTGTCTGAGCTCACCAGTATAATCACTGGGAAGTGTCTGAGCTCACCAGTATAATCACTGGGAAGTGTCTGAGATCACCAGTATAATCACTGGGATATGTCTGAGCTCACCAGTATAATCACTGGGAAGTGTCTGAGATCACCAGTATAATCACTGGGATCTGTCTGAGCTCACCAGTATAATAACTGGGATCTGTCTGAGCTCACCAGTATAATCACTGGGAAGTGTCTGAGATCACCAGTATAATAACTGGGAAGTGTCTGACCTCACCAGTATAATCACTGGGATCTGTCTGAGCTCACCAGTATAATCACTGGGATATGTCTGAGCTCACCAGTATAATCACTGGGAAGTGTCTGAGATCACCAGTATAATCACTGGGATATGTCTGAGCTCACCAGTATAATCACTGGGAAGTGTCTGAGATCACCAGTATAATCACTGGGATCTGTCTGAGCTCACCAGTATAATCACTGGGATCTGTCTGAGATCACCAGTATAATCACTGGGAAGTGTCTGAGATCACCAGTATAATCTCTGGGATATGTCTGAGCTCACCAGTATAATCACTGGGAAGTGTCTGAGATCACCAGTATAATCACTGGGATCTGTCTGACCTCACCAGTATAATCACTGGGACCTGCCTGAGCTCACCAGTATAATCACTGGGAAGTGTCTGAGATCACCAGTATAATCTCTGGGATATGTCTGAGCTCACCAGTATAATCACTGGGAAGTGTCTGAGATCACCAGTATAATCACTGGGATCTGTCTGACCTCACCAGTATAATCACTGGGAAGTGTCTGAGATCACCAGTATAATAACTGGGAAGTGTCTGACCTCACCAGTATAATCACTGGGATCTGTCTGAGCTCACCAGTATAATCACTGGGATCTGTCTGAGCTCACCAGTATAATAACTGGGATCTGTCTGAGCTCACCAGTATAATCACTGGGATCTGTCTGAGCTCACCAGTATAATAACTGGGATCTGTCTGAGCTCACCAGTATAATCACTGGGAAGTGTCTGAGCTCACCAGTATAATCACTGGGAAGTGTCTGAGATCACCAGTATAATCACTGGGATATGTCTGAGCTCACCAGTATAATCACTGGGAAGTGTCTGAGATCACCAGTATAATCACTGGGATCTGTCTGAGCTCACCAGTATAATAACTGGGATCTGTCTGACCTCACCAGTATAATCACTGGGAAGTGTCTGAGATCACCAGTATAATAACTGGGAAGTGTCTGACCTCACCAGTATAATCACTGGGATCTGTCTGAGCTCACCAGTATAATCACTGGGATCTGTCTGAGCTCACCAGTATAATAACTGGGATCTGTCTGAGCTCACCAGTATAATCACTGGGAAGTGTCTGAGCTCACCAGTATAATCACTGGGAAGTGTCTGAGATCACCAGTATAATCACTGGGATATGTCTGAGCTCACCAGTATAATCACTGGGAAGTGTCTGAGATCACCAGTATAATCACTGGGATCTGTCTGAGCTCACCAGTATAATAACTGGGATCTGTCTGAGCTCACCAGTATAATCACTGGGAAGTGTCTGAGCTCACCAGTATAATCACTGGGAAGTGTCTGAGATCACCAGTATAATCACTGGGAAGTGTCTGAGATCACCAGTATAATAACTGGGAAGTGTCTGACCTCACCAGTATAATCACTGGGATCTGTCTGAGCTCACCAGTATAATAACTGGGATCTGTCTGAGCTCACCAGTATAATAACTGGGATCTGTCTGACCTCACCAGTATAATCACTGGGAAGTGTCTGAGATCACCAGTATAATCACTGGGATCTGTCTGAGCTCACCAGTATAATAACTGGGATCTGTCTGAGCTCACCAGTATAATAACTGGGATCTGTCTGACCTCACCAGTATAATCACTGGGAAGTGTCTGAGATCACCAGTATAATCACTGGGATCTGTCTGAGCTCACCAGTATAAACACTAGGAAGTGTCTGAGCTCACCAGTATAATAACTGAGACCTGTCTGAGCTCACCAGTATAATAACTGGTAAGTGTTTGAGCTCACCAGTATAATAACTGGGAAGTGTCTGAGCTCACCAGTATAATAACTGGTAAGTGTTTGAGCTCACCAGTATAAACACTGGGAAGTGTCTGAGATCACCAGTATAAACAATAGGAAGTGTCTGAGCTCACCAGTATAATCACTGGGATCTGTCTTAGATCACCAGTATAATCACTGGGATCTGTCTGAGCTCACCAGTATAAACACTAGGAAGTGTCTGAGCTCACCAGTATAATAACTGAGACCTGTCTGAGCTCACCAGTATAATAACTGGTAAGTGTTTGAGCTCACCAGTATAATAACTGGGAAGTGTCTGAGCTCACCAGTATAATAACTGGTAAGTGTTTGAGCTCACCAGTATAAACACTGGGAAGTGTCTGAGATCACCAGTATAAACAATAGGAAGTGTCTGAGCTCACCAGTATAATAACTGGTAAGTGTTTGAGCTCACCAGTATAATTACTGGGATCTGTCTGAGCTCACCAGTATAATAACTGGTAAGTGTTTGAGCTCACCAGTATAAACACTGGGAAGTGTCTGAGATCACCAGTATAAACAATAGGAAGTGTCTGAGCTCACCAGTATAATAACTGGTAAGTGTTTGAGCTCACCAGTATAATAACTGGGAAGTGTCTGAGCTCACCAGTATAAACACTGGGAAGTGTCTGAGATCACCAGTATAATAACTGAGACCTGTCTGAGCTCATCAGTATAATCACTGGGACCTGTCTGAGTTTACCAGTATAATAACTGGAATCTGTCTGATCTCACCAGTATAATCACTGGGACCTGTCTGAGTTCACCAGTATAATAACTGGGATCTGTCTGATCTCACCAGTATAATCACTGGGACCTGTCTGAGCTCACCAGTATAATAACTGGGATCTGTCTGAGCTCACCAGTATAATCAATGGGATCTGTCTGACCTCACCAGTATAATCACTGGGAAGTGTCTGAGATCACCAATATAATCACTGGGACCTGCCTGAGCTCACCAGTATAATCACTGGGATCTGTCTGACCTCACCAGTATAATCACTGGGACCTGCCTGAGCTCACCAGTATAATCACTGGGACCTGCCTGAGCTCACCAGTATAATCACTGGGATCTGTCTGACCTCACCAGTATAATCACTGGGAAGTGTCTGAGATCACCAGTATAATCACTGGGACCTGCCTGAGCTCACCAGTATAATCACTGGGACCTGCCTGAGCTCACCAGTATAATCACTGGGACCTATCTAAGCTAACCAGTATAATCACTGGGACCAGACTGAGCTCACCAGTATAATCACTGGGATCTGTCTGCGCTCACCAGTATAATCACTGGGATCTGTCTGAGCTCACCAGTATAATCACTGGGATCTGCCTGAGCTCACCAGTATAATCACTGGGATCTGTCTGATCTCACCAGTATAATCACTGGGAAGTGTCTGAGATCACCAGTATAATCACTGGGACCTGCCTGAGCTCACCAGTATAATCACTGGGACCTGCCTGAGCTCACCAGTATAATCACTGGGACCTATCTAAGCTAACCAGTATAATCACTGGGACCTGCCTGAGCTCACCAGTATAATCACTGGGACCAGACTGAGCTCACCAGTATAATCACTGGGACCTGCCTGAGCTCACCAGTATAATCACTGGGACCTGCCTGAGCTCACCAGTATAATCACTGGGACCTGCCTGAGCTCACCAGTATAAACACTTGGAAGTGTCTGAGATCACCAGTATAATAACTGGGATCTGTCTGAGCTCACCAGTATAATCACTGGGATCTGTCTGAGCTCACCAGTATAATCACTGGGATCTGTCTGACCTCACCAGTATAATCACTGGGACCTGTCTGAGCTCACCAGTATAATCACTGGGACCTGCCTGAGCTCACCAGTATAATCAATGGGACCTGTCTGAGCTCACCAGTATAATAACTGGGACCTGCCTGAGCTCACCAGTATAATCACTGGGACCTGCCTGAGCTCACCAGTATAATCACTGGGACCAGACTGAGCTCACCAGTATAATCACTGGGATCTGTCTGAGCTCACCAGTATAATCACTGGGATCTGTCTGAGCTCACCAGTATAATAACTGGGACCTGCCTGAGCTCACCAGTATAATCACTGGGATCTGTCTGCACTCACCAGTATAATCACTGGGATCTGTCTGAACTCACCAGTATAATCACTGGGATCTGCCTGAGCTCACCAGTATAATCACTGGAATCTGTCTGACCTCACCAGTATAATCACTGGGAAGTGTCTGAGATCACCAGTATAATTACTGGGACATGCCTGAGCTCACCAGTATAATCACTGGGACCTGCCTGAGCTCACCAGTATAATCACTGGGACCTATCTAAGCTAACCAGTATAATCACTGGGACCTGCCTGAGCTCACCAGTATAATCACTGGGACCAGACTGAGCTCACCAGTATAATCACTGGGACCTGCCTGAGCTCACCAGTATAATCACTGGGACCTGCCTGAGCTCACCAGTATAATCACTGGGACCTGCCTGAGCTCACCAGTATAAACACTTGGAAGTGTGTGAGATCACCAGTATAATAACTGGGATCTGTCTGAGCTCACCAGTATAATCACTGGGATCTGTCTGAGCTCACCAGTATAATCACTGGGATCTGTCTGAGCTCACCAGTATAATCACTGGGATCTGCCTGAGATCACCAGTATAATCACTGGGATCTGTCTGCACTCACCAGTATAATCACTGGGACCTGTCTGAGCTCACCAGTATAATCACTGGGATCTGTCTGAGCTCACCAGTATAATCACTGGGACCTGTCTGAGCTCACCAGTATAATCACTGGGATCTGCCTGAGCTCACCAGTATAATCACTGGGACCTGTCTGAGCTCACCAGTATAATCACTGGGATCTGCCTGAGCTCACCATTATAATCACTGGGACCAGACTGAGCTCACCAGTATAATCACTGGGACCTGCCTGAGCTCACCAGTATAATCACTGGGATCTGTCTGCGCTCACCAGTATAATCACTGGGATCTGTCTGAGCTCACCAGTATAATCACTGGGACCTGCCTGAGCTCACCAGTATAATCACTGGGACCTGCCTGAGCTCACCAGTATAATCACTGGGACCTATCTAAGCTAACCAGTATAATCACTGGGACCTGCCTAAGCTCACCAGTATAATCACTGGGATCTGTCTGAGCTCACCAGTATAATCACTGGGACCTGTCTGAGCTCACCAGTATAATCACTGGGACCAGACTGAGCTCACCAGTATAATCACTGGGACCTGCCTGAGCTCACCAGTATAATCACTGGGACCTGCCTGAGCTCACCAGTATAATCACTGGGACCTGCCTGAGCTCACCAGTATAATCACTGGGAAGTGTCTGAGATCACCAGTATAATCACTGGGACCTGCCTGAGCTCACCAGTATAATCACTGGGACCTGTCTGACCTCACCAGTATAATCACTGGGACCTGCCTGAGCTCACCAGTATAAACACTTGGAAGTGTCTGAGATCACCAGTATAATAACTGGGATCTGCCTGAGCTCACCAGTATAATCACTTGGACCTGTCTGAGCTCACCAGTATAATCACTGGGACCTGCCTGAGCTCACCAGTATAGGTAATCTTCTTCTTATGTATTCTAATATTATCTTCGCTACATTAAGTTTTCCCCGGACTAGATTGTATGAACCGCTAATAGTGACATGTACAATAGTTCTGATGCTGCAGGTTTCGTTACTGCTGGGATTTGCACAGTGTGACCCTGGCCTTAGGGTGGCGCTGTCAGGGCTTCTCTGTAGATGATCCAGGTGTGGCTACCGTTTTATAAATGTCTAATCTGTCATAGACTTTCACAGGACTGTGGGGTGAATGCGTTCCTGAGCTCCTTAAAGTGTATGGGCGATACCTAGTCCTGACTTGTTGTCTTCTCTCCGCACAGCTCACCGTGTATCTGGGGAAGAGGGACTTTGTGGATCACATAGATGTCGTGGACCCTGTGGGTGAGTGCAGGAAACCCCAATTAATATTCATCAATATCTGATTCATCACTGATTATTACTATGAGTTAATTATTTCATATCAGTTACGTGATAAGATTCTGCCATCCTGCAGTCACCACTAGGGGGAGCTCAGGAGCTTACTGAAGACTGTGTTAGTATGGAGAGCAATGTATAAAAAGTACACAATTATCTCCTGATGTCCCTCTAGTGGTGGCTGTATATAATCAGCCTGTGGTCAGCTCCTGAGCTCCCTCTAGTGGTGTCTGTATATAACCAGTCTGTGGTCTGCCCTTAGCTCCCTCTAGTGGTGGCTGTATATAATCAGTCTGCAGTCAGCTCCTGAGCTCCCTCTAGTGGTAATTGTAAATAATCAGTCTACAGTAAGCTCCTGAGCTCCCTCTAGTGGTGGCTGTATATAATCAGTCTGCAGTCAGCTCCTGAGTTCCCTCTAGTGGTGGCTGTATATAATCAGCCTGTGGTCAGTTCCTGATCTCCCTCTAGTGGTGGCTATATATAACCAGTCTGTGGTCTGCCCCTTAGCTCCCTCTAGTGGTGGCTGTATATAATCAGTCTGCAGTCAGCTCCTGAGCTCCCTCTAGTGGTGACTGTATATAATCAGTCTGCAGTCAGCTCCTGACCTCCCTCTAGTGGTGGCTGTATATAACCAGTCTGTGGTCTGCCCCTTAGCTCCCTCTAGTGGTGGCTGTATATAATCAGTCTGCAGTCAGCTCCTGAGTTCCCTCTAGTGGTGGCTGTATATAATCAGCCTGTGGTCAGTTCCTGATCTCCCTCTAGTGGTGGCTGTATATAACCAGTCTGTGGTCTGCCCCTTAGCTCCCTCTAGTGGTGGCTGTATATAATCAGTCTGCAGTCAGCTCCTGAGCTCCCTCTAGTGGTGACTGTATATAATCAGTCTGCAGTCAGCTCCTGAGCTCCCTCTAGTGGTAATTGTAAATAATCAGTCTACAGTAAGCTCCTGAGCTCCCTCTAGTGGTGGCTGTATAATCAGTTTGTGTTCAGCTCCTGAGCTGTAATCACTATAAAGATGTATTATAAAGTTGAAATTTGGTCCTCACATGATGTGAGGGTAAGAACTTGAGATGGCCTCTAAATTCTGAAGACATCGTCTGGCCTCTTCTCGGCAGGCAGGAGAAGGGTCTCATCCTTGGAGTCCTCCCTCTCATATCTCTAGGCGTTTCAGGCCACTACATTGGGTTCCCCTTTAACCCCTTATAATGTGCAGTCTCCTTTAAGATTTATTTCCCAGATTTGATGTTTTTGCAGGAGAAGTGAGCAGTCTTGCCTTGTAAAGGTCGCTGCTTGTTGGCGCTCGTCCCGCTATCGTTTTCTAATTACTCCTGGTGAAAGCCTCTTTCTTCATCCTCCGCGACTCATTTGCTCGCGGCGAGGAGGAATTTAATATTCTACCTGTGAAACTTCTCCGCGACCTCTGTCTACTAAAACAGAATCAATTATAGTATGCAAATAAGGCAGGAAATAAGAGACGAGTAAAGACAAAGCCACAAGTATGTGCCCCCCCCCAGTCATCAGATATTAGACTGGATAGTACACAAGAGCTCGGTGACCATATATTACCATAGGCAGCCATCTCTTCTACTAGTCGCCCCCTCCTGGCTGGGGGTGCACCATAATGAGAGTTATCATCCCCGGAGCAGAAATCATAATGGTGGTCAGACAAGAACAGAGAACGGGAATGAGGATAGAAATGCATGGAAGTGAGCATCAACTACCCTGAGGGAATCCATGTATCCGAACTCCACAGCTGAGATATCTGTAGGTACTATGCTCAATGCCAAATGGTGGCTGGAATAGGGTAAAGCCATCGATACCAGCACATAACCTCTGTGGGGCCCATGAGCAAAGGGGGCCCATGATGAAAGGGGGCCCAGTATGGCTTCCACTCCTACTGATACTATCATAGAGGCTACCTGCCACAGCCACCAGGGGGAGCCCACTGCATGCTGTCCTGGAGATCAATACTAGCAGTATAATTCTGTGTGCAGAGATTCCCCCTAGTGGTGACTGCAGGGCGAAACACTTTGTAGTCTTCTGAAATATTATACGAAGGGCCCAGGACATGTACACCGCTCCCCGTCACCATGACTACAGGCAGCGCGGTGTCATCTAATACAATGGCGAAATTATTGCATGACTTGTGTAAATATTTAATTCAGGTAAAAGCTATAATACTAATCCCCCCGGGAATGATACACAAAGTAACTGCTGACAAATATTTACTGCCCCTGACCGGGTAAATATCTCCCGCCCATAAATCACCCACTGGTTAGGTATTTACCCCATTTAAAGGGCCAGATACCTGCAGTACACATCTATCTATCATATTCTCTGTTATCAGCCGTGTCAGGAGGGGAGAGGCCGACTGTAGGACAGGGGAATACAATCTATTACTATCTGTTATCAGCCATGTCAGGAGGGGAGAGGCCGACTGTAGGACAGGGGAATACAATCTATTACTATCTGTTATCAGCCATGTCAGGAGGGGAGAGGCCGACTGTAGGACAGGGGAATACAATCTATTACTATCTGCTATCAGCCATGTCAGGAGAGGAGAGGCCGACTGTAGGACAGGGGAATACAATCTATTACTATCTGTTATCAGCCATGTCAGGAGAGGAGAGGCCGACTGTAGGACAGGGGAATACAATCTATTACTATCTGTTATCAGCCATGTCAGGAGGGGAGAGGCCGACTGTAGGACAGGGGAATACAATCTATTACTATCTGCTATCAGCCATGTCAGGAGAGGAGAGGCCGACTGTAGGACAGGGGAATACAATCTATTACTATCTGTTATCAGCCATGTCAGGAGAGGAGAGGCCGACTGTAGGACAGGGGAATACAATCTATTACTATCTGTTATCAGCCATGTCAGGAGGGGAGAGGCCGACTGTAGGACAGGGTAATACAATCTATTACTATCTGTTATCAGCCATGTCAGGAGGGGAGAGGCCGACTGTAGGACAGGAGAATACAATCTATTACTATCTGTTATCAGCCATGTCAGGAGGGGAGAGGCCGACTGTAGGACAGGGGAATACAATCTATTACTATCTGCTATCAGCCATGTCAGGAGAGGAGAGGCCGACTGTAGGACAGGGGAATACAATCTATTACTATCTGTTATCTGCCATGTCAGGAGAGGAGAGGCCGACTGTAGGACAGGGGAATACAATCTATTACTATCTGTTATCAGCCACGTCAGGAGAGGAGAGGCCGACTGTAGGACAGGGGAATACAATCTATTACTATCTGTTATCAGCCACGTCAGGAGAGGAGAGGCCGACTGTAGGACAGGGGAATACAATCTATTACTATCTGCTATCAGCCATGTCAGGAGAGGAGAGGCCGACTGTAGGACAGGGGAATACAATCTATTACTATCTGTTATCAGCCATGTCAGGAGGGGAGAGGCCGACTGTAGGACAGGGGAATACAATCTATTACTATCTGTTATCAGCCATGTCAGGAGGGGAGAGGCCGACTGTAGGACAGGGGAATACAATCTATTACTATCTGATATCAGCCAGCCATGTCAGGAGGGGAGAGGCCGACTGTAGGACAGGGGAATACAATCTATTACTATCTGTTATCAGCCGTGTCAGGAGGGGAGAGGCCGACTGTAGGACAGGGGAATACAATCTATTACTATCTGTTATCAGCCGTGTCAGGAGGGGAGAGGCCGACTGTAGGACAGGGGAATACAATCTATTACTATCTGTTATCTGCCACATCAGGAGGGGAGAGGCTGACTGTAGGACAGGGAAATACAATCTATTACTATCTGTTATCAGCCATGTCAGGAGAGGAGAGGCCGACTGTAGGACAGGGGAATACAATCTATTACTATCTGTTATCAGCCAGCCATGTCAGGAGGGGAGAGGCCGACTGTAGGACAGGGGAATACAATCTATTACTATCTGTTATCAGCCGTGTCAGGAGGGGAGAGGCCGACTGTAGGACAGGGGAATACAATCTATTACTATCTGTTATCAGCCGTGTCAGGAGGGGAGAGGCCGACTGTAGGACAGGGGAATACAATCTATTACTATCTGTTATCAGCCATGTCAGGAGAGGAGAGGCCGACTGTAGGACAGGGGAATACAATCTATTACTATCTGTTATCTGCCACATCAGGAGGGGAGAGGCTGACTGTAGGACAGGGGAATACAATCTATTACTATCTGTTATCAGCCATGTCAGGAGAGGAGAGGCCGACTGTAGGACAGGGGAATACAATCTATTACTATCTGTTATCAGCCATGTCAGGAGAGGAGAGGCCGACTGTAGAACAGGTGACTACAATCTATTACTATCTGTTATCAGCCATGTCAGGAGGGGCGAGGCCGACTGTAGGACAGGGGAATACAATCTATTACTATCTGTTATCAGCCACGTCAGGAGGGGAGAGGCCGACTGTAGGACAGGAGACTACAATCTATTTCTATCTATTATCAGCCATGTCAGGAGGGGCGAGGCTGACTGTAGGACAGGGGAATACAATCTATTACTATCTGTTATCTGCCATGTCAGGAGGGGCAAGGCCGACTGTAGGACAGGGGAATACAATCTATTACTATCTGTTATCAGCCACGTCAGGAGGGGAGAGGCCGACTGTAGGACAGGGGAATACAATCTATTACTATCTGTTATCAGCCATGTCAGGAGGGGAGAGGCCGACTGTAGGACAGGGGAATACAATCTATTACTATCTGTTATCAGCCATGTCAGGAGAGGAGAGGCCGACTGTAGGACATGGGAATACAATCTATTACTATCTGTTATCAGCCATGCGAGGAGGGGAGAGGCCGACTGTAGGACAGGGGAATACAATCTATTACTATCTGTTATCTGCCATGTCAGGAGGAGCGAGGCCGACTGTAGGACAGGGGAATACAATCTATTACTATCTGTTATCAGCCATGTCAGGAGAGGAGAGGCCGACTGTAGGACAGGGGAATACAATCTATTACTATCTGTTATCAGCCATGTCAGGAGAGGAGAGGCCGACTGTAGGACAGGGGAATACAATCTATTACTATCTGTTATCAGCCATGTCAGGAGAGGAGAGGCCGACTGTAGAACAGGTGACTACAATCTATTACTATCTGTTATCAGCCATGTCAGGAGGGGCGAGGCCGACTGTAGGACAGGGGAATACAATCTATTACTATCTGTTATCAGCCACGTCAGGAGGGGAGAGGCCGACTGTAGGACAGGAGACTACAATCTATTACTATCTATTATCAGCCATGTCAGGAGGGGCGAGGCTGACTGTAGGACAGGGGAATACAATCTATTACTATCTGTTATCTGTCATGTCAGGAGGGGCAAGGCCGACTGTAGGACAGGGAAATACAATCTATTACTATCTGTTATCAGACATGTCAGGAGAGGAGAGGCCGACTGTAGGACAGGGGAATACAATCTATTACTATCTGTTATCAGCCACGTCAGGAGGGGAGAGGCCGACTGTAGGACAGGGGAATACAATCTATTACTATCTGTTATCAGCCATGTCAGGAGAGGAGAGGCCGACTGTAGAACAGGTGACTACAATCTATTACTATCTGTTATCAGCCATGTCAGGAGGGGAGAGGCCGACTGTAGGACAGGGGAATACAATCTATTTCTATCTGTTATCAGCCATGTCAGGAGGGGAGAGGCCGACTGTAGGACAGGGGAATACAATCTATTACTATCTGTTATCAGCCATATCAGGAGAGGAGAGGCCGACTGTAGGACAGGGGAATACAATCTATTACTATCTGTTATCAGCCACGTCAGGAGGGGAGAGGCCGACTGTAGGACAGGGGAATACAATCTATTACTATCTGTTATCAGCCACGTCAGGAGGGAAGAGGCCGACTGTAGCACAGGGGAATACAATCTATTACTATCTGTTATCAGCCACGTCAGGAGGGGAGATGCCGACTGTAGGACAGGTGACTACAATCTATTACTATCTGTTATCAGCCATGTCAGGAGGGGAGAGGCCGACTGTAGGACAGGGGAATACAATCTATTACTATCTGTTATCAGCCATGTCAGGAGGGGAGAGGCCGACTGTAGGACAGGGGAATACAATCTATTACTATCTGCTATCAGCCATGTCAGGAGAGGAGAGGCCGACTGTAGGACAGGGGAATACAATCTATTACTATCTGTTATCAGCCATGTCAGGAGAGGAGAGGCCGACTGTAGGACAGGGGAATACAATCTATTACTATCTGTTATCAGCCATGTCAGGAGGGGAGAGGCCGACTGTAGGACAGGGGAATACAATCTATTACTATCTGTTATCAGCCATGTCAGGAGAGGAGAGGCCGACTGTAGGACAGGAGACTACAATCTATTACTATCTGTTATCAGCCACGTCAGGAGGGGAGAGGCCGACTGTAGGACAGGAGACTACAATCTATTACTATCTATTATCAGCCATGTCAGGAGGGGCGAGGCTGACTGTAGGACAGGGGAATACAATCTATTACTATCTGTTATCTGCCATGTCAGGAGGGGCAAGGCCGACTGTAGGACAGGGGAATACAATCTATTACTATCTGTTATCAGCCACGTCAGGAGGGGAGAGGCCGACTGTAGGACAGGGGAATACAATCTATTACTATCTGTTATCAGCCATGTCAGGAGGGGAGAGGCCGACTGTAGGACAGGGGAATACAATCTATTACTATCTGTTATCAGCCATGTCAGGAGAGGAGAGGCCGACTGTAGGACATGGGAATACAATCTATTACTATCTGTTATCAGCCATGCGAGGAGGGGAGAGGCCGACTGTAGGACAGGGGAATACAATCTATTACTATCTGTTATCTGCCATGTCAGGAGGAGCGAGGCCGACTGTAGGACAGGGGAATACAATCTATTACTATCTGTTATCAGCCATGTCAGGAGAGGAGAGGCCGACTGTAGGACAGGGGAATACAATCTATTACTATCTGTTATCAGCCATGTCAGGAGAGGAGAGGCCGACTGTAGGACAGGGGAATACAATCTATTACTATCTGTTATCAGCCATGTCAGGAGAGGAGAGGCCGACTGTAGAACAGGTGACTACAATCTATTACTATCTGTTATCAGCCATGTGAGGAGGGGCGAGGCCGACTGTAGGACAGGGGAATACAATCTATTACTATCTGTTATCAGCCACGTCAGGAGGGGAGAGGCCGACTGTAGGACAGGAGACTACAATCTATTACTATCTATTATCAGCCATGTCAGGAGGGGCGAGGCTGACTGTAGGACAGGGGAATACAATCTATTACTATCTGTTATCTGTCATGTCAGGAGGGGCAAGGCCGACTGTAGGACAGGGAAATACAATCTATTACTATCTGTTATCAGACATGTCAGGAGAGGAGAGGCCGACTGTAGGACAGGGGAATACAATCTATTACTATCTGTTATCAGCCACGTCAGGAGGGGAGAGGCCGACTGTAGGACAGGGGAATACAATCTATTACTATCTGTTATCAGCCATGTCAGGAGAGGAGAGGCCGACTGTAGAACAGGTGACTACAATCTATTACTATCTGTTATCAGCCATGTCAGGAGGGGAGAGGCCGACTGTAGGACAGGGGAATACAATCTATTTCTATCTGTTATCAGCCATGTCAGGAGGGGAGAGGCCGACTGTAGGACAGGGGAATACAATCTATTACTATCTGTTATCAGCCATATCAGGAGAGGAGAGGCCGACTGTAGGACAGGGGAATACAATCTATTACTATCTGTTATCAGCCACGTCAGGAGGGGAGAGGCCGACTGTAGGACAGGGGAATACAATCTATTACTATCTGTTATCAGCCACGTCAGGAGGGAAGAGGCCGACTGTAGCACAGGGGAATACAATCTATTACTATCTGTTATCAGCCACGTCAGGAGGGGAGATGCCGACTGTAGGACAGGTGACTACAATCTATTACTATCTGTTATCAGCCATGTCAGGAGGGGAGAGGCCGACTGTAGGACAGGGGAATACAATCTATTACTATCTGTTATCAGCCATGTCAGGAGGGGAGAGGCCGACTGTAGGACAGGGGAATACAATCTATTACTATCTGCTATCAGCCATGTCAGGAGAGGAGAGGCCGACTGTAGGACAGGGGAATACAATCTATTACTATCTGTTATCAGCCATGTCAGGAGAGGAGAGGCCGACTGTAGGACAGGGGAATACAATCTATTACTATCTGTTATCAGCCATGTCAGGAGGGGAGAGGCCGACTGTAGGACAGGGGAATACAATCTATTACTATCTGTTATCAGCCATGTCAGGAGAGGAGAGGCCGACTGTAGGACAGGGGAATACAATCTATTACTATCTGTTATCAGCCATGTCAGGAGGGGAGAGGCCGACTGTAGGACAGGGTAATACAATCTATTACTATCTGTTATCAGCCATGTCAGGAGGGGAGAGGCCGACTGTAGGACAGGAGAATACAATCTATTACTATCTGTTATCAGCCATGTCAGGAGGGGAGAGGCCGACTGTAGGACAGGGGAATACAATCTATTACTATCTGCTATCAGCCATGTCAGGAGAGGAGAGGCCGACTGTAGGACAGGGGAATACAATCTATTACTATCTGTTATCTGCCATGTCAGGAGAGGAGAGGCCGACTGTAGGACAGGGGAATACAATCTATTACTATCTGTTATCAGCCACGTCAGGAGAGGAGAGGCCGACTGTAGGACAGGGGAATACAATCTATTACTATCTGTTATCAGCCACGTCAGGAGAGGAGAGGCCGACTGTAGGACAGGGGAATACAATCTATTACTATCTGCTATCAGCCATGTCAGGAGAGGAGAGGCCGACTGTAGGACAGGGGAATACAATCTATTACTATCTGTTATCAGCCATGTCAGGAGGGGAGAGGCCGACTGTAGGACAGGGGAATACAATCTATTACTATCTGTTATCAGCCATGTCAGGAGGGGAGAGGCCGACTGTAGGACAGGGGAATACAATCTATTACTATCTGTTATCAGCCAGCCATGTCAGGAGGGGAGAGGCCGACTGTAGGACAGGGGAATACAATCTATTACTATCTGTTATCAGCCGTGTCAGGAGGGGAGAGGCCGACTGTAGGACAGGGGAATACAATCTATTACTATCTGTTATCAGCCGTGTCAGGAGGGGAGAGGCCGACTGTAGGACAGGGGAATACAATCTATTACTATCTGTTATCTGCCATGTCAGGAGAGGAGAGGCCGACTGTAGGACAGGGGAATACAATCTATTACTATCTGTTATCTGCCACATCAGGAGGGGAGAGGCTGACTGTAGGACAGGGAAATACAATCTATTACTATCTGTTATCAGCCATGTCAGGAGAGGAGAGGCCGACTGTAGGACAGGGGAATACAATCTATTACTATCTGTTATCAGCCAGCCATGTCAGGAGGGGAGAGGCCGACTGTAGGACAGGGGAATACAATCTATTACTATCTGTTATCAGCCGTGTCAGGAGGGGAGAGGCCGACTGTAGGACAGGGGAATACAATCTATTACTATCTGTTATCAGCCGTGTCAGGAGGGGAGAGGCCGACTGTAGGACAGGGGAATACAATCTATTACTATCTGTTATCAGCCATGTCAGGAGAGGAGAGGCCGACTGTAGGACAGGGGAATACAATCTATTACTATCTGTTATCTGCCACATCAGGAGGGGAGAGGCTGACTGTAGGACAGGGGAATACAATCTATTACTATCTGTTATCAGCCATGTCAGGAGAGGAGAGGCCGACTGTAGGACAGGGGAATACAATCTATTACTATCTGTTATCAGCCATGTCAGGAGAGGAGAGGCCGACTGTAGAACAGGTGACTACAATCTATTACTATCTGTTATCAGCCACGTCAGGAGGGGAGAGGCCGACTGTAGGACAGGGGAATACAATCTATTACTATCTGTTATCAGCCATGTCAGGAGGGGAGAGGCCGACTGTAGGACAGGGGAATACAATCTATTACTATCTGTTATCAGCCATGTCAGGAGAGGAGAGGCCGACTGTAGGACATGGGAATACAATCTATTACTATCTGTTATCAGCCATGCGAGGAGGGGAGAGGCCGACTGTAGGACAGGGGAATACAATCTATTACTATCTGTTATCTGCCATGTCAGGAGGAGCGAGGCCGACTGTAGGACAGGGGAATACAATCTATTACTATCTGTTATCAGCCATGTCAGGAGAGGAGAGGCCGACTGTAGGACAGGGGAATACAATCTATTACTATCTGTTATCAGCCATGTCAGGAGAGGAGAGGCCGACTGTAGGACAGGGGAATACAATCTATTACTATCTGTTATCAGCCATGTCAGGAGAGGAGAGGCCGACTGTAGAACAGGTGACTACAATCTATTACTATCTGTTATCAGCCATGTCAGGAGGGGCGAGGCCGACTGTAGGACAGGGGAATACAATCTATTACTATCTGTTATCAGCCACGTCAGGAGGGGAGAGGCCGACTGTAGGACAGGAGACTACAATCTATTACTATCTATTATCAGCCATGTCAGGAGGGGCGAGGCTGACTGTAGGACAGGGGAATACAATCTATTACTATCTGTTATCTGTCATGTCAGGAGGGGCAAGGCCGACTGTAGGACAGGGGAATACAATCTATTACTATCTGTTATCAGACATGTCAGGAGAGGAGAGGCCGACTGTAGGACAGGGGAATACAATCTATTACTATCTGTTATCAGCCACGTCAGGAGGGGAGAGGCCGACTGTAGGACAGGGGAATACAATCTATTACTATCTGTTATCAGCCATGTCAGGAGAGGAGAGGCCGACTGTAGAACAGGTGACTACAATCTATTACTATCTGTTATCAGCCATGTCAGGAGGGGAGAGGCCGACTGTAGGACAGGGGAATACAATCTATTTCTATCTGTTATCAGCCATGTCAGGAGGGGAGAGGCCGACTGTAGGACAGGGGAATACAATCTATTACTATCTGTTATCAGCCATATCAGGAGAGGAGAGGCCGACTGTAGGACAGGGGAATACAGTCTATTACTATCTGTTATCAGCCACGTCAGGAGGGGAGAGGCCGACTGTAGGACAGGGGAATACAATCTATTACTATCTGTTATCAGCCACGTCAGGAGGGAAGAGGCCGACTGTAGCACAGGGGAATACAATCTATTACTATCTGTTATCAGCCACGTCAGGAGGGGAGATGCCGACTGTAGGACAGGTGACTACAATCTATTACTATCTGTTATCAGCCATGTCAGGAGGGGAGAGGCCGACTGTAGGACAGGGGAATACAATCTATTACTATCTGTTATCAGCCATGTCAGGAGGGGAGAGGCCGACTGTAGGACAGGGGAATACAATCTATTACTATCTGTTATCAGCCATGTCAGGAGGTGAGAGGCCGACTGTAGGAAAGGGGAATACAATCTATTACTATCTGTTATCAGCCATGTCAGGAGAGGAGAGGCCGACTGTAGGACAGGGGAATACAATCTATTACTATCTGTTATCAGCCGTGTCAGGAGAGGAGAGGCCGACTGTAGGACAGGTGACTACAATCTATTACTATCTGTTATCAGCCGTGTCAGGAGGGGAGAGGCCGACTGTAGGACAGGGGAATACAATCTATTACTATCTGTTAGCAGCCATGTCAGGAGAGGAGAGGCCGACTGTAGGACAGGGGAATACAATCTATTACTATCTGTTATCAGCCATGCGAGGAGGGGAGAGGCCAACTGTAGGACAGGGGAATACAATCTATTACTATCTGTTATCAGCCATGCGAGGAGGGGAGAGGCCGACTGTAGGACAGGGGAATACAATCTATTACTATCTGTTATCAGCCATGTCAGGAGAGGAGAGGCCGATTGTAGGACAGGGGAATACAATCTATTACTATCTGTTATCAGCCGTGTCAGGAGAGGAGAGGCCGACTGTAGGACAGGTGACTACAATCTATTACTATCTGTTATCAGCCGTGTCAGGAGGGGAGAGGCCGACTGTAGGACAGGGGAATACAATCTATTACTATCTGTTATCAGCCAAGTCAGGAGAGGAGAGGCCGACTGTAGGACAGGGGAATACAATCTATTACTATCTGTTATCAGCCGTGTCAGGAGGGGAGAGGCCGACTGTAGGACAGGGGAATACAATCTATTACTATCTGTTATCAGCCGTGTCAGGAGGGGAGAGGCCGACTGTAGGACAGGGGAATACAATCTATTACTATCTGTTATCAGCCATGTCAGGAGAGGAGAGGCCGACTGTAGGACAGGGGAATACAATCTATTACTATCTGTTATCTGCCACATCAGGAGGGGAGAGGCTGACTGTAGGACAGGGAAATACAATCTATTACTATCTGTTATCAGCCATGTCAGGAGAGGAGAGGCCGACTGTAGGACAGGGGAATACAATCTATTACTATCTGTTATCAGCCAGCCATGTCAGGAGGGGAGAGGCCGACTGTAGGACAGGGGAATACAATCTATTACTATCTGTTATCAGCCGTGTCAGGAGGGGAGAGGCCGACTGTAGGACAGGGGAATACAATCTATTACTATCTGTTATCAGCCGTGTCAGGAGGGGAGAGGCCGACTGTAGGACAGGGGAATACAATCTATTACTATCTGTTATCAGCCATGTCAGGAGAGGAGAGGCCGACTGTAGGACAGGGGAATACAATCTATTACTATCTGTTATCTGCCACATCAGGAGGGGAGAGAGGCTGACTGTAGGACAGGGGAATACAATCTATTACTATCTGTTATCAGCCATGTCAGGAGAGGAGAGGCCGACTGTAGGACAGGGGAATACAATCTATTACTATCTGTTATCAGCCATGTCAGGAGAGGAGAGGCCGACTGTAGAACAGGTGACTACAATCTATTACTATCTGTTATCAGCCACGTCAGGAGGGGAGAGGCCGACTGTAGGACAGGGGAATACAATCTATTACTATCTGTTATCAGCCATGTCAGGAGGGGAGAGGCCGACTGTAGGACAGGGGAATACAATCTATTACTATCTGTTATCAGCCATGTCAGGAGAGGAGAGGCCGACTGTAGGACATGGGAATACAATCTATTACTATCTGTTATCAGCCATGCGAGGAGGGGAGAGGCCGACTGTAGGACAGGGGAATACAATCTATTACTATCTGTTATCTGCCATGTCAGGAGGAGCGAGGCCGACTGTAGGACAGGGGAATACAATCTATTACTATCTGTTATCAGCCATGTCAGGAGAGGAGAGGCCGACTGTAGGACAGGGGAATACAATCTATTACTATCTGTTATCAGCCATGTCAGGAGAGGAGAGGCCGACTGTAGGACAGGGGAATACAATCTATTACTATCTGTTATCAGCCATGTCAGGAGAGGAGAGGCCGACTGTAGAACAGGTGACTACAATCTATTACTATCTGTTATCAGCCATGTCAGGAGGGGCGAGGCCGACTGTAGGACAGGGGAATACAATCTATTACTATCTGTTATCAGCCACGTCAGGAGGGGAGAGGCCGACTGTAGGACAGGAGACTACAATCTATTACTATCTATTATCAGCCATGTCAGGAGGGGCGAGGCTGACTGTAGGACAGGGGAATACAATCTATTACTATCTGTTATCTGTCATGTCAGGAGGGGCAAGGCCGACTGTAGGACAGGGGAATACAATCTATTACTATCTGTTATCAGACATGTCAGGAGAGGAGAGGCCGACTGTAGGACAGGGGAATACAATCTATTACTATCTGTTATCAGCCACGTCAGGAGGGGGAGAGGCCGACTGTAGGACAGGGGAATACAATCTATTACTATCTGTTATCAGCCATGTCAGGAGAGGAGAGGCCGACTGTAGAACAGGTGACTACAATCTATTACTATCTGTTATCAGCCATGTCAGGAGGGGAGAGGCCGACTGTAGGACAGGGGAATACAATCTATTTCTATCTGTTATCAGCCATGTCAGGAGGGGAGAGGCCGACTGTAGGACAGGGGAATACAATCTATTACTATCTGTTATCAGCCATATCAGGAGAGGAGAGGCCGACTGTAGGACAGGGGAATACAGTCTATTACTATCTGTTATCAGCCACGTCAGGAGGGGAGAGGCCGACTGTAGGACAGGGGAATACAATCTATTACTATCTGTTATCAGCCACGTCAGGAGGGAAGAGGCCGACTGTAGCACAGGGGAATACAATCTATTACTATCTGTTATCAGCCACGTCAGGAGGGGAGATGCCGACTGTAGGACAGGTGACTACAATCTATTACTATCTGTTATCAGCCATGTCAGGAGGGGAGAGGCCGACTGTAGGACAGGGGAATACAATCTATTACTATCTGTTATCAGCCATGTCAGGAGGGGAGAGGCCGACTGTAGGACAGGGGAATACAATCTATTACTATCTGTTATCAGCCATGTCAGGAGGTGAGAGGCCGACTGTAGGAAAGGGGAATACAATCTATTACTATCTGTTATCAGCCGTGTCAGGAGGGGAGAGGCCGACTGTAGGACAGGGGAATACAATCTATTACTATCTGTTATCAGCCATGTCAGGAGAGGAGAGGCCGACTGTAGGACAGGGGAATACAATCTATTACTATCTGTTATCAGCCATGCGAGGAGGGGAGAGGCCAACTGTAGGACAGGGGAATACAATCTATTACTATCTGTTATCAGCCATGCGAGGAGGGGAGAGGCCGACTGTAGGACAGGGGAATACAATCTATTACTATCTGTTATCAGCCATGTCAGGAGAGGAGAGGCCGATTGTAGGACAGGGGAATACAATCTATTACTATCTGTTATCAGCCGTGTCAGGAGAGGAGAGGCCGACTGTAGGACAGGTGACTACAATCTATTACTATCTGTTATCAGCCGTGTCAGGAGGGGAGAGGCCGACTGTAGGACAGGGGAATACAATCTATTACTATCTGTTATCAGCCAAGTCAGGAGAGGAGAGGCCGACTGTAGGACAGGGGAATACAATCTATTACTATCTGTTATCAGCCATGCGAGGAGGGGAGAGGCCGACTGTAGGACAGGGGAATACAATCTATTACTATCTGTTATCAGCCATGCGAGGAGGGGAGAGGCCGACTGTAGGACAGGGGAATACAATCTATTACTATCTGTTATCAGCCATGTCAGGAGAGGAGAGGCCGACTGTAGGACAGGGGAATACAATCTATTACTATCTGTTATCAGCCATGTCAGGAGAGGAGAGTCCGACTGTAGGACAGGGGAATACAATCTATTACTATCTGTTATCAGCCATGTCAGGAGAGGAGAGGCCGACTGTAGGACAGGGGAATACAATCTATTACTATCTGTTATCAGCCATGTCAGGAGAGGAGAGGCCGACTGTAGAACAGGTGACTACAATCTATTACTATCTGTTATCAGCCATGTCAGGAGGGGCGAGGCCGACTGTAGGACAGGGGAATACAATCTATTACTATCTGTTATCAGCCACGTCAGGAGGGGAGAGGCCGACAGTAGGACAGGAGACTACAATCTATTACTATCTGTTATCAGCCATGTCAGGAGGGGCGAGGCTGACTGTAGGACAGGGGAATACATTCTATTACTATCTGTTATCTGCCATGTCAGGAGGGGCAAGGCCGACTGTAGGACAGGGGAATACAATCTATTACTATCTGTTATCAGCCATGTCAGGAGAGGAGAGGCCGACTGTAGGACAGGGGAATACAATCTATTACTATCTGTTATCAGCCATGTCAGGAGAGGAGAGGCCGACTGTAGGACAGGGGAATACAATCTATTACAATCTGTTATCAGCCATGCGAGGAGGGGAGAGGCCGACTGTAGGACAGGGGAATACAATCTATTACTATCTGTTATCTGCCATGTCAGGAGGGGCGAGGCCGACTGTAGGACAGGGGAATACAATCTATTACTATCTGTTATCAGCCATGTCAGGAGAGGAGAGGCCGACTGTAGGACAGGGGAATACAATCTATTACTATCTGTTATCAGCCATGTCAGGAGAGGAGAGGCCGACTGTAGGACAGGGGAATACAATCTATTACTATCTGTTATCAGCCATGTCAGCAGAGGAGAGGCCGACTGTAGGACAGGGGAATACAATCTATTACTATCTGTTATCAGCCATGTCAGGAGAGGAGAGGCCGACTGTAGAACAGGTGACTACAATCTATTACTATCTGTTATCAGCCATGTCAGGAGGGGCGAGGCCGACTGTAGGACAGGGGAATACAATCTATTACTATCTGTTATCAGCCACGTCAGGAGGGGAGAGGCCGACTGTAGGACAGGAGACTACAATCTATTACTATCTGTTATCAGCCATGTCAGGGGGGGCGAGGCTGACTGTAGGACAGGGGAATACAATCTATTACTATCTGTTATCTGCCATGTCAGGAGGGGCAAGGCCGACTGTAGGACAGGGAAATACAATCGATTACTATCTGTTATCAGCCATGTCAGGAGAGGAGAGGCCGACTGTAGGACAGGGGAATACAATCTATTACTATCTGTTATCAGCCATGTCAGGAGAGGAGAGGCCGACTGTAGAACAGGTGACTACAATCTATTACTATCTGTTATCAGCCATGTCAGGAGGGGAGAGGCCGACTGTAGGACAGGGGAATACAATCTATTTCTATCTGTTATCAGCCATGTCAGGAGGGGAGAGGCCGACTGTAGGACAGGGGAATACAATCTATTACTATCTGTTATCAGCCATATCAGGAGAGGAGAGGCCGACTGTAGGACAGGGGAATACAATCTATTACTATCTGTTATCAGCCACGTCAGGAGGGGAGAGGCCGACTGTAGGACAGGGGAATACAATCTATTATTATCTGTTATCAGCCACGTCAGGAGGGAAGAGGCCGACTGTAGCACAGGGGAATACAATCTATTACTATCTGTTATCAGCCACGTCAGGAGGGGAGATGCCGACTGTAGGACAGGTGACTACAATCTATTACTATCTGTTATCAGCCATGTCAGGAGGGGAGAGGCCGACTGTAGGACAGGGGAATACAATCTATTACTATCTGTTATCAGCCATGTCAGGAGGGGAGAGGCCGACTGTAGGACAGGGGAATACAATCTATTACTATCTGTTATCAGCCATGTCAGGAGGGGAGAGGCCGACTGTAGGACAGGGGAATACAATCTATTACTATCTGTTGTCAGCCATGTCAGGAGAGGAGAGGCCGACTGTAGGACAGGGGAATACAATCTATTACTATCTGTTATCAGCCATGTCAGGAGAGGAGAGGCCGACTGTAGGACAGGGGAATACAATCTATTACTATCTGTTATCTGCCATGTCAGGAGGGGAGAGGCCGACTGTAGGACAGGGGAATACAATCTATTACTATCTGTTATCAGCCATGTCAGGAGAGGACAGGCCGACTGTAGAACAGGTGACTACAATCTATTACTATCTGTTATCAGCCACGTCAGGAGGGGAGAGACCGACTGTAGGACAGGAGACTACAATCTATTACTATCTGTTATCAGCCATGTCAGGAGGGGCGAGGCTGACTGTAGGACAGGGGAATACAATCTATTACTATCTGTTATCTGCCATGTCAGGAGGGGCAAGGCGGACTGTAGGACAGGGGAATACAATCTATTACTATCTGTTATCAGCCACGTCAGGAGGGGAGAGGCCGAGTGTAGGACAGGGGAATACAATCTATTACTATCTGTTATCAGCCATGTCAGGAGGGGAGAGGCCGACTGTAGAACAGGGGAATACAATCTATTACTATCTGTTATCAGCCATGTCAGGAGAGGAGAGGCCGACTGTAGGACACGGGAATACAATCTATTACTATCTGTTATCAGCCATGTGAGGAGGGGAGAGGCCGACTGTAGGACAGGGGAATACAATCTATTACTATCTGTTATCAGCCATGTCAGGAGGGGAGAGGCCGACTGTAGGACAGGGGAATACAATCTATTACTATCTGTTATCAGCCACGTCAGGAGGGGAGAGGCCGACTGTAGGACAGGGGAATACATTCTATTAATATCTGTTATCAGCCATGTCAGGAGGGGCGAGGCCGACTGTAGGACAGGGGAATACAATCTATTACTATCTGTTATCTGCCATGTCAGGGGGGGAGAGGCTGACTGTAGGACAGGGGAATACAATCTATTACTATCTGTTATCAGCCATGTCAGGAGGGGCGAGGCCGACTGTAGGACAGGGGAATACAATCTATTACTATCTGTTATCTGCCATGTCAGGAGGGGCGAGGCCGACTGTAGGACAGGGGAATACAATTTATTACTATCTGTTATCAGCCATGTCAGGAGAGGAGAGGCCGACTGTAGGACAGGGGAATACAATCTATTACTATCTGTTATCAGCCATGTCAGGAGAGGAGAGGCCGACTGTAGGATAGGGGAATACAATCTATTACTATCTGTTATCAGCCATGTCAGGAGGGGAGAGGCCGACTGTAGGACAGGGGAATACAATCTATTACTATCTGTTATCAGCCATGTCAGTAGGGGAGAGGCCGACCGTAGGACAGGGGAATACAATCTATTACTATCTGTTATCAGCCATGTCAGGAGAGGAGAGTCCGACTGTAGGACAGGGGAATACAATCTATTACTATCTGTTATCAGCCATGTCAGGAGAGGAGAGGCCGACTGTAGAACAGGTGACTACAATCTATTACTATCTGTTATCAGCCATGTCAGGAGGGGCGAGGCCGACTGTAGGACAGGGGAATACAATCTATTACTATCTGTTATCAGCCACGTCAGGAGGGGAGAGGCCGACTGTAGGACAGAAGACTACAATCTATTACTATCTGTTTTCAGCCATGTCAGGAGGGGCGAGGCTGACTGTAGGACAGGGGAATACAATCTATTACTATCTGTTATCTGCCATGTTAGGAGGGGCAAGGCCGACTGTAGGACAGGGGAATACAATCTATTACTATCTGTTATCAGCCATGTCAGGAGAGGGGAGGCCGACTGTAGGACAGGGGAACACAATGTATTACTATCTGTTATCAGCCATGTCAGGAGAGGAGAGGCCGACTGTAGAACAGGTGACTACAATCTATTACTATCTGTTATCAGCCATGTCAGGAGGGGAGAGGCCGACTGTAGGACAGGGGAATACAATCTATTACTATCTGTTATCAGCCACGTCAGGAGGGAAGACGCCGACTGTAGGACAGGTGACTACAATCTATTACTATCTGTTATCAGCCATGTCAGGAGGGGAGAGGCCGACTGTAGGACAGGGGAATACAATCTATTACTATCTGTTATCAGCCATGTCAGGAGGGGAGAGGCCGACTGTAGGACAGGGGAATACAATCTATTACTATCTGTTATCAGCCATGTCAGGAGGGGAGAGGCCGACTGTAGGACAGGGGAATACAATCTATTACTATCTGTTATCAGCCATGTCAGGAGAGGAGAGGCCGACTGTAGGACAGGGGAATACAATCTATTACTATCTGTTATCAGCCATGTCAGGAGAGGAGAGGCCGACTGTAGGACAGGTGACTACAAACTATTACTATCTGTTATCAGCCATGTCAGGAGAGGAGAGGCCGACTGTAGGACAGGGGAATACAATCTATTACTATCTGTTATCAGCCATGTCAGGAGGGGAGAGGCCGACTGTAGGACAGGGGAATACAATCTATTACTATCTGTTATCAGCCATGTCAGGAGGGGAGAGGCCGACTGTAGGACAGGGGAATACAATCTATTTCTATCTGTTATCAGCCATGTGTGGAGGGGAGAGGCCGACTGTAGGACAGGGGAATACAATCTATTACTATCTGTTATCAGCCACGTCAGGAGGGGAGAGGCCGACTGTAGGAAAGGGGAATACAATCTATTACTATCTGTTATCAGCCATGTCAGGAGAGGAGAGGCCGACTGTAGGACAGGGGAATACAATCTATTACTATCTGTTATCAGCCATGTCAGGAGAGGAGAGGCCGACTGTAGGACAGGGGAATACAATCTATTACTATCTGTTATCTGCCATGTCAGGAGGGGAGAGGCCGACTGTAGGACAGGGGAATACAATCTATTACTATCTGTTATCAGCCATGTCAGGAGAGGAGAGGCCGACTGTAGAACAGGGGACTACAATCTATTACTATCTGTTATCAGCCATGTCAGGAGGGGCGAGGCCGACTGTAGGACAGGGGAATACAATCTATTACTATCTGTTATCAGCCACGTCAGGAGGGGAGAGGCCGACTGTAGGACAGGAGACTACAATTTATTACTATCTGTTATCAGCCATGTCAGGAGGGGCGAGGCTGACTGTAGGACAGGGGAATACAATCTATTACTATCTGTTATCAGCCACGTCAGGAGGGGAAAGGCCGACTGTAGGACAGGGGAATACAATCTATTACTATCTGTTATCAGCCATGTCAGGAGGGGAGAGGCCGACTGTAGGACAGGGGAATACAATCTATTACTATCTGTTATCAGCCATTTCAGGTTTCCGGGGGATTCATATTATGGTCTGATCAGAATTTGGAGTTTTTATGTTTGGTTTCATTAGCTATAGATACAATGTTTATATTCACATATTTCTGTATTTTTCTAGATGGAGTTGTTTTGGTGGATCCCGAATATTTAAAAGAAAGGAAAGGTAACCTACATGACAATATCTCAGTGATCATCTCCTAAATACACTGTCTATCTTAAAATTCACAAAATCCTGTGACAAGGGAGTAGAAAGGATATCTTATTGCTGTTACATGGTATCTTATTGTAAAGTTCCTCAGGGGCGGGGCAATATGCTTTCAGCAAGCATGTTTGTCTAATCATGGGCAGGGCAAGGAGCATTGAGCAACCTCTTTAAATTCATTGGGGTCCAAGGTCATGCAAACCATTAGGATAATTGGGCAGAATCCACCCCCTGTTCATGGAACGGCCTACGAGGAAACAATAAGCAAGTAGGGCTTAATATATTCCTATAGAATTTTTGGTCAATTAAATTTTTTACCATTTTTCACCTGCCAGAAATTAATCTCCAGTTACATGTAATTACAGACGTGGGGATGAGCGGAGCCCTCCCGTAATTACAAGCCTCGATGCTTCTGTCATCTCTATTATAGATGCGTCTCTCAAAAACTAGAGTGCAGAAAATTAGCGGTTTGTCTTCGTGTATGAGACTGAACATCACGAGAGCGTGATCCGGATAATGAAGCAGTCACGCGGTTGGCATCTCGTCAACCTTCAGATCCTGCCAGCCCTTAATTACAACCAGGCTTTGTCTCTCGTTCCTCCAGTGTTTGTGACGCTGACTTGTGCTTTTCGTTACGGGCGCGAGGACCTTGACGTTCTGGGTTTGACATTTCGCAAGGATCTCTTCGTTGCCAACATTCAAGCTTTCCCACCGGTCCCAGAGGAGAAGAAGCCGCTGACACGACTGCAGGAGCGCCTGATTAAGAAGTTGGGTGAGCACGCCTACCCGTTCACCTTTGAGGTAGGAGAAAGGACCCGTCACGTCTCCTTATTGAGTCAAAAAAGTCTTGTTGAAAAAGGAAATCCAAAAATTTCAAAAAGAAAATAAAAAATGTAAATTTGCACATAAGGTACAACCATTAGTAAGAAGCGGATTTATTTAAATTCTCATCGTGATCCTTTCATTCTCCTAATCCCAGAAAAAAAAAACTTCAGAATTAGAAAGTCATGGCTCCTTTCTTCAAGATACAGTGCCACATCTGCCACAGGATATAAGTGGTATTGCAGCTCAGCTCTCTTCCCTTCAATGAATCTGAGCTGCAGTTCTAGACGCAACCTGTGGACACATGGAAATAAGCAGCCATGTTTTTGTTATCTACAACAGCCCCCTTTAGTCTTAGTTATTCGGCATAATTTTTAGAACCTTTATAGCTCTGACATCTCCTGCTGGATCAGTGTCTGTATAAAGTATCTCCTGATGGTTTACACTCTAGCAGAGCATCATTCACAATTTGTTGAGAATCTTCTTAGGTCTGACTTCACAACTTCTGACATCTCCTGCTGCATCAGTGTCTGTAGTAAGAATCTCCTGCTGGATCAGTGTCTGTAGTAAGAATCTCCTGCTGCATCAGTGTCTGTAGTAAGAATCTCCTGCTGCATCAGTGTCTGTAGTAAGAATCTCTTGCTGCATCAGTGTCTGTAGTAAGAATCTCCTGCTACATCAGTGTCTGTAGTAAGAATCTCCTGCTGCATCAGTGTCTGTAGTAAGAATCTCCTGCTGCATCAGTGTCTGTAGTAAGAATCTCCTGCTGCATCAGTGTCTGTAGTAAGAATCTCTTGCTGCATCAGTGTCTGTAGTAAGAATCTCTTGCTACATCAGTGTCTGTAGTAAGAATCTCCTGCTGCATCAGTGTCTGTAGTAAGAATCTCCTGCTGCATCAGTGTCTGTAGTAAGAATCTCTTGCTGCATCAGTGTCTGTAGTAAGAATCTCCTGTTGCATCAGTGTCTGTAGTAAGAATCTCCTGCTGGATCAGTGTCTGTATTAAGGAAAGGATGTCCTGCTGGTTTATATTGTATCACATCATTATTCACAATTTATCTAGTGCTTTCTTAATTCTGATTTCACAACTTCTGACATCTCCTGCAAGATTTCGATCTATTTAAAAATGTCCTGATGGTTTACACTCTGGCAGAGCATCATTCACAATTTTTGGAGTATCTTCTTAGGCTAGGTTCACACTTGCGCCCGGTCTCTGCCTGGGGATTCCGTTCCCCATTCTGCTTTAAAAATTTGGAGAGAGAAATCCTGCAAGCAGGACTTTTTTCTCCGCATTTTTCTGCCCTTTTCGGGCATAAACGGGACGGAAACCCGGCGGATCCCATTATAGTCTATAGGATCAACGGGTTTCCGAGGGTAACTGCTTTTTTAAGCAGAATAGGTTTCCATTCGGGGGGTCAACAAGTGGACCCCCTGAACGGAAACCTGAACACTGGTATGAACCTAGCAATAGCGTTGACTTCCCAACTTCTGACATCTCCTGCTGGATCAGTGTCTGAGGTGAGAATGTCCTGCTGGTTTACATTGTAGCAGAGAGTCATTCACAATTTGTCTAGTACCTTCTTAGCTCTGACTTCTCACCTATTGGCATCTCCTGCTGGATCAGTGTCTGTATTAAGAATAACCTGCTGGTTTATACTCTGGGTATTCTGTATCTGGCACTGCAATGTAGTGAGAAATAATTCTCCCAGATTACACTGTCACCAGAGTTTCACTGATGGTTGCACATGGTCCATGTATCAGCTAGGGTTACCGGCCCAAACACAACTCAACCAGCTCAAACACCAAAGTTGGGACCAGTAAATCTGGCTGATATATGGCCGACTGAAGTGGCCCTTAGGAAGTCAAAATGAACCCAATTCTGTCCTGTTCTTGTTTGTATTAAGGCAAATGTTAAGGAATGCAAAAATTACAAAATTATTAAAAATCACAATAATGATTGCTGTCCAAAAAAAAAAAAAAAAAAAAAAATCGTTGGCTTTGTGTGCCCTAAAATGGTGCTAAAAACACTGCATAGAAAAAACTTTTTTTTTCCAGATTCCACCAAATCTCCCGTGTTCTGTCACTCTTCAGCCCGGCCCTGAAGACACAGGAAAGGTTTGTGGCCACCATGGGGTTTGGAGGTTGGGGGGGGGGGGGATTAGTAAAATTAGTAAATGGGTAGAAGTCCATATTACTAGTCTCCACTGACTCTCCCTGACCATTGTCCTCCCCTCATACACAACAATGAACCTCTTAGGGATAACTGAGTGTAGTGAATGTGGTAAAGATGGTGGTGATAGTAGTAATAAAGGTAGAAGACTAGTAGAGCACTTGTGGGAATGAAGGTGGTTATGGTATAGAAGTGGTCGTGGTGGGAATGAAGGTTCTGGAGGTGGTGGATGTGGGAGCTGGAGGCAGTAATGGGTTATGGTGGGGATGTTGACTTGGTTAGACTGTACGAGACACTTCTATGTCATGTGATAGTGACCCCCGCAGTGATAATCCTCGTCCTCTCTTCACTCTCCATCAATCAGGCCTGTGGCGTGGACTATGAGGTGAAGGCATTCTGTGCAGAAACCCTGGAAGAGAAGATCCATAAAAGGTGAAAGAAAATGTCTATCTATGTCTATCTATCTATCTCATATCTATCTATCTATCTATCTATCTATCTATCTATCTATCTATCTCATATCTATCTATCTATCTATCTATCTCATATCTATCTATCTCATATCTATCTATCTATCTCATATCTATCTATCTATCTATCTATCTATCTATCTATATCATATCTATCTCATATCTATCTATCTATCTATCTCTCTCATATCTATCTATCTATCTATCTATCTCATATCTATCTATCTATCTATCTATCTATCTCATATCTATCTCATATCTATCTATCTCATATCTATCTATCTATCTATCTCATATCTATCTATCTCATATCTATCTATCTATCTATCTCATATCTATCTATCTCATATCTATCTCATATCTATTATCTATCTATCTATCTCATATCTATCTATCTATCTATCTATCTCATATCTATCTATCTCATATCTATCTATCTAACTATCTATCGATCTCATATCTATCTATCTATCTATCTATCTATCTCATATCTATCTATCTATCTCATATCTATCTCATATCTATCTATCTATCTATCTATCTATCTGTCTCATATCTATCTATCTATCTATCTCATATCTATCTATCTCATATCTGTCTATCTATCTCGTATCTATCTATCTATCTATCTATCTATCTATCTATCTCATATCTATCTATCTATCTCTTATCTATCTCATATCTATCTATCTATCTATCTATCTCATATCTATCTCATATCTATCTATCTATCTATCTATCTATCTATCTCATATCTATCTATCTATCTATCTATCTCATATCTATCTCATATCTATCTATCTATCTATCTATCTATCTATCTATCTATCTATCTATCTATCTATCTCATATCTATCTATCTATCTATCTATCTCATATCTATCTCATATCTATCTATCTATCTATCTATCTATCTATCTATCTATCTATCTTTCTGTCTCGTATCTATCTATCTCATATCTATCTATATCCCATATCTATCTATATCATATCTATCTATCTATCTATCTATCTATCTATCTATCTATCTCATATCTATCTATCTATCTATCTATCTATCTATCTCATATCTATCTATCTCATATCTATCTATCTCATATCTATCTCATATCTATCTATCTATCTCATATCTATCTATATATCTATCTATCTATCTATCTATCTCATATCTATCTATCTATCTATCTATCTCATATCTATCGCATATCTATCTATCTATCTATCTCATATCTATCTATCTGTCTCATATCTATCTATCTATCTATCTCATATCTATCTATATCCCATATCTATCTATATCATATCTATCTATCTATCTCATATCTATGTATCTATCTATCTCATATCTATCTATCTCATATCTATCTATCTATCTATCTATCTATCTATCTATCTCATATCTATCTATCTATCTCATATCTATCTATCTATCTCATATCTATCTATCTCATATCTACCTATCTATCTATCTCATATCTATCTATCTATCTATCTCATATCTATCTATCTCATATCTATCTATCTATCTGTCTCATATCTATCTATCTCATATCTATCAATATCTCATATCTATCTATATCATATCTATCTATCTATCTATCTATCTATCTCATATCTATCTATCTCATATCTATCTATCTATCTATCTATCTATCTATCTATCTCATATCTATCTATCTATCTATCTCATATCTATCTATATATCTATCTCATATCTATCTATCTATCTATCTCATATCTATCTATCTCATATCTATCTATCTCATATCTATCTATCTCATATCTATCTATCTATCTATCTATCTATCTATCTATCTATCCATCTCATATCTATCTATCTCATATCTATCTATCTCATATCTGCCTATCTATCTCGTATCTATCTATCTATCTATCTATCTATCTATCTATCTATCTATCTCATATCTATCTATCTATCTATATATCTATCTCATATCTATCTATCTATCTCATATCTATCTATATCTCATATCTATCTATCTATTATCTATTTATCTATCTCATATCTATCTATCTATCTATCTCATATCTATCTCATATCTATCTATCTCATATCTATCTATCTATCTCATATCTATCTATATCTCATATCTATCTATCTATTATCTATTTATCTATCTCATATCTATCTATCTCATATCTATCTATCTATCTATCTATCTATCTCATATCTATCTATCTCATATCTATCTCATATCTATCTCATATCTATCTATCTATCTATCTATCTCATATCTATCTATCTATCTCATATCTATCTATCTATCTATCTATCTATATATCTCATATCTATCTATCTCATATCTATCTATCTATCTATCTATCTATCTATCTATCTATCTATCCATCCTATCTCATATCTATCTATCTCATATCTATCTATCCCATATCTATCTCATATCTATCTATCTCATATCTATCTTATCTATCTATCTCTTATCTATCTATCTATCTATCACCTTTTATTACATCTATTTCTTTATTTCTTCAGGAATTCAGTGCGTTTAGTAATCAGAAAAGTCCAGTATGCTCCGGAGCGGCCGGGACCCCAACCAATGGCCGAAACCACGCGACAGTTCCTGATGTCTGATAAACCTCTACACCTGGAGGCATCGCTGGACAAAGAGGTGACCGTGTAACTCTAAAATCTGGCTTCAATCTGAAATGTTCTGGATTATTAGATAGAAAATGAGATTTTATAGTCTTATACTCCAGTCACACCCTAAGCTGCATCTAAAAATCTGATGTCTGTGTGGTTTCCTGGTAGCTCTCACATCTTCCACTTCCTTGTTTGTAGATGATGCTTTGCTGCTGTGCATTGTGCTAGATGTAGTGTATATAGCAGACAATGCAAAAGTCACCTAGAGGATAAGAATTACAATTACCACAATGCAATCGCTATGTATAGTAAATTAGGAGAGGTCAATTGGGAGAAATGTCTCAGTTGGAGCTTTGATGCCCTTCAGTGGAAATGTCCAGAAAGAATAGGACTGCATCTCTGGATGTGATTGGAGTATAAGACATGAAATAGTGCTTAGATCTCCTAGGTCTGTTGGGCGATGTCTGACCACTGCTGGCGCTGACCTGATGGTCACACCGATACACCGTGTGTCATTGCTTGTCTCTGGCGCCATCTACAGGCCACACAGGGAACTGCGCCCATTATTGATAACGCTCTGACTCTCCTTTGCTATTGATTCTGGTGACATTTCTGGACACATTTGGTTACTTTTTATGGATTTCTATATTGTTTTAGATTTATTACCACGGGGAACCGATCAATGTCAATGTCCACGTCACAAACAACACGAACAAGACTGTGAAGAAGATTAAAATCTCAGGTATATGAAGCGTCCCAGTAGGGCATGTTGTATGTGTTCTGTACATATGGTATATACTATACTATAGTAGAACATTCCTATAGAGGTCGCGCTATATGTCACCCTTTCGTTACAGTGCGCCAGTATGCTGACATCTGCCTCTTCAACACGGCCCAGTACAAGTGCCCAGTAGCAGTGGAGGAAGCGGAGTGAGTATATATATATATATATATATATATATATATATATATCGCTATATAACATCGACTTCTTAGTTCTGCCCATTCTATCACCAAAGTTATGTTACTTGCATGAATCACATTACATTATATGTTGTACTCCAGTCACATCCAGAGCTGCACTTAACAATTTGTGGGTTTTTTCTTACCATACATCATGTGAGGTTGTAGAACATAATTTCTGACTGCACAGTATAGATAAAATGCCTCAGCAGCTTTGGATGTAACTGGAGTATAACACATAATGTAACTCAAGGCAATGTATCTGAAACATTGCTCAGCCGAATTAACCTGTAAAGTGCTGGTACGAGAAGCCTCACCCTTTTTTGTCTCCCCTCTCTTTCCAGCAATGATGTCGTAGCGCCCAGCTCCACGTTTTGTAAGGTCTATACATTGACCCCCTTCTTGGCCAATAATCGGGAGAAGCGCGGCCTGGCGCTGGATGGGAAACTGAAGCATGAAGACACCAACCTGGCATCTAGTACTCTGTAAGACATCACCTGAGCCGCCCCGCTCATATCCTCACCTATATAATATATCCCCTATACTACACAATATTTCACCTGTACTTATTGCCCCGTTCTGGGGTTAGTGCGAGGTTTGGTTAATCCTCGAGTCATCAATGTCAAACATCCAAATAATCAGACGTGTATATGAGAATAACCACAAGACTGTCTAATACTACAACCCCCATTCTCCATGCTCTTGTACTGTATGGAAAGTAATAAAGAATGGATTGCCGCAGATGCCCACATTTACAATTATTTTTAAGCAATTTTATATCCAGCGCTTTATATATAATACTTTATATCTGACACTTTATATCAAACACTTTATATCTTACACTTTATATCCTACACTTTATATCTGACACTTTATATCTTACACTTTATATCAAACATTTTATATCCTACACTTTATATCTTACACTTTATATCCTACACTTTATATCTGACACTTTATATCTTACACTTTATATCCTACACTTTATATCCTACACTTTATATCTTACACTTTATATCCTACACTTTATATCCTACACTTTATATCTGACACTTTATATCCTACACTTTATATATTACACTTTATATCTGACACTTTATATCCTACACTTTATATCTTACACATTATATCTGACACTTTATATCCTACACTTTATATATTACACTTTATATCTGACACTTTATATCCTACACTTTATATCTGATCATTTATATCCTACACTTTATATCAAACACTTTAAATCTGACACTTTATATCCTACACTTTATATCTGACACTTTATATCCTACACTTTATATCTGATAATTTATATCCTACACTTTATATCCTACACTTTATATCCGACACTTTATATCTGATACTTTATATCCTACACTTTATATCTGATACTTTATATCTGAATCTTTATACTGTATCTGATACTTTATATCTTACACTTTATATCCTACACTTTATATCCGACACTTTATATCTGATACTTTATATCCTACACTTTATATCTGATACTTTATACTGTATCTGATACTTTATATCTTACACTTTATATCCTACACTTTATATCCGACACTTTATATCTGATACTTTATATCCTACACTTTATATCTGATACTTTATATCTGACACTTTATATCCTACACTTTATATCTGATACTTTATATCCTACACTTTATATCTGATACTTTATATCTGACACTTTATATTCTACACTTTATATCTGATACTTTATATCCTACACTTTTTATCCTACACTTTCTACCACAGTCACTTCCTCCTCACTTTATTATTCCTCCACATGTCCGGCCATTCTCACTCTGTCACTTCCTCCAGGGATTATCTGAGGGTCTCCCCTTGATATTTGGGTCCTGCAGCTCTCGCAACCTGTACCCATTTGCTGCAGACATGGGGCAAGAACATTTGAGAGCTTCACCTCAGTATCCTCCGGTCATTGTCACCTCCTCCAGGACATTATCTGATGATTGATCTTAATCTCATTGTTTTTCTGTTTCTAGGTTGAGAGATGGAGCCAACAAGGAAATCCTGGGAATTATTGTCTCATACAAGGTCAAGGTGAAGCTGGTCGTGTCACGAGGAGGGTACGTCTTCATTCTACCATGAATCCCCTTGATCTCTCACTCCTATCTGTGAGGTTCAGTGTAATAACACTGATGACCACCAGGGGGGCTCTCTAGATACATATCATGTAATTTGTATACTATACTGAGCAGGAATCTTATATACTATACAGTCTTCTTATCTGCTTCTGGTCCTATATTATATGCACATTTAGGATTTTTGTATGGGGCACACGTCACCTCGATAACATATTGAAAAACCGGGGAAGTGATATAATCCTTTATATAATCCTATCACCAGACTCTTAGGATTGACCATCATTATTAAAATGCTTGATTACCCCATAAAATGCTGATGGCTGACTATGCGCTTATTCTCCAGTCACATCCAAAGCTGCATTCACATTGCTACTAGCTTTCAGAGCCTTGTATGTCAATGATGCTTATTTTAGTTCCAGGTCTGTATGGAGCATGCTCTGCTGTGGCACATTGTGGGAGATGTAGTGCTCCACGTGTCTGTGAATGCAGCTCTGGATGTGAATAGAGCATATGCATCACAATAAATCACAAAAGAGCATGCCCTGGATAGACACATAAAGCCAATGGAAAACAAATACAGCTTTGAATGCAGCTCCGGACGTGAATGGAGTCTAAGATTCAGTATTAGGTATGTAAAGCCCATGATATGTAGATTTAACCTGATTTTTTAATTGAATATTGGCACGTAAATAAGTAGTGTGGTGGCCCCTTGGTGAAGGCTCCTCAGGGGCTAGGTTACCAGGTTCTTATTACATGTTATTGTGGGATTCGGTGACCCGGGTTCTATGATGCACGCGCTGACTAATTCTCTAATCTGCTTTGAACAATGGCAGCCTTCTGGGAGACCTTGCGTCAAGGTAATTGCTGAATCCTCTGCAAGTCACGACCATGCACCAAATCCCGCTGCATCTGTCTTGTAACGACAACTCTGTCCTCATAGCCTTCTGTTTATCACCGCGCCGCTGTCTTGTGCTAGGCGGGCCGGCTGCATGAACCATTTATCTGTTCCATCATGTCACCAGTTTATGGATGTATAATCTGCTTATCTTTAGGGGGGAATGTTGGGATTGGATATTTGTTTCTTAAAGGGACAGTACCCATCAAAAACAATCTGACATCCACTAAATGCCAGCTGCATCCTCTCTTTGAGCTCCTTTTAGTAGCACCAGTGCTCACCAGTCAGCAGTCATGGTGTGGTCATGCTTACCGTGACCTGTCATCTGCTATTGGGTAGGGGGCGCAGTCTGCCGGATCCTGTGAGTTGCACTCACCTTGAAGTTGTCAGTAGGGGGAAGCAGTGGGACAAGTCAATGTTGTTTCTTCATAGTTTGTTAGTCTTTTGCTCTACATTTAGGGCCCGCACCTCCGCCGGCTTGTAGCCGAGGAGCATTGGAGATGTGGTCATACATTTTTTGTCTGTCTTTTTTGCAAGGTCTTTGTTGTCTCCAAAACTCTCATAGACATTAGTGTAAATCGCTCGGGGTCTGATCCCCAACCTAATCCATCCATGTGTAGTTATGATGACCCCTCCTCATCGCATGATGATTCCCATGTAATGTGTTTGCATTTGTCTCCTGCCTGGCATGTTGTATGACTAATCATCTGATTTACAGGACAACCCCTGAATTTTTGGAGCCCTCATCTGTGAACACCGGTTGATCTGCAGCAAGCAATGCAACATTTATTCTATGCTCTCTGCAAAGCTAATCATTTAGCATTACATTTTAGTCAAAAGGAAAATGACAATTTTACTCCAGTTACATCCAGAGCTGCATTCAGAGTTCTGCTGCTTGCATACAGCTTAAATTAAACCGTATAATGCACTGTACTCCAGTGCGGTGCATTGTGGGAGATGTGCTATATGGTGGTCAGGGCTATCCTCTACATCTTCCACAATGCAGCACAGCATACTCAATGAGCAGTAAGGAGATGTCGCTCCCTATGTGACTGGGGTATAAATTGCCTCCAGAGCTGTATTCGCACTGCTGCTGCTTGCTGCATTTAGCATTGTGCATTAGATGAGACCACTTTGCTGCCATGATCTGAGGGAGACAGAAGATCCTGCAGCCTGAGCACTAACTGGAATTGTGAATGCAGCTTTGGATGTAACTGGAGTAAAAGACAGGATATAGCCCAAAATGTTCTCAATTTAACCCTTTATATGACTTGGGTTTTCATCAGAAGTCCATTGCTTTGGGGCATGACAGATTTAGCAGATTTCTCCCTAAGTATATGTCATTCCAGCCGGGCACTGCCATGCCCCGCTCCGGTCACACCCCATGGTGTGTGCATGTACATTTCTATATTCCCCGCATGTCTTGCACTTCTCTCCCATTGTTTGCATCTCACTGACACCGCCCTCAAAAATCTATTGTGTTATTTCTCATAATATTTTTTTCTGTAATTAGCATGATTTATTAATATTTTATGTAATAAAATAATCATATTTCAACAATAATAAAACATTTATATCAATTGCTTGGCAATACATTCTGCAGACAGCTTCCAGCTCTGAAACCTTAAGTGAACATTAATGTTTCAACATACTTTACATAAATCAGAAGTACAAGAAAATATAAGAAACTTTGTAATATAACCTATTAGAGAAAAATGCTTCTTTCTCCACTTATCCGGCTCTCTTCCTGTTCCCCAACTCCCTGCTAAACTGATATTCACTCTGAAATCTCTGCTGAATCCACCTTGGTCTCCCAAGATGGACTGCAGTTCAGTGAAGTTTTAAAAACTCATGACCTTAGATGTTTATGGGAGATAGAGAAAAGCAGAGAATGCAGCAGCTAATAGTAAGTTTTTATTGCACACCAAGTACTTTATTCACATCTACACTACTCGGTACTTCTCTCTAATGTCCTACTTGCTGCTGCTGCTTCTAGTGAGAGAGTTACAGAGCAGAATCTCCAGTTTTATATATGTACGTTCTATAGGAAATATAATAGCTGATAGTCTCCACCTCCAGCTCAGGGAGAACTGAGAATAAGAGATAGAATCTTCAGAAAGGAAAAATCTTAAAAAATTCTGAATATTGGTCATATAATGGCCAGAAATAGTGTTACTCCTCATGTCAAAACCATCCTGAAATGTCAGCTGAAAGGTTAGGTATACTTCAAATTGACCTTGAGGGAACATGTGGGATGTCATATTGTGTTTAGTGGTTGTCCTCTGGTTAATGTGGGGGTCTCCTAGTAGGGGTCCTCCCTCATTGATGTCTGCATATGGTCATTTTTGCTAATTTTGTACGACTCACTACAACACCACAGCTGCTTTGAATAGGAGGTTCGAGGTATTGGACTCCCAGTAATCTCATATTCATGACCTATCCAATATTTAAATCCTGGATATCCCCAGCAGAATTTTAGTTTTTTTCATATTATTTTATAATTTTCAATCACTTTCATTCCACAGAAAAATGTTCATAAATCAGCACTTGATGAGGACGTTCCGACACTGACCTTGATTTTCTTTCTTGCTATAGTGACGTCGCTGTAGAGCTGCCCTTTACATTGATGCATCCGAAACCCAAAGAGGAACCTCTGCACCGAGAAGGTAAGAAGTATCTGTTAGGGTCATGCAAAGGATAAGAGGCTGGTAAAGTAATATAATCTGGGGGCAGGGGGTAATGAATTCTCTGTGCTCATAGGATAGGGTAACAAATGTACCAGGAATGGTTGGCACTTCTCATATTTCAGGCCCACACTAGACTTTACCTCCCTACTCATAGGTGGGACATGCACTCTTCCTCCCTACTCATGGGTGGGACATGCACTCTTCCTCCCTACTCATGGGTGGGACATGCACTCTTCCTTCATACTCATGGGTGGGACATGCACTCTTCCTCCCTACTCATGGGTGGGACATGCACTCTTCCTCCCTACTCATGGGTGGGACATACACTCTTCCTTCATACTCATGGGTGGGACATGCACTCTTCCTTCATACTCATGGGTGGAACATGCACTCTTCCTCCCTACTCATGGGTGGGACATGCACTCTTCCTCCTTACTCATGGGTGGTACATGCACTCTTCCACCCTACTCATGGGTGGTACATGCACTCTTCCTCCCTACTCATGGGTGGGACATGCACTCTTCCTCCCTACTCATGGGTGGGACATGCACTCTTCCACCCTACTCATGGGTGGTACATGCACTCTTCCTTCATACTCATGGGTGGGACATGCACTCTTCCTCCCTACTCATAGGTGGGACATGCACTCTTCCACCCTACTCATTTGTGGGACATGCACTCTTCCTCCCTACTCATGGGTGGGGCATGCACTCTTCCACCCTACTCCTGGGTGGGACATGCACTCTTCCTCCCTACTCATGGGTGGCACATGCACTCTTCCACCCTACTCATGGGTGGGACATGCACTCTTCCTCCATACTCATGGGTGGTACATGCACTCTTCCTCCATACTCATGGGTGGGACATGCACTCTTCCATCCTACTCATGGGTGGGACATGCACTCTTCCACCCTACTCATGGGTGGAACATGTACTCTTCCTCCATACTCATGGGTGGGACATGCACTCTTCCATCCTACTCATGGGTGGGACATCCACTTTTCCACCCTACTCATGGGTGGGACATGCACTCTTCCTCCATACTCATGGGTGGGACATGCACGCTTCCTCCCTACTCATAGGTGGGACATGCACTCTTCCACCCTACTCATGGGTGGGACATGCATTCTTCCTCCATACTCATGGGTGGGACATGCACTCTTCCTCCCTACTCATGGGTGGGACATGCACTCTTCCTCCCTACTCATGGGTGGGACATGCACTCTTCCTTCATACTCATGGGTGGGACATGCACTCTTCCTCCCTACTCATGGGTGGGACATACACTCTTCCTTCATACTCATGGGTGGGACATGCACTCTTCCTTCATACTCATGGGTGGAACATGCACTCTTCCTCCCTACTCATGGGTGGGACATGCACTCTTCCTCCTTACTCATGGGTGGTACATGCACTCTTCCACCCTACTCATGGGTGGTACATGCACTCTTCCTCCCTACTCATGGGTGGGACATGCACTCTTCCTCCCTACTCATGGGTGGGACATGCACTCTTCCACCCTACTCATGGGTGGTACATGCACTCTTCCTTCATACTCATGGGTGGGACATGCACTCTTCCTCCCTACTCATGGGTGGGACATGCACTCTTCCACCCTACTCATTTGTGGGACATGCACTCTTCCTCCCTACTCATGGGTGGGGCATGCACTCTTCCACCCTACTCCTGGGTGGGACATGCACTCTTCCTCCCTACTCATGGGTGGCACATGCACTCTTCCACCCTACTCATGGGTGGGACATGCACTCTTCCTCCATACTCATGGGTGGTACATGCACTCTTCCTCCATACTCATGGGTGGGACATGCACTCTTCCATCCTACTCATGGGTGGGACATGCACTCTTCCACCCTACTCATGGGTGGAACATGTACTCTTCCTCCATACTCATGGGTGGGACATGCACTCTTCCATCCTACTCATGGGTGGGACATCCACTTTTCCACCCTACTCATGGGTGGGACATGCACTCTTCCTCCATACTCATGGACTCATGGGTGGGACATGCACTCTTCCTCCCTACTCATAGGTGGGACATGCACTCTTCCACCCTACTCATGGGTGGGACATGCATTCTTCCTCCATACTCATGGGTGGGACATGCACTCTTCCTCCCTACTCATAGGTGGGACTTGCACTCTTTCTTCCTGCTCATGGGTGGTACATGCACTCTTCCACCCTACTCATGGGTGGTACATGCACTCTTCCTCCCTACTCATGGGTGGGACATGCACTCTTCCTCCCTACTCATGGGTGGGACATGCACTCTTCCTTCATACTCATGGGTGGGACATGCACTCTTCCTCCCTACTCATGGGTGGGACATGCACTCTTCCACCCTACTCATTTGTGGGACATGCACTCTTCCTCCCTACTCATGGGTGGGACATGCACTCTCCCACCCTACTCATGGGCGGGACATGCACTCTTCCTCTCTACTCATGGGTGGCACATGCACTCTTCCACCCTACTCATGGGTGGGACATGCACTCTTCCACCCTACTCATGGGTGGGACATGCACTCTTCCTCCATACTCATGGGTGGGACATGCACTCTTCCTCCATACTCATGGGTGGGACATGCACTCTTCCTCCCTACTCATAGGTGGGACATGCACTCTCCCACACTACTCATGGGTGGGACATGCATTCTTTCTCCATACTCATGGGTGGGACATGCACTCTTCCTCCCTACTCATAGGTGGGACTTGCACTCTTCCTTCCTGCTCATGGGTGGGACATGCACTCTTCCTTCATACTCATGGGTGGGGCATTCACTCTTTCAGAAGGTGTCTGCCATTTTCCTACTTGAATTGGGCTGGCTGCACTTCCCTGCATAACCAATAGCTGTACAACTAAAAAAGTAAAGTAGTTGGTCACCACATCAGTGTTAGGGCCAAAAGGTTAGACCCTAACCATGTAATGACACATACTGACCTATTCTATCATCAGAATTGGAGGTCAGCAGTAACCCAAAAGAGCCACTACACAGTATACAGTATAGAGACAACTACTGTTGCCTCCATACACTGGCAGGTGGTGGGGAGGGCCATGACAGCTGATCAACGTGGGTGCAATTGTAAGGATAGGCTATCAATAACCCCATTTATGTAGAATACTTAAAAGGAGGAGGGACAATTAACCAAGAAGATTATGTCTGGCTGGGAGGGAGATTGCTGAAGCACAAACCTCCCCCCCACTGTTCTGTCTTCTACAGAGATCAAGCCATTTAATTATAGCTTACCCTTAACCAAAGATGGACGTTAGCAGGAGTTCTTCAAGACTCCTTGAAATAATTCTCAAAAATATTCTCACAAGTAAATGTAAAAATTCTTGGAATAGTTGATCAATTTTACTATCATATAATATTATTATTATTATTATTATTATTGTTATTAGACTTTTAGGATATGTTCGCACTGAGAAATTTGCCATGGATTTGGGGGCAGATTCGGCCCGGCGAAAATACCGAATTCCTCTTCTTTTTCCGCCATGTGAACATAGCCTTACTATTATTTCCAGTTTGGTGTTTGTGAAGTTTTGTTGTGACTTGATGTTTGTGAATTTCTCTTATAGTTCCTGAGAGTGAAGCTCCTATAGATACAAATCTCATAGAGTTTGATACAAAGTAAGCTGCAAGTGTTAATAATGTAAACTCTGTATATGAATGTCCATGATCAGGAGTCGTGTCTGATACTGCTGCATGTCTGATCTAACCATTCTGTCTCTCCTGCACGGCTTTCCATTCATCTTTTGCATGCATATAGAAAAAGGAAAATCAAAGTAAGACGTGGCCTTATTCTACTTTCTGTCTTAATTTGCTTGTTTGATGAAAGTAATTTAGAAGACAACTTCACTCAATACAGATATTTACCTTACTGAAGTACATTGTACAGACATCTATATAATACTACCCTCTATGTACAAGAATATAACTACTATAATACTACTCTTATGTACAAGAATATAACTACTATAATACTACTCCTATGTACAAGAATATAACTACTATAATACTGCCCCTATGTACAAGAATATAACTACTATAATACTACTCCTATGTACAAGAATATAACTACTATAATACTGCTCCTATGTACAAGAATATAACTACTATAATACTACTCCTATGTACAAGAATATAACTACTATAATACTACCTCCTATGTACAAGAATATAACTACTATAATACTACTCTTATGTACAAGAATATAACTACTATAATACTACTCCTATGTACAAGAATATAACTACTATAATACTGCCCCTATGTTCAAGAATATAACTACTATAATACTACTCCTATGTACAAGAATATAACTACTATAATACTACTCCTATGTACAAGAATATAACTACTATAATACTGCTCCCTATGTACAAGAATATAACTACTATAATACTGCTCCTATGTACAAGAATATAACTACTATAATACTGCTCCTATGTACAAGAATATAACTACTATAATACTACCCCCTATGTACAAGAATATAACTACTATAATACTACCTCCTATGTACAAGAATATAACTACTATAATACTGCTCCTATGTACAAGAATATAAATACTATAATACTGCTCCTATGTACAAGAATATAACTACAATAATACTACCCTATGTACAAGAATATAACTACTATAATACTGCTCCTATGTACAAGAATATAACTACTATAATACTGCCCCTATGTATAAGAATATAACTACTATAATACCCCTCCTATGTACAAGAATATAACTACTATAATACTACCCTATGTACAAGAATATAACTACTATAATACTGCTCCTATGTACAAGAATATAACTACTATAATACTGCCCCTATGTATAAGAATATAACTACTATAATACTGCTCATATGTACAAGAATATAACTACTATAATACTGCTCCTATGTACAAGAATATAACTACTATAATAATACTCCTATGTACAAGAATATAACTACTATAATACTACTCCTATGTACAAGAATATAACTACTATAATACTGCCCCCTATGTACAAGAATATAACTACTATAATACTGCTCCTATGTACAAGAATATAACTACTATAATACTACTCCTATGTACAAGAATATAGCTACTATAATACTGCTCCTATGTACAAGAATATAAGTACTATAATACAGCTTCTATGTACAAGAACATAACTACTATAATACTGCCCCCTATGTACAAGAATATAACTACTATAATACTACTCCTATATACAAGAATATAACTACTATAATACTGCTCCTATGTACAAGAATATAACTACTATAATACTGCCCCTATGTATAAGAATATAACTACTATAATACTGCTCATATGTACAAGAATATAACTACTATAATACTGCTCCTATGTACAAGAATATAACTACTATAATACTACTCCTATGTACAAGAATATAACTACTATAATACTACCCTCTATGTACAAGAATATAACTACTATAATACTACTCCTATGTACAAGAATATAACTACTATAATACTACTCCTATGTACAAGAATATAACTACTATAATACTGCCCCCTATGTACAAGAATATAACTACTATAATACTGCTCCTATGCACAAGAATATAACTACTATAATACTACTCCTATGTACAAGAATATAGCTACTATAATACTGCTCCTATGTACAAGAATATAAGTACTATAATACTGCTTCTATGTACAAGAATATAACTACTATAATACTGCCCCCTATGTACAAGAATATAACTACTATAATACTACTCCTATGTACAAGAATATAACTACTATAATACTGCTATGTACAAGAATATAACTACTATAATACTGCTCCTATGTACAAGAATATAACTACTATAATACTACTCCTATGTACAAGAATATAACTAATATAATACTGCTTCTATGTACAAGAATATAACTACTATAATACTACTCCTATGTACAATAATATAACTACTATAATACTGCTCCTATGTACAAGAATATAACTACTATAATACTGCCCCTATGAACAAGAATATAACTACTATAATACTGCTCCTATGTACAAGAATATAACTACTATAATACTACTCCTATGTACAAGAATATAACTACTATAATACTGCTCCTATGTACAAGAATATAACTACTATAATACTACGCCTATGTACAAGAATATAACTACTATAATACTGACCCCTATGTACAAGAATATAACTACTATAATACTACTCCTGTGTACAAGAATATAACTACTATAATACTGCCCCCTATGTACAAGAATATAACTACTATAATACTACCTCCTATTTACAAGAATATAACTACTATAATACTGCTCCTATGTACAAGAATATAACTACTATAATACTCTGCTTTCCCCTATGTACAAGAATATAACTACTATAATACTGCTCCTATGTACAAGAATATAACTACTATAATACTGCCCCTATGTACAAGAATATAACTACTATAATACTGCTCCTATGTACAAGAATATAACTACTATAATACTACTCCTATGTACAAGAATATAACTACTATAATACTGCTCCTATGTACAAGAATATAACTACTATAATACTACTCCTATTTACAAGAATATAACTACTATAATACTGCCCCCTATGTACAAGAATATAACTACTATAATACTACTCCTATGTACAAGAATATAACTACTATAATACTGCCCCCTATGTACAAGAATATAACTACTATAATACTACTCCTATGTACAATAATATAACTACTATAATACTGCTCCTATGTACAAGAATATAACTACTATAATACTGCCCCTATGAACAAGAATATAACTACTATAATACTGCTCCTATGTACAAGAATATAACTACTATAATACTACTCCTATGTACAAGAATATAACTACTATAATACTGCTCCTATGTACAAGAATATAACTACTATAATACTACGCCTATGTACAAGAATATAACTACTATAATACTGCCCCCTATGTACAAGAATATAACTACTATAATACTACTCCTGTGTACAAGAATATAACTACTATAATACTGCCCCCTATGTACAAGAATATAACTACTATAATACTACCTCCTATTTACAAGAATATAACTACTATAATACTGCTCCTATGTACAAGAATATAACTACTATAATACTGCCCCCTATGTACAAGAATATAACTACTATAATACTGCTCCTATGTACAAGAATATAACTACTATAATACTGCCCCTATGTACAAGAATATAACTACTATAATACTGCTCCTATGTACAAGAATATAACTACTATAATACTACTCCTATGTACAAGAATATAACTACTATAATACTGCTCCTATGTACAAGAATATAACTACTATAATACTACTCCTATTTACAAGAATATAACTACTATAATACTGCCCCCTATGTACAAGAATATAACTACTATAATACTACTCCTATGTACAAGAATATAACTACTATAATACTGCCCCCTATGTACAAGAATATAACTACGGTAATACTGCTCCTATGTACAAGAATATAACTACTATAATGCTACTCCTATGTACAAGAATATAACTACTATAATACTGCTCCTATGTACAAGAATATAACTACTATAATACTGCCCTCTATGTACAAGAATATAACTACTATAATACTACTCCTATGTACAAGAATATAACTAATATAATACTGCTTCTATGTACAAGAATATAACTACTATAATACTACTCCTATGTACAAGAATATAACTACTATAATACTGCTCCTATGTACAAGAATATAACTACTATAATACTGCCCCTATGAACAAGAATATAACTACTATAATACTGCTCCTATGTACAAGAATATAACTACTATAATACTACTCCTATGTACAAGAATATAACTACTATAATACTGCTCCTATGTACAAGAATATAACTACTATAATACTACTCCTATGTACAAGAATATAACTACTATAATACTGCCCCCTATGTACAAGAATATAACTACTATAATACTACTCCTGTGTACAAGAATATAACTACTATAATACTGCCCCCTATGTACAAGAATATAACTACTATAACACTACCTCCTATTTACAAGAATATAACTACTATAATACTGCTCCTATGTACAAGAATATAACTACTATAATACTGCCCCCTATGTACAAGAATATAACTACTATAATACTGCTCCTATGTACAAGAATATAACTACTATAATACTGCCCCTATGTACAAGAATATAACTACTATAATACTGCTCCTATGTACAAGAATATAACTACTATAATGCTACTCCTATGTACAAGAATATAACTACTATAATACTGCTCCTATGTACAAGAATATAACTACGATAATACTGCTCCTATGTACAAGAATATAACTACTATAATACTACCTCCTATGTACAAGACTATAACTACTATAATACTGCTCCTATGTACAAGAATATAACTACTATAATACTGCCCCCTATGTACAAGAATATAACTACTATAATACTACCTCCTATGTACAAGAATATAACTACTATAATACTGCTCCTATGTACAAGAATATAACTACTATAATACTGCCCCTGTCGCTATGTACAAGACTATAACTACTATAATACTACTCCTATGTACAAGAATATAACTACTATAATACTGCCCCCTATGTACAAGAATATAACTACGATAATACTGCTCCTATGTACAAGAATATAACTACTATAATGCTACTCCTATGTACAAGAATATAACTACTATAATACTGCTCCTATGTACAAGAATATAACTACTATAATACTGCCCCCTATGTACAAGAATATAACTACTATAATACTGCTTCTATGTACAAGAATATAACTACTATAATACTGCCCCCTATGTACAAGAATATAACTACTATAATACTGCTCCTATGTACAAGAATATAACTGCTATAATGCTACTCCTATGTACAAGAATATAACTACTATAATACTGCTCCTATGTACAAGAATATAACTACTATAATACTGCCCCCTATGTACAAGAATATAACTACTATAATACTACCTCCTATGTACAAGAATATAACTACTATAATACTGCTCCTCTGTACAAGAATATAACTACTATAATACTGCTCCTATGTACAAGAATATAACTACTATAATACTGCCCCTATGTACAAGAATATAACTACTATAATACTGCTCCTATGTACAAGAGTATAACTACTATAATACTACTCCTATGTACAAGAATATAACTACTATAATACTGCTCCTATGTACAAGAATATAACTACTATAATACTCCCTCCTATGTACAAGAATATAACTACTATAATACTGCCCCCTATGTACAAGAATATAACTACTATAATACTGCTCCTATGTACAAGAATATAACTACTATAATACTACTCCTATGTACAAGAATATAACTACTATAATACTGCCCTCCTATGTACAAGAATAGAACTACTGTAATACTGCTCCTATGTACAAGAATATAACTACTATAATACTACTCCTATGTACAAGAATATAACCACTATAATACTGCCCCCTATGTACAACAATATAACTACTATAATACTGCTCCTATGTACAAGAATATAACTACTATAATACTACTCCTATGTACAAGAATATAACTACTATAATACTGCCCCTATGTACAAGAATATAACTACCATAATACTACCTCCTATGTACAAGAATATAACTACTATAATACTGCTCCTATGTACAAGAATATAACTACTATAATACTGCCCCCTATGTACAAGAATATAACTACTATAATACTGCTCCTATGTACAAGAATATAACTACTATAATACTGCCCCCTATGTACAAGAATATAACTACTATAATACTACCTCCTATGTACAAGAATATAACTACTATAATACTGCTCCTATGTACAAGAATATAACTACGATAATACTGCTCCTATGTACAAGAATATAACTACTATAATACTGCCCCCTATGTACAAGAATATAACTACTATAATACTACCTCCTATGTACAAGAATATAACTACTATAATACTGCTTCTATGTACAAGAATATAACTACTATAATACTGCTCCTATGTACAAGAATATAACTACTATAATACTGCCCCTATGTACAAGAATATAACTACTATAATACTGCTTCTATGTACAAGAATATAACTACTATAATACTGCCCCCTATGTACAAGAATATAACTACTATAATACTGCTCCTATGTACAAGAATATAACTGCTATAATGCTACTCCTATGTACAAGAATATAAGTACTATAATACTGCTCCTATGTACAAGAATATAACTACTATAATACTGCCCCCTATGTACAAGAATATAACTACTATAATACTACCTCCTATGTACAAGAATATAACTACTATAATACTGCTCCTCTGTACAAGAATATAACTACTATAATACTGCTCCTATGTACAAGAATATAACTACTATAATACTGCCCCTATGTACAAGAATATAACTACTATAATACTGCTCCTATGTACAAGAGTATAACTACTATAATACTACTCCTATGTACAAGAATATAACTACTATAATACTGCTCCTATGTACAAGAATATAACTACTATAATACTCCCTCCTATGTACAAGAATATAACTACTATAATACTGCCCCCTATGTACAAGAATATAACTACTATAATACTGCTCCTATGTACAAGAATATAACTACTATAATACTACTCCTATGTACAAGAATATAACTACTATAATACTGCCCTCCTATGTACAAGAATAGAACTACTGTAATACTGCTCCTATGTACAAGAATATAACTACTATAATACTACTCCTATGTACAAGAATATAACCACTATAATACTGCCCCCTATGTACAACAATATAACTACTATAATACTGCTCCTATGTACAAGAATATAACTACTATAATACTACTCCTATGTACAAGAATATAACTACTATAATACTGCCCCTATGTACAAGAATATAACTACCATAATACTACCTCCTATGTACAAGAATATAACTACTATAATACTGCTCCTATGTACAAGAATATAACTACTATAATACTGCCCCCTATGTACAAGAATATAACTACTATAATACTGCTCCTATGTACAAGAATATAACTACTATAATACTGCCCCCTATGTACAAGAATATAACTACTATAATACTACCTCCTATGTACAAGAATATAACTACTATAATACTGCTCCTATGTACAAGAATATAACTACGATAATACTGCTCCTATGTACAAGAATATAACTACTATAATACTGCCCCCTATGTACAAGAATATAACTACTATAATACTACCTCCTATGTACAAGAATATAACTACTATAATACTGCTTCTATGTACAAGAATATAACTACTATAATACTGCTCCTATGTACAAGAATATAACTACTATAATACTGCCCCTATGTACAAGAATATAACTACTATAATACTGCTTCTATGTACAAGAATATAACTACTATAATACTGCCCCCTATGTACAAGAATATAACTACTATAATACTGCTCCTATGTACAAGAATATAACTGCTATAATGCTACTCCTATGTACAAGAATATAAGTACTATAATACTGCTCCTATGTACAAGAATATAACTACTATAATACTGCCCCCTATGTACAAGAATATAACTACTATAATACTGCCCCTATGTACAAGAATATAACTACTATAATACTGCTTCTATGTACAAGAATATAACTACTATAATACTACCTCCTATGTACAAGAATATAACTACTATAATACTACTCCTATGTACAAGAATATAACTACTATAATACTGCCCCCTATGTACAAGAATATAACTACTATAATACTGCTCCTATGTACAAGAGTATAACTACTATAATACTACTCCTATGTACAAGAATATAACTACTATAATACTGCTCCTATGTACAAGAATATAACTACTATAATACTGCCCCCTATGTACAAGAATATAACTACTATAATACTGCTCCTATGTACAAGAATATAACTGCTATAATGCTACTCCTATGTACAAGAATATAAGTACTATAATACTGCTCCTATGTACAAGAATATAACTACTATAATACTGCCCCCTATGTACAAGAATATAACTACTATAATACTGCCCCTATGTACAAGAATATAACTACTATAATACTGCTTCTATGTACAAGAATATAACTACTATAATACTACCTCCTATGTACAAGAATATAACTACTATAATACTACTCCTATGTACAAGAATATAACTACTATAATACTGCCCCCTATGTACAAGAATATAACTACTATAATACTGCTCCTATGTACAAGAGTATAACTACTATAATACTACTCCTATGTACAAGAATATAACTACTATAATACTGCTCCTATGTACAAGAATATAACTACTATAATACTACCTCCTATGTACAAGAATATAAGTACTATAATACTGCCCCCTATGTACAAGAATATAACTACTATAATACTGCTCCTATGTACAAGAATATAACTACTATAATACTACTCCTATGTACAAGAATATAACTACTATAATACTGCCCCCTATGTACAAGAATATAACTACTATAATACTGCTCCTATGTACAAGAATATAACTACTATAATACTACTCCTATGTACAAGAATATAACTACTATGATACTGCTCCTATGTACAAGAATATAACTACTATAATACTGCTCCTATGTACAAGAGTATAACTACTATAATACTACTCCTATGTACAAGAATATAACTACTATAATACTGCTCCTATGTACAAGAATATAACTACTATAATACTACCTCCTATGTACAAGACTATAACTACTATAATACTGCCCCCTATGTACAAGAATATAACTACTATAATACTGCTCCTATGTACAAGAATATAACTACTATAATACTACTCCTATGTACAAGAATATAACTACTATAATACTGCCCCCTATGTACAAGAATATAACTACTATAATACTGCTCCTATGTACAAGAATATAACTACTATAATACTACTCCTATGTACAAGAATATAACTACTATAATACTGCCCCCTATGTACAAGAATATAACTACTATAATACTGCTCCTATGTACAAGAATATAACTACTACAATACTGCTCCTATGTACAAGAATATAACTACTATAATACTGCCCCTATGTACAAGAATATAACTACTATAATACTGCCCCCTATGTACAAGAATATAACTACCATAATACTACCTCCTATGTACAAGAATATAACTACTATAACACTGCTCCTATGTACAAGAATATAACTACTATAATACTGCCCCCTATGTACAAGAATATAACTACTATAATACTGCTCCTATGTACAAGAATATAACTACTATAATACTGCTCCTATGTACAAGAATATAACTACTATAATACTGCTCCTATGTACAAGAATATAACTACTATAATACTGCCCCCTATGTACAAGAATATAACTACTATAATACTACTCCTATGTACAAGAATATAACTACTATAATACTGCTCCTATGTACAAGAATATAACTACTATAATACTACTCCTATGTACAAGAATATAACTACTATAATACTGCCCCCTATGTACAAGAATATAACTACTATAATACTGCTCCTATGTACAAGAATATAACTACTATAATACTACTCCTATGTACAAGAATATAACTACTATGATACTGCTCCTATGTACAAGAATATAACTACTATAATACTGCTCCTATGTACAAGAATATAACTACTATAATACTGCTCCTATGTACAAGAATATAACTACTATAATACTACTCCTATGTACAAGAATATAACTACTATAATACTGCCCCCTATGTACAAGAATATAACTACTATAATACTGCTCCTATGTACAAGAATATAACTACTATAATACTGCTCCTATGTACAAGAATATAACTACTATAATACTGCCCCTATGTACAAGAATATAACTACTATAATACTACTCCTATGTACAAGAATATAACTACTATAATACTGCCCCCTATGTACAAGAATATAACTACCATAATACTACCTCCTATGTACAAGAATATAACTACTATAATACTGCTCCTATGTACAAGAATATAACTACTATAATACTACTCCTATGTACAAGAATATAACTACTATAATACTGCTCCTATGTACAAGAATATAACTACTATAATACTGCCCCCTATGTACAAGAATATAACTACTATAATACTACTCCTATGTACAAGAATATAACTACTATAATACTACCTCCTATGTACAAGAATATAACTACTATAATACTACTCCTATGTACAAGAATATAACTACTATAATACTGCGAACTAGTATAGCTATTATAATTCTTCCCTTTATGGCAAAAATTATATAACAATGTTAGTATCTGTTGAGTTTGTCACTGATTTACTCTGCTCACATGTCACATTTATATAATTTGCTCTTCTTCTGTTTATATTTTTGTTTGATGTTTTTCTGCCTCAGAATATTTTAGCTTATTAATAATTCATTACTATTATGTTATAGCTTTATTATCAGATGCTGTTTTGTCTTATTATTTGTGTCTTCTATCTATGAGCTGGATATAGAAATGAGATAAATAAGTGTTTTCATTAGTTTTTCCTGATTTTCAGGAGATTTTAGTGAATAGTGTTTTTGCATCCAAACAGCTTAGATGTGTAAGGCCATCTGTCAAACCTTTTATGCCTCCTGTTGTGCCTTAAACATAAGTTTTTGATATAACTGGATTTTTTAAACTGTTTTTGTCTTCCCTTAGCTTTATCTGGTGACTTTTGGCCATTTATGGTAAATCATTATTTGCAGTCACCATCATTTACCTGCTAGAAATCTCATTTCTTTGTCCAGCTCTACCTTTTAGAATGATTTTACAAAAATTATCTACCCCTTGTTATAGAAATGTATTTAGTGTGTTTATCAGTAATGTCCATGACTTATTATCCCCAAGAAAGAGTCAGCTGAATACTTATTTGGCCTGTAGCTGTTTTGCTGATTCCACCCCTCCGTACCCTCCAGACAGCTCCATAACCTGAAGATTGGTTTGTCTCCTTTAAGACCACTTTGGTCGATCGAGTCTTATCTCCCATATGGATAAGGGATCAGACATGTTGAAATCGATCATGTCCAATTCCTCTTTTCACAGACATGTGCCATCAGGGGATAGTTGGTAGACCCCTATCGAAATGAGACAGGTGGCCAATTCCCTACAGCTTTTGTTTACAAGTACCAAGCAATGCCCCCAATATAATGCCACTTTCTTCGATCGGAATCAGTGGTAAGAAGTCCCAGTCAGTGTTAAAGACAACGTCCTATGTGACTACTCTTGGGTGTCCCATAAAGGCTTGGGGCAAGTTTTGGAAACCATTGTGCCCATATGTACTACTACATCCCTGTAAGTGTCTATGTAAGTCTTCCACAGTAAATTTTTGATTCACTTAAAGTACTTGTGAAATTCTTCATGCTACACTAGGAAACCTACACAACCACAAAAACACTCGTGTTAAACTCATGTGATCACTTTACTGACATTCTCAATTTTTTTAATTTTTTTCTACCCCAGCGATGATGACATCGTCTTTGAAGATTTTGCGCGTCAAAGACTGAAAGGAATGAAAGACGACAAGGAAGAAGAAGATGAAGGAACAAACTCCCCTCCAATGAATGATAGATAAACAGGGACCCCTTGTACCTTATCACCGTGTAAAACTCGTGGATTGGGCATCTTTATTTGTACTCTAAAGAGCCCCAAAAAAGTAACCCAGATTCTGGCAGCCCTTATAATCTTCTTGCTGTGCCATAATTGTCGATCCGCATCTCGCTACTTCTTTTCACTTCTGGCTAACACTATCTTAAACAAAAAAATGTGACAATTTAGAGTACAATCATGATTCGTGCAACCGATTACTGTACGTAAGGAGTTCTTGTAGCACTTTTCTATTAACCGAGTCTTTTATGCATTTTGTATAATGACAGTAGTATCATACAAGTATTTGTTACGGAAAACAAAAAGTTAGTCAAAAAAATCATAGACTGTAGCTTCAAAGGAAATCAAAAGAAAACACATTTTATACAAAGTGAAGCATTCTCTATGGCTACTGTATTACAATGTGCTAGTAAAAGTGGTGAGACCTAATGGCACTTTAGTACATTCAAAAATTTCTTTCACGGAAATTCTAAAATAGGAAGAGAAAAAATTTTGATACATAAAGGACAAACTTTGTCTAAATTATGTGGGGACTACTCTGTTCTATTCTGAAGAGTATTCTGTCTTGGTCAAGTACTGAGTATAAAGACCATGTGGTCCAGTTATTTTTTCTCATGACTGTCCATAGATATGAGGTCAACTGAAATGGAGAATTTAGATTTTGGGATTTTGGTCAAACTTGGTTATTTGCCAGGCAAGTAGTAGTGAGAACTGGTTTGGCTCAGTTGGATCAGTGGTGATGATGAGCAGTTCTTGGTCTTTGCAGCCACAAAGATTGGCTGTTTTTGAAAATGCCCATATATATTTACCCAGTAAAATCATTTTGCCAAATTTTTTGGAATGGGATACATTTAACTAGAGTTTTGTGAGCTAAATCCTTTAGAAGTTACAATTTCAATAACTGGGTCTTTGAATGATTCATTATCAGTTCAGGAATATTATCAGAATATTAATTTGGGAAATTTCGAGTTTTTTATTTTTAATACCATTTAACCCTACTCTGCATGATTTTTATTTTTCAAAAGCCAGAAAATATGTATAAAGAAACCTTTTCAACATCATGACCATGACTCATTAATTTAGTGATACTTTAGATTTTTTTTTTTTTTTTTTCAGCTGCACAAAAATGATTAATTTCTCAATTTTGGCAAAATTTGGGCTGCAATCAAAAGCATAGCTGGTTTTTAAAAAGAATCAAAAATTTAATATTTTTTTTTTAATAATAATATAATTTATCTTGTGAGTGAATAATTTTTTACTTTCATGTTCCAAACAAAGCTTTATGGAATAATAAAAATCCATAATAAAATTAAGTAACATAAGCAAAAAAAAAAAAAAGTTTATTTTTAGAGTAGAGAGTTTAGTAAAATGCAAGATTTTCTTATTTTGTTATTACTATGAATGTGTCTTTTGTCTCAACACAGACATAGGAAATTCAGAGTGACAATTTCTAGAATAAAAAATTCAGTTGCAGTAAAAGAAATTACTTATGGTTTAATTACCCCATTTTTTTTGTTTTTGATCGCTAAAATCAAATAATTTTTTGAAAATGTTTATTTTTAAGGCTCCTGGACAACTACTTATCTTTTAGAGTCTTATAATTCCTATTATAGTACTGTACGAAAACATTAAGTCCCCTAAGAAGGTGTTAACAGCCCTATTCTATTTTTGGATTTATCACATGATCGGAGTTGATTTCCATTATTATTTATTTTCCTACAGATCAAGTCCTGGTGTGACAGGTAGTAGAAATTTGGGGTAAATTTAAAAAATTATACACATTGAAAATTCAATTACATATTAGATTTGGATTTTCCTTCCTTGGATTTTCAATAAATTATTGGACCCCAAATGGAAAAAAATATATAAGGCTGTTGTTTTTACGTTGCGGGGAGAGTCAGAGCTCCATCCAAAAACAAACAACACTTTTTGGAAAGAGCAGACAATTGTGTGTATCAGGCATGTAAAAAATAATTTATTTTAACAACGATATTATCAATCACATGATATATATTTGCTCTTGTTCTTAGGCAAACTTAAGGGTTTCCATTCCAATTTTTTGAAAAATAAAAACTAAAAATTGTCTGCTTGTTTTTGAATAGATCCATCAAGGTGTAATGTCAGTCATACTCACATTTTGATACATACAATAGGATCATCCCACATTATCTGTTGAACCCTATGAATAGCTTTCTGCTTAGTATACATCACTTAGTATACAGCTTGATGATTTAATTTCACCTAATTTCCTATGTAAATATTTTATCTTTGTATAATGACTATTCAAATACGTTTTTCATCATATGGATAAGATGTATATTTAGTAAAAGTGACCATAACTTGTGAAAATAGATTTGTTTTTGTCCAATTTATTTAATGTTTTTTTAAATAGTTTACTTTTTTTGAGTTTTAGGATAACTATTACTTTGCACAGGAAATGTAAAATTTTGGTAAAATATTATATCAATCACATTAGCTCTATGAATACACTGGTATAAGGGAACTAAGCTGATGGCAGAATCTATATATTTTTTAGCTTTTTTTATTTCAATTCAATTTTTTTTTTTCATTTTTCCCTCTGTTTTGTTTTGATCAAATGGAAAAAAGTGTAACACAAAAATTTGCTATATATTTTGAATATTCCTTTGTAAAATCTGAAGAATAAAAATTATTTTTCAGGTAGGTGAATTAGATGAACTAATTGTACAAACATTTTTGTATCAACCCTTTAAAAAACAACGTCAATCCTATTGTATACACCACAGATGTAGATTAAAAAGTTAAAATGAACTAAATTTTATCCAAAAATGAAGTTTTTGAAAATTTGTCTATTTTTGCTTTTTAATTTGGTAATTTTAAGAACATCCAGAGAAACTGATTTAATATTCCAGTTACAGTTTGTGAATTCAATTTAAAAAATATATATAAAATTGATTGCATATGCCATTTTTATCACAAATTAATTGTAAGTGTAATTAACGTGCAAAAAAAGAATAAAATCATCCCAAGTGCTTCTTTTGGTTAAATTCTGCAGATTTATCCAAATTATTGTTATATACAGTATTTTTGTGATTATGCCTATGGCAGTAAAATACATTTTAAGTATTTTTGATAAAACAAAAATAGCTGCTAAAATAATTTGTTGGATAAGTCTGACGTTGATTGTTTATAACCATAAAATGTCTGATAATTAATCAATTATTTTTAACTTATTAACTTGGCAAAATAGTAAGAGAATCCATAGCAAAATGTGATAAAAAAAATCTAATGTTTTTGAATTACTGGTATAAGATATGTTGGAATATTACTGTGAATACTATAAGTGAATGGGGTGCTAAGTAAAATCGCATTCATAAGTGAGATCTTCTGCCAGGCCATGTGATAAATGAGCTACCACTTCCCTCTATTCTGGGGAGTCAAAGATTAATTTGGATTTTTTTCTTTCTATATATACCCACAGGCATTCAGATAATGTGGACAATAATTCACTTTAGTGGGCGCATCCATTGTAAAAAAAAAAAAAAAAAAAAAGTCAAAAAGAGAAATAGTTCTGCACGTTAAAACAGTGAACTAATAGTGAAACATTTTTAAATGCTAAATATAATAAAATGAATTTTTGGCAAAAAATTGTGGCAAAAAAATCTTTTATTTTTAATTTTTATCAAAAAATGTTTGAGATGGAATTTTGGACAAGCAATTGGCAAAAATTGTTTCAAAATTTTAATCTTGCAAATTGAAATGAGGAAAAAAACTTTTTATGTAATTTGATTGGAATGATTCTTTCCTGGAAAATTAATTGAACGTTTCTGTAATTTTTGCTCCAAAAGGTGAGAGATTTTTTTTAAAAAAAATTTGTCAATTTTTGTAAAGGTGTTCTCCAGGGAGCGCTTCGCGATTTACTTTCTGTGTGGATCTTTTTTGGATGTCTCTCCATTTCCTCCCTCCTTTCATGTGTTCACTGCTAGTTACTTGTACTGTGGGGGGTGACTTTACTATTATAATGATCTAGTTTGCCAGCCGTCATAGTACACAGGACAGGAGGGAGGTGGCGGAGCGACTCATGGGCCAGTTGCTGGTTCTGATCAGGTGACTTGGCCCATAAACCCATGTTTGGACCAAAAAGATAGAGAAAGTAATTGGTGAAGAAGTTCCTGAAGAAGCCCTCAAATTAGAAAAAAAAATATTTTTGATCATTCAGAATCTCTGCTAAATATTTTTTGATGGTATCATGATATTTGTGATGTATCTTTTCAAATGTGAAGAGGGAGTGACCGGAAACTGAAGAAGGTTCTTCAGTCTAAAATATCTGTCTGGAGAACATTGCTAACCTTTAGGAATCAGGGTTAGAATTAAAAATAGGTCTCTCAGGTTACAGTCCCTTGAGGGCTTTCCAAGGAAAACGTAATTTTTTCCATAGTAACCATTTGTTAGGGAGTGGTTACTTACACTACCTTATAGAAGACCAAAGTCCGCTCCACATCTTGAATTGACTTGTGCCTTGTGGGTGGTGGGTGGTGTCTTCTAGTGTGTGGTTGCCCTTTGCCCCTTTACTTTTACTATTCCAGTGGAGCTTCAACTTGCGGAATTAAAATATTTTTATCTCCTGTCTCGAAGACTAACAATGTTCTCCAGTCAGTCCATCTTGGCTAGAGAGACTTTTTGACGAAATCGACCCTTCCTCCAGACTGAGCACTGTGAACAAGAATGTGCTGCGTGTAAATACAAAAATCCTTAATTTAATACATTTAATGTACAAGCCAAGCATAAGAATTCATAGTTATTTTTGTCTACTATTCAAAGGCTGTGAGAATTTTTGGTATTTTTGAACCATAAAAAAATCATATACTAACAGCGGCACATGATCTATGGAAGGATGTGCCAGTTTTTGTTATATTGGCTGTTTTAATCAAATATTTTTAGTTATCAGTCCAATGACAGTTGTTTTTGGACCATTATTTTACATTTCAGAACCATAGTGGAATTTTACTTCCATTATAGAAAAGTCTACGTAGTAAAAGTTATTTGACTATTTTTAGTTAATAAATCTCACCATTATTTTAAACTGCAGAACTATGGGGGAATTCTACTTATAAAATAAAAAAAATTCTAATCAGTATTTCTATGAAGGAGGTGTAATAGCTGGCTGAACCTATAATCCCACCAGTGTTTATGAACAATTGTGTCAACTTCTCCAAAAATTCAAAAAGATTCCCAACCTACTCGACCACAGGAAATAATAGGTTTTTTTTTTTTCATTTATTTTTTAAACACTTATTTGTCTAGTAGAATCTTTTTGGCTATTGCATCTGTCCGATCATTACTCTAAATTCCAGAACTATGGGGGGAATTTTACTTCAAAAAATTCAGAAAAGTCTACACAGTATCTATGAAATGTAGACTAGTTGGCTCAACTTATATTTCAACCAATCAGTGTTTATGAGCATTCGTGTCAACTTTTCCAAAAATTTCAAAAAGATTCCCGACCAACTTGTATTGTTCCAAATAGGAAGATAATGATTATTATTATTATTATTATTATTTTTTTTTTTTTTTTAACACGGATTAGTCTTTATAAGTTTTTGATTATTAGACTCTTTTTGGCTATTGAATATGTCCATTATTTTAAACTACGGAACTATGGAGGAACTCTTCATAAAAAAAAATTAAGAAAAGTCTGCACTCTCTCTATGAAAGAGGTATATTACTTGGCTGAATCTATATTCCAACCAGTGTTTATGAACATTTGTGTCAAACTTTTCCAAAAAATTCAAAAAGCTTCCCGACCTACTTGAATGATCCCAAACAGGTGGGTGTTATTTTTTTAAGCCCTGATTGGTTTCTATAAGTTATTTGTCTCTTACACTCTGTATGGTTTTTTGTATCTGTCCACCATCGTAGACATGGTGCAATTCAGTTGAGCCCCCAAGTATTAAGGGGCGGGGCTATGACTCTAGATAGTTACTACTAGAAATGACGTTCACTATGATTTGTATTTTGTTGACGGGTGACGGACCGCTTCCTCCATGGGTTTTCAGTTATGTTGAGTTCCATGACTTAGGAGGTTCTCCGCCACGGGTAGGAATCCGGTTTTCTTTCCTTTTCTGTATGATCCTGTGCGATACTCTTTGTATAGTACTTTGTACGTTTAATTCCTACAGCTTCTCAGTTCTCTATGTTGTAACTATGTTGTTTCAGTATGTCAGGTAATTCAGATTATTATAGTTTATTAAACTCAAAAGTCAGAACCTTCTGCGTCCTGTGATTCTTCCGTCACACTGTATCCGTTTAGAGGCGTGCAAATTCATGGTGTGTGTCGGTTTGCACGACTGTAACACTCTACACAATTAGGTTGTGTCATCCACTGAAACAAATGGAAACCACATTAGGAGATGTTAGTATCGCTCCATATCCCTCGGGTACATGTGGGCTGTCATGTGGACGGTACTATCTCAGTATAGAAAGATCTCTTCTTTGTTTACTAGTCGCAGGGATAGGTATAGATGGAAGATTGACGAAGACGTGAAGATGAAAGGAAACTTTCAGATCAAAAGGGGTGCATGTGTGCTGTCATGTGGACATTCGTATCACTTCCGTGTTTACTGGGATGAATAAATGGGAATAAAATACAAAAAATTGAGCATTGAAATTATTGCAAAAACAGGATATGATTCTGTACTGGTGGCCAAGGAGATTTACCCCTCGGTATACCCATCCCCTATCCATTACATAGGGAATACGTGATCTCTGGGGGTCCAACTGCTGGGACCACCATTGATTAGGAGAATGGATACCTGAAAGTAGGGATGGACAAGCGTGGCCACCGATCCTTTCACCTTTGTGAGACTACCAGTGATCACCACCAGCAGCCCCATAGAAGTGAATGGAGTGGTGGCCACTTGTGAGCACCGCCAGTTCATTCACATGGAGCACATGAAGGAACGTTCAGGCTCCCATTCTTGTGAATGCTGGGGGGTCCCATTGGTCAGGCCACTAGTGATCAAATAGTGGGACAACCTAAAGCACAAGGATGTACCTAGGACAGAAAAATACAAAGGACTAGTGATGGGCAAACTTCTCGAGAATCCTCTTGTGTATATTTGTAAAATTTGCCAGAACATAATTTTGGGCTAAACTTTGGTCTGAACCCAAAGTGATGTTATTATACTCAGGGGATTCTTCAGACCTGATGGTGTAATAACACCGGAGCATTGTCTGGCCTCTTGGATGACATCAGCAGCCCCCCAATCACAGGCCTCAAAGGTCCCCTCGAAGTTGCTGATAACACCCAAGATGCCAGAAGAGGTTGGAAGATTCCGGGAAAGAAGACGCCACTATGAAGTCCCAGAGCGGTGGGGGAAATTGGAGAATGTCCTCCGATTATAATGATTTTTGGTTGCCAAACCTGAAAAATCTTGGGTTTGTCCAAATTAGAAGTTTTTGGAAAACTTTTAATGAACCTGTTTCACTCATCCCTACCCAAGGCTTAGGCGTCATGCACACGGCCAAGTGTAACGACCGAGTGGACTGTAACACTATAATTCGAGGATTATGGAGCATGTCATGTATGGAGCATGGAAGGTCCTTGGATACGATCCGAGTGTCATCCAAGAACCTTCTGGCACCCCTTCAGCCTAAAAGAGTGTGAAATGGTAATATCAGGGTGCATGTGGGCTGCCGTGTGGGTGTTACTACCCCATTATCTGGAGAGTACAATACACAAAACCAAAAGACATTGACGCACAATTTTTTTTTTCTAATTTTTCAATTGACATCGCTATGTGAGGGCTTATTATTTTGTGGGAAAATCTGAATTTTCAAATGGCACCTAGAAGGATAAATAAAAGCAATTGGTTAACCTAAAGGGTTAATATAAAAAATAAGTTTAACATTTTGTGCCATTCTCCATGTGTGGTACATGAAGTTCCTTTCTTCTACAGGTCGGCACAATTACACTGATACAATTTGCCTGTACATGGGACTTGTTTTTTGCAGGCTATGAGGAAGTTTTCACTGGAATCATCTCAGATACAAAGCGATTAACTGGATATTATTTATTTAGGATTTGCATTTTTGGTTTATGACGATCTTCCAATGCCGATGGATAAGTAACGGGATCCTTCTCTCTACTGCAGCATCTAAGGGGTTAAATGGCTAAGGGGTTACATGAGATTGGTGTAGAAAATGATCATGCACAGGAGAATAGCAGTCAATCAATTCCTCAGTCTATTGTTATCAGTAGAAGCAGCTCAGTTTTCGCCGACCACCAGATGGCGATAGTGTCCTTCCTGTTCCCAGTTGTAGACAGTACAGGCTCAGTTCACACTGGTGTTGTGAATCCTGTTCTGTAAGAGATTGAAGATACAGGCTAGGAAGTTCTTATCAGTTTCTTCACAGTTTTTGATAAATCTTTACAGAAGCCATTAACTAATAAACTCATCCCATTTCCTGAAACACTCTGCACTGCTGTGAACCCTGCTCCCTTCCACTATGTAACTTTCAGTCTGAAAACACTGAAAAGAGCAGCACACGCCTCTCCTGAAACACTCTGCACTGCTGGGGACCCTGCTCCTTTACACAATCAGTATAATGATCTCTCAAAATACTCTGTATTGCTGGGAACCCACTATGTCAATCATAAAACCTTCACACTCTTCTCCTGAAACACTCTGTGCTGCTAATGACTCTGCTCCATTCACTATGTAGCTTACAGTCTGTGACCTCCCACCAGATCAGCACATCCTACATTATCTGTACTGTGTTATCTGTGGTGTTACATAGGACTGCAGGTGACATCTACTACATTATCTGTACTCAGAGAGTTATTACTGTGTTATCTGTGGAGTTACATAGGACTGCAGGTGACATCTACTACATTATCTGTACTCAGAGAGTTATCACTGTGTTATCTGTGGTGTTACATAGGACTGCAGGTGACATCTACTACATTATCTGTACTCAGAGAGTTATCACTGTGTTATCTGTGGTGTTACATAGGACTGCAGGTGACATCTACTACATTATCTGTACTCAGAGAGTTATCACTGTGTGTTATCTGTGGTGTTACATAGGACTGCAGGTGACATCTACTACATTATCTGTACTCTGTTACTACAATGTATAAAACAACACTGTCCTAAATTAATGATAATCTCAGCTCTGCTACATCTGTATGCTTACATTACAATCTGCTCATAAAACATGACATATAAGGTACACGTTGCGGCTGTTCCCGGTTCTGTCACGTGTCTCAGTATTCTCTTTGAACAATCTCATATGGGAAGCGGAGAAGACGGTGACAGATTTACACCTGGGACGACCTTCCCTCCATCTCCACATAATATCCGCCGGTGCTGACATTACTGCCAGGCTGAGCAGGAGATCTGGTGTCATCTGGCACGGCGGTCACCGGTGAGTACAGTACTCTGTGAGATGTAGCAGAGCTCTGCACAGTGCACAGGATTGGACTTAATACATGTTCTGTGATAGAGATGTAGCAGAGATAAGTTTGTCATGTAGCAGTTTCCTAGGACTTCAGATAAAGTGACTTCAGTATTTGTTTCCCGAGATCGGTCACAATGAATATCTATAGATCCCAGTGACATACATGTATAGCCAAGCTATGGTGTGTGTCACTATGGTTGAACCACTGCAGAGAGATAACTTATCACAGATGACAACGAAATCAATAAAAAGTCATCGGAAAAACATTTTTCAATGGTTTTTTATTGGTTTTTCGTTGTCATCTGTGATAAGTTATCTCTCTGCAGTGGTTTATAACAAGTATTTCTAGCAAATTCCATAATTGACAATCAACAAATCATTAATGTACAATCCATAGCGTCAGATATTATCACAGTCAGATACAGAAGTGATAGGAGATGTGAATGAATTAATGTTAATGAGTTTTAATTTCTGGCACCTGCACTAATTATACACATATTTTATATGATATTAATACTCAACTTTTTATGATGTTATTATATGACAGGAATGAATTGTCACAGCGATCTCATATCACTGCTGTATCTGGCTGTGATAATATCTGACACTATGGATGGTACATTAATGATTTGTTGATTGTCAGTTATGGAATTTGCTAAAAACACTTGTTACATTGCACGGACACTGCGTAAGGAAGGATCCTGAATATACAGTGGGGAAAAAGTATTTAGTCAGCCACCAATTGTGCAAGTTCTCCCACTTATAAAGATGAGGCCGGCCTGTAATTGTCATCATAGGTAGACCTCAACTATGAGAGACAAAATGAGAAAACAAATCCAGAAAATCACATTGTCTGATTTTTTAAAGAATTTATTTGCAAATTATGGTGGAAAATAAGTATTTGGTCAATAAGAAAAGTTCATCTCAATACTTTGTTCTATCTCCTTTGTTGGCAATGACAGAGGTGAAACGTTTTCTGTAAGTCTTCACAAGGTTGGCACACACTGTTGCTGGTATGTTGGCCCATTCCTCCATGCAGATCTCCTCTAGAGCAGGGATGTTTTGGGGCTGTCGCTGGGCAACACGGACTTTCAACTCCCTCCAAAGGTTTTCTATGGGGTTGAGATCTGGAGACTGGCTAGGCCACTCCAGGACCTTGAAATGCTTCTTACGAAGCCGCTCCTTCGTTGCCCTGGTGGTGTGCTTGGGATCATTGTCATGCTGAAAGACCCAGCCACGTTTCATCTTCAATGCCCTTGCTGATGGAAGGAGGTTTGCACTCAAAATCTCACGATACATGGCCCCATTCATTCTTTCATGTACACGGATCAGTCGTCCTGGTCCCTTTGCAGAGAAACAGCCCCATACATGATGTAGCCCCCCCCCCCATGCTTCACAGTAGGTATGGTGTTCTCTGGATACAACTCAGCATTCACTCTCCTCCAAACACCACGAGTTGTGTTTCTACCAAACACTTCTACTTTGGTTTCATCTGACCATATGACATTCTCCCAATACTCTTCTGGAACATCCAAATGCTCTCTAGCAAACTTCAGACGGGCCCGGATATGTACTGGCTTAAGCAGGGTGACACGTCTGGCACTGCAGGATCTGAGTCCCTGGCGGCGTAGTGTGTTACTGACGGTAGCCTTTGTTACGTTAGTCCCAGCTTTCTGCAGGTCACTCACTAGGTCCCCCCGTGTGGTTCTGGGATTTTTGCTCACCGTTCTTGTGATCATGTTGACCCCACGGGGTGAGATCTTGCGTGGAGCCCCTGATGGAGGGAGATTATCAGTGGTCTTGTATGTCTTCCATTTTCTAATTATTGCTCCCACAGGTGATTTCTTCACACCAAGCTGCTTGCCTATTGCAGATTCAGTCTTCCCAGCCTGGTGCAGGGCTACCATTTTGTTTCTGGTCCTTCCACAGCTCTTTGGTCTTCACCATAGTGGAGTTTGGAGTGTGATGGTTTGAGGTTGTGGACAGGTGTCTTTTATACTGATAACAATGTCACACAGGAGCCATTACTACAGGTAATGAGTGGAGGACAGAGGAGCCTCTTAAAGGAGAAGTTACAGGTCTGTGAGAGACAGAAATCTTGCTTGTTTGTAGGTGACCAAATACTTATTTTCCCCACTGTAGGAGCAGCATCTCTATCTATCTCATACAAAATTGGAATCCAGAAGAATAGTCAAGAGGGTAAAGCAAAGGTCAGAATACAGAATATCAGAGAAAAAGGTAATACACTAGCACACTCTAAGAGATTAATAGCAAGCACTAAGGTGTGGGTTAGAAACCTATATATATATATATATATATATATATATATATATATATATATATATGATGTCAGGAATCTGCCCCAGGCTTGATTGGCAAGTAAGGATGTCAGTCACATAAGCAAGGTTGAGGTTAACTGTTTGAGGAGCATAGGGAAACAAACAGTGGAAGAGATGGGTGCGGGGGAGGATGATTAGCAAAGGTGAGAGGATAGAGCTGTGTTCAGACAGTGCAACAAGAAACCGAAAAGCATAGTATCATAGCCAGGCACTCCTCCTGCGCTGTACCCTACAGCTGGAGGATAGCGCAGAAGTCTGAACAGGTACAGGTTACACTATTTATCTATCTATCTATCTATCTATCTCATATCTATCTCATCTATCTATCTATCTATGTATCTATCTATCTCTAAACAAAAAATACAGCAGCACGCCAAAAAAAATTAAGAAGTGATGATGTGGCTTTTATTTCAAGTATGAGTGCAATATATTGACTATATATAGAACAATAATCAATATCATCAGTCCTTGTACTGTATGTGCACAGTATGTGAGTATAAACAGTGCAGAAGCTAACAATTCATGCACATAATAAGTAGTCAATGTGCGGTGATCAGTGTAATATTAATAATTACCTAATCATCATTAATAATCACTATAAATGTGCAGGTTTACGCGATAATAACAGATTACACCACTGCGAATGCTCTATCATATAATCAACAACCACGTCAAAAACTAGCGTCTCCAACATCCTAATGCGCATGACACACGGGGGACCTCCATGGTGACTACCACACTACCACATGGGTGCATGTCAATGAAGACTAATCACTGCACCATACTAAAGAGAGAGTATAGGCAATGTGTCGAAAGCCGCGCATGCGCATTGGACTTAAAGGGGTATTCCCATGAACATAATCCTATTTATATTTGTAGATAAGTAAAAGTTAAGCATTTTTGGCAATATAAGTAGCTAAAAATTCTGCAGATTTTTAAAGATTTTTTTAAAGACTTTCTTAGTGGTGAGAGTCTGTTGTCTTGATCGGTTGCCAATGGATACGACCACGAATGCAGAAACTTTTTATGGTCCGGTACTTCTCAGGAACCCAGCCATGATTTTCTTATTGTAGCCGGGTTATCAGGCAGGGACACTACATGTATCAGAAGATATCCCGGCCACAATAAGGAAATCATGGCTGATTTTCTGACTTTAGAAAGTTCCTGCATTCATGGTCGTATCCACTGGCAATCGATCAAGACAACAACTTGTGACCACAAGATATTTAGAGAAAATCTTTAAAACTCTGCAAAATGTTTAATTACTTATATTTGCAAAAATATGTAACTTTTAATTATCTACAAATTTTAAAATAGTTATGTTCATGGGAATACCCCTTTAATCTGCTCCTCCAATGACCATAGTATTTATGTTTTACTCCATTGCGCATGCGCGGCTTCCTTTATCTCCAGCCCCAAATCAACAGAACTGGTTTGCTCCTCAATAATTGAGAGGACTGTGTCTTTTAGTAACCCCTTGCTGACATCCACTGTAGTAGTACAGCAAATGGCACTTTAAATATGGCGCCCATTCAGAAACTGAGCGGAATAGTGGAGACCTAGTGGTAATGCCTACCATAAGAGTCTGCTCTAATAGCCAGCATTAACCCTTTGAGGCTGCCCTAATATCCACAAAGGTGTAATGAGGGGGCTAATGTTAAGGTCCTCATGGTCTAGGACATTGAAGGGAATATTGGCAAAGTTTCTTGTGGTCTATAACAGTGATGGGGTTAATGATAATGTTGATTGAGGTCCAGGGATGCGAAAGAGAGTATGGTCAATTCCGTGATGGTCTTGCACAGTAAATTGATTAATGGTGTATTTAAGGGGTTTATGGCAAAGTCCCTTTTGGTCTAGAGAGGTGAAGGGGTTAATGGTAATGTCCCTGGTCATCTACAGAAATTATGAAGTTATTGGAAAATTCCCTGGTTGTCTAAGGCATTGAAAGGGTTAATGGCAACATCCTTTGCGGTCTAGCAAAATAAAGAGTTAGGTCTACTTGTGGTCTGGGGGAGTGAAAGACATTATGGCCAATTCCCTGGTGGTCTTGCATGGTGAGGTGGTCAATGGTGTGCTTTAGAGGTTTATGGGAAAGTCTATGGTGGTCTAGAGACGTAAAGGGGTGAATGGTAATGTCCTTGGTGGTCTTGGGAAGTTAAGTAGTTAATGGTAAAACCCTGGTGATCTAAGGCATTGAAAGAGTTAATGTTACCATTGAATTGATTAGTGTTGTAGTTAAGGGGCTTATGCCAAAGTCTCGGGTGGTTTAGAGAGGTGGAGAGGTTAACGGTATTGTCACTGGTGGTCTTGAGAAGATAATGGTAAAAGCCTTGACGGTCTAGGACATTGAAGAGGTTAATGGTAATAACCTTTGTGGTCTAGGAAATTAAAGAGTTAATAATAAAGTTCCTTATTGTCTACTTATGATCTAGGGGAGCGAAAGAGATTATGGTCAATTCCCTGGTGGTTTTGCACAGTCAAGTGTTTAAGGGGTTTAAAAAGTCTATGGTAGTCTGGATAGATGAAGGGGTTAATAGTAATGTCCTTTGTGGTCTAGGGGAGATAAGGAGCTCATTTTAAAATTCCTGGTGGTCTAAGGCATTGATATGTCCTTTGTGGCCTAGGAATGTGAAGGGTTAATAATAAACTTCCTTGTGGTCTAGGAGTGAAAGAGAATATGGTCAATTCTCTGGTGGTCTTGCATGATGAAGTGGTTAATGGTGTGGAGAAGGGGTTTATGGTCTCTGGTGGTCTAGAGAGGTGAAGAGGTTAATGGCATTGTCCCTGTGGTCTACAGAGGTTTAGAAGTTAATGGTAAAGTCCCTGGTGGTCTAGGGCATTGAAGGGGTCAATGGTAAAGTCCCTGAAGTGATCACCAATAATACTGGGGGGTCCTGTCTTGATGCCCCAGTAGAAAACTGGATCCCAGAATTATGGCCCAATTTGCCACCCCATAAAATCATCCCAGAAAATACCCCTTACTTAATGCCCCCTCCTGCTAGGTTTTGTAGTAGTGCACCTTCTGGCCAATAAGCCTTACAGGTGATTTGTAGTATATCCTTCTTAAAGGCACAGTTCCCTATTTTTCTGGTATACCCGCGTATGGTTAATCTCCCGAGGGTTTTGTTTTCATCCTGTGCTATTTTCCGCGCTCGGCTGATCTCAGGAGGAAATGTTAGTAAATCAATAACGGTGACATTATTACACAGCAGACATGGCTGATAATCTCTTTGTAAATATGGAAAGTTCCAGAGGGCTGGGCCCCAAGCTTCAGGCGACATGTCCGGTGTATCCGGACTCCAGATAATATCATAGCGACGTCACCGATCACTAAACAACCGTCCACATCACTGCACACGCTGCCGTATTACCTGGAAAATTCATTGATCTGACCGCGGCCTTAATTGGAGATTAGAGGATTCCTATTATATCATTACACGAGGCTTATACATAATTACCGGTATATGTGACATACTGTATGTATATAATCTATATGGTATCATGTACATACAAGCTGGGAACCCGGGGGACATCCGCTGCCCCTGTACACAAGACATACAACCACCACGAATTTACTTGGGGTTATTTGAGCACAGTTTGGTGGTATTATTTTTGCTCTGTATGGCGGTATTTAGGTAGTGTATAGGGGCTTAGCTATAGGAGGTGCAGAGCTAGCAATCGCTACCGGGCCAAGAGCTTGTGGGGGCCCAAAGGCATCTCCGCAATATCAGACGACCATTATTACACATAGTACATGGGGGCCCGATTCCAGATTTTGCACTGGGGCCCAGGAACTGCATGTTATGCCTCTGGTAGTGTTCTGTATATTATTTTTGCAGTGCATGGTGGTGGCGGCACTATATGACATTCGGATTTAAGCAACTGCATGAGCATTTAGCCAATATATATGCTGTGGAATTGCTATTTAAGCAATTTCAAAAAATTTCTGAAATTGCCATTTTGCATCCATTTTGCATCTGTTTCGTTTCGTTTTTAACAGCCGAGTGTCATTCGTCTGGCATCTGTTTTCAAAAAATAGATGATCCTCATTGGTCTGTTCCAACCTACTGATCCACTTTAAGCAGCTTTCAATCAGTTTTACTTGTGTTAAAAACGGATCCATTAATTTCTATTGGGTACATTTGACCATCAAAACAGAGCAGTTTTTTTTTTTTTTGAATAGACACATTGGGGAAAATTTATTAATAATGGCATATCGTAGCCCAGTCTTAATAATCAGCCCGATTTTTTGATTGTCAAAAAAAAAAAAAAAGAAACATCATGTGAATGGACTCATTGATTTCCATTGATTTTGATCCAGTTATTTGACAGCCATTAAAAAAATGGTCATCACAAGGCCATGAACGATCATGTGAATGAAGGCTAAGGGAATAGCCAAAACAAAAGCAGGAGAATATCAGAAGTTCAGGTGATGGTCATGTTCAGGAGGTCACAGATATAGCCAAATAAGGAGATCAGCAGAAAACAATTACTGGGAGTAAGTGCAGAAAACACAGAGCCTGAAAACTAGTGTAATCACAGGCACCTAAGTAAGGAAAGCGTCAGGTTACAATACCCCCGCCTCAGCCCCGATTGGATGTAGAAGTACTAGCCTGATAGGGTCCGCATCTCAAACCTCTGATGGCTGGAGAGTAGGACAGAAGCAAATTTATATTCCTGACTATAGGATCTACTGTTATGTGGGCCATAATAGGCACTCTAGGGCACCTTTATTTACACACCCTATGACAATATATCATTCGGTTTTCCTCCTTTAAACAGTAACACCACAAGTTCATTTTTTAGGTAAATTTTCCACTGTAAACCATGCCAGTTGGCCACTTTCCCTTAAAACCTGGCGGCCAACTTTTCAGGTTCTCCTATAAATAACACCAACTTCTGCCTTAAATAGCACTGGCCATATTTCACTTTATAAAGTGTGACAGTCACATGACACTGTACACAGGCAGAGTTTTTTACTATATATAGTGCCAACCAATGCGCTCCTATAAAATATTCTGGGCAGAGTTCTCTCTTAACCCCTTCCTGCCACAGCAAATTTTTGATTTTTCAGTTTTGATTTGCCCTCCCCACCTTCCAAAAGCCAAACCTAGCCATATGAGGGCTTGTTTCTTGCAGGATGGCTTCATTTAATGTTCCATGCAACATATTGCAAAATGGTAAAATAAATAAATAAATAAATAAATTGTGGGTTGTAATGGGCAAAAAAAATAAAAAATTGTGGGTTGTAATGGGCAAATAAATAAATAAAAAGAATCACATTGCTGCCATTATTTGGGTTCCATTTTAGTAGCATTCATTTTTCCATAAAATAGACCTGTTCCCTTTATTCTAAGGGGTCAGTACATTTGTGGGGCGACACCACCTTTATTCATTTAGTTTTTGTTATGTAAATTACTTATAAAAATAACCTTTTTTATCAAAACTCTTTGATACTTTGTTTCACCACATTTTGATACTTGTAACTTTTATATTTCCATCTATGGAGGTGTTTGAGGACTCAAGTTATGTGGGATGAGCTGTAGTTTTTGATACCATTTTGGGGTATGTTTGTTCACTTTTTATTATTTTTTTTTTTATTAAGAAGCATCCAAAAAACAATTCAGGATTATAATTTTTTTTCTGTTACAGCCTTCCCAGCACAGATTAAATACTTTATATTTTATTAGCTCAGACATGATTATACTTATTATGTTTATTTTTTATCTTATTTTTTACTAATTTTTTTATATAGAATGGGGATAGGCTTTGATTTAAACTTTTATTAATTGCATTTTTATTTTATTTAAAAAAAACTTTTTTTTCAATTTTATTTTTTTAAGTCCACCTAAGAGACCTGAATATTCAATTGTTTGATCTCCTGTACAATAGAGGGTGAACTAGTGCAAAAAGTGAATAGGGTAGCAGCGGCACACTGTTGTGGAGGTGTAAAGGTAGGGTCCTTCCTCTCTGCAGCATGGCCGCACTTTCTCTATCTGAGCCCCGAACCTCCCTTTGCAGCCTGTGACCGACAAAGGTCCTCAACCGAAACGTCACAAGTACTTTTGCTGCAAATAAAGGAATACTTCCATGCTTCACCTACTTGAGTGTGCAAGATATTGTATATACAGTATATTAGTGCAAAAAGGGTGAACCTCAGAGGACTTGGCACACAAGGCTTCCAATTGAATTGACTTTATGTAACTATCTGGGCACAGTATGACGGTATTTTTTCTCTGTATGGTGGCATAACTATGGTAGACTGCACAGTATATTATTTTTGCACAGCATGGCGTTTTCGGCACTATATGACATTGTGATTTAGGCAATTGTATCCATTTGATATTTAGCCAACAGGCACTCTATGGCAGTGTTATTTGTGCACCCTATGACAGTATACCTTTCAGTTTTCCTCCTATAAACAGCGACACTACAAGTTCCTCTTTCAGGCAGATTTACCACCATCAACCATGACAATGGGTATTAGAACTTGGCAGCCAACTTTCCAGGTTCTCCTATAAATAACACCAACTTCTGCCTTAAATAGCACCGGCCATATTTCACCTTATAAATAGCGACAGCCACATGACGCTATATACAGACACTTTTATTTTTCCATAAATAGTGCCAGCCAATGCTCTCCGATAAAATATGTCCTCTTAACCCCTTCCTGATGCAGAGAATTTTAGATTTTTAGGATTTGATTTCTTTCCCACCTTCCAAAATCCATATTTTTTAAATCTCTCTGTTCACATAGCTGAATGAGGGCTTGTTTCCTGCAGGACAAGTTCTATTATTTAATGGCATAATTTAATGTTTCATACAATGTACTGCAAAATGGTAAAAAAAAAAAAAAAATTATTGGTGGGGTGAAATGGTAAAAAAAAATTCCATAATTGTTTTTTTGTGTTTCATTTTAAAGCATTTACTGTAGGATAAAAACAAGCTGTTCTCTTAATTCTGGGGGTCATTGGGATTGTGGAAATACTAAATTTATATAGCTTGTGTTGTTTACTACTTATAAAAAATAAAACCTTTTTTTTTTTCAAAACAAAATTTGCTTTCCACTATTGTATTTAGACTCGTTTTTTTTATATTTTCATCTATGGAGATGTTGGAGAGTTCACTTTTTGTAGGATGAGTTGTAGTTTTTATTAATGATTATGTATGGCTTTTTCATAGCTTTTTACTTTTTTTTTGGGGGGGGGGGGGGCAAAGTGACCAAATACTAACTATTTGGGCATTGTGATTTTTTTTTTCTGTTACACAATTTCTTACTTTTCAGATAAGGTGATATCCAGATTTTTATTTTTTTTTTTATTTTTTATTGTTTAGCTAGTTTTATATTCAAAGTTGGAAAAGGGGATTTAAACTTTTATTATTTGCGCTATTTGTAATTTTTAAAATGAATTTTATTTAAAATTTTTAAGATATTTTTAAGATTCCCCCTAGTGGGTCTGAATATGGAATTGTTTGTTCGCTTGTAGAATACACTGCTGTTGGGTGTCTACTGCTTAATACTGCGATCACCCACTATGTATGGAAGAGGCTTACCACTTATATAACTCAAAACGTGGAACTATAAAAATTTACTGGGGTCAGAAAATGGCGACTCAAAAAAATGTTTTTATTTTTCAAACTTTTGGATTTTTGTTAGTACAGAATATTAAATGGTACAATTATGAGTTACAATTTATTCCACAAAAATAAGACGTTGCACAGCTCTGTGAATAGAAAAATAGAAGGAGTTATGTCTTTTGAAAGGTGAGGAGTTAAAAACGAAAATTAGAAAATAAAAAATGGCTGTGGCAGGAAGAGGTAAATAGTTCTTTTTATTGTTTTCTTGAAGATATTGCGATACTTCTATAAACAGTGCAAATTAGAAATACCCCTAAGCCCAGTACCCCAATAAATGGCACCAACTAGAGCTACCCCTAAGCCCAGTAACCCAGTAAATGGCACCAACTAGAGCTGTCCCTAAGCCCAGTACCCCAATAAATGATGTGAACAAGAGCCACCCCTAAGCACAGTACCCCAATAATTGGTACCAACTAGAGCTAGCCCTAAGCCCAGTACCCCAATAAATGATGTGAACTAGAGCCACCCCTAAGCCCAGTACCCCAATAAATGATGTGAACTAGAGCCACCCCTAAGCACAGTACCCCAATAATTGGTACCAACTAGAGCTAGCCCTAAGCACAGTACTGCTATAAATGGTGCCAACTAGAGCCACCGCTAAGCCCCCCAGTACCCCAATGAATGGTGCGAACTGAAGCCACCCCTTAGCACCGTAGCCCAATAAATGATACCAACTAGAGCTAGCCCTAATCACAGTACCCCAATAAATGGCACCAACTAGACCTACCCCTAATCATAGTACATCAATAAATGGTAAAAACTAGAGCTACTCCTAAGCACAATACCCCAATAAATGGTACCAACTAGAGATACCCTGGGGAGCACAGTGATAAATAAAGATACTCCTGACGAAAGCTTCATGGGTAGCAAAAGTGAATCAAATCTCCTGTTTTGAGGAATTGTCCAGCTGGAAAAACAGATCTCATGGCCGCTACCTCAAGACCTGGTCTCCCTGGATCCTCCTAAAGTCTTAAGTCCAGCCCTCCCCCCCTTCCATCCTTACCCTTCTTCATTTGCTTCTGGCTCTTCCTCCTGCTCTCCTCTTTCTTCCCCTACCTTCCTCCATACTAACAGCCTTCTCCCGTCCTTCTTCTCATCCACCTCTTCCTCCTTATCATTCTAGTCTTTGTCTGGTATGTCTCCCACTCTTTTGTTATTCTCCCTACGCATTCACATGTGCACCTTCTTTGACTTAATATTATTGCCCCAGTATCTGTAAGGAGCATTGTACCAATGCATGTATTAGTTTGCATTTGTGCGATGTTTGCTGTATCTGATTTGATTTGTCTTTTATTATCATGTCTTGTACCTTCTTGTTATTACATGAAAAACAAATAAAACTTGTATAAAAAAAAACAAAATAAAAATAAAGATACCCCTATAAACAGTGCCTGCTAGAGCTACCATTATAAACAGTGATTGATGTAATTGCTCCTCTTAACAGGTTGCAGAAAGTGTCTCTGTATACTGTGCATATGCTTGCTGGGTGATCAGATGACCAAAAATAATACTCTATAGCTCCCAAAATGGCTGCCAAGGGTAGTGTCATCCTGAACTCAGAGCTGAGCGGCTCCTCGTACAGTAAGAGACCAGTGACACACTGTACAGACCAGGAATGTTCCTCAGCACATGGAAGTTTTATTATTTGGGTGGGAAATTATTTAATATAGCAAAATTGTTGTAAATTCTTGTGTCACACTCCCCGGGGTCATTAAATTGTGACTGTTGACTGACTAGATCTATTATAATGACATAGGGCGCCCATAAAACAGAAGTGTCTGTAGTCAGCACACACCCGCACACGGTGTAGGAAGCTCATTCCCAGCCATAAAGCCCAATGAGGGTGAATGTTTAACTTACATCGAGTAATTAACATAGAATTTACTGAGCAATAGAGGGTCAAGGGTTAATCCTGCACCAACAGCGCTACTGGCACATCTGAACTGGTCTAGGGTAGTATAAGAGTGGACTCACACATTGTACATGGGCAATGATCGTAGGGGCAATAGGTCTGATATGGGCTCAGCAGTCTCTGGTCATGATAGGTGGGAATCACAAGGGCTCAGCGATGACTATTCAGTTATTATTGTTATTGTTTAGCTTTTATTCATTTCTCATAACTCAACACTTCAGTGTGCGGCTATGAGGAGTAGCGCCACTTCTGGCCATTATATGACTTACATTCTCCATTTTTAGCAGGATCTCTCTCTGATTCTCAGTACTCCCTGAGCTGCTGGCTGGAGACTAGCTGCTGTAATGTATCCAATATAGACAATATGCACACAGAATGTAGAGGAGACTCTGCTCCATTACTTTCTCTGCACACAGAAAGTAGAGGAAAATCTGCTCCATTACTCTATCTACACACAGAAAGTAGAGGGAAATCTGATCCATTACTCCATCTACACACAGAAAGTAGAGGAAAATCTGCTCCATAGCTCTCTCTGCACACAGATGGTAGAGGGGAATCTCCTCCATAACTATCTTTGCAAGCAAAAAGTAGAGGAGGATCTGCTCCATAATTCTCTTTGCACACAAAGTAGAGGAGAGTCTGCTGCTTAACTCTTGCTGCATGCAGAAAGTAGAAGAGAATTGGATCCATAACTCTCTCTACACACAGAATGTAGAAGAGAATCTGCTCTGTAACATTATCCAAACACAGAAAGTAGAATAGAATCTTCTGTGTAACTCTCTCTGGACATAGGAAATAGAGCAGAATCTGCTGCATAACTTTCTCTGCATGAAGAAAGTAGAGGAGATTCAGTTCCATAACTCTCTGCACACAGAGAATCTTCTTCTTAACTTACTTTTCACAGAGAAGGTAGAGACGAATACATTCCATGAGTCTTTCTCTCAGAAGCATCAGCAGGATCTGTACTGATGATGATAAAGCCCTTGAGGTTTGATAAGAACGTCCTCTGTTTATTCCTCTGTCTGTGCCTCTCTCTCTCTATCTCCTCTATCACTAAGTTCCTTCTTATTCCTCCTCCTCCATAGACTTCTATGCCATCTAATACTTCTTACCAGTTTGTCTTGCTCTAGCAAGGTGAATTCAGCCCAGATTTCAGAGTTAATGTCATTTTAGTAGGTAGAATAATTGGAGAGAGAAGGACTTTTCTCTGATATGATATCTAATGTTTCTTATATTTACTTGAACTATTAAATTATTATAATTTGCTGAAACAACCATGTAACTTTATTGTAACTTTATTGTACGGTTGGGCACAAATACAGAAACATGAAACATTAATAGTTAAATATACAATAAAAAATGTTTTATGGGAAAAGTTATTTGTTTGCTGCTGCATTCCAAGAGCTATAGGTTTTTTAATTGACATAACTGTATAAGGGTTTAGTTTTTTGTGGGATGAGTTGCAGTTTTGTTTAACGTATAGCTGTATTATTTGTACATGTATAACTGTATTAGGCACTGTATAGCTGTATTATTTGTGCTTGTATAGCTGTATTAGGCACTGTGTAGCTGTACAGTATTATTTGTGCATGTATAGCTGTATTATTTGTACATGTATAACTGTATTAGGCACTGTATAGCTGTATTAGGCACTGTATAGCTGTATTATTTGTGCTTGTATAACTGTATTAGGCACTGTATAGCTGTATTAGGCACTGTATAGCTGTATTATTTGTGCTTGTATAGCTGTATTAGGCACTGTATAGCTTTGTTAGTTGTGTACCATTTAGTGGTATTATTTGTGTTCTGTATAGATGTGTTGTTTGTGCACTGTATAGCTGTACTATTTGCTGATTGTATTGCTGCATTATTTGTGCACTGTATAGTGGTATTCTTTGTACACTGTATAATGGTATATTTCATGCACTGAATAGCAGCATAATTTGGACATTGTATACTGGTATTATTTATGCACTGTATATCTGTATTATCTGTTTATTGTGTTGTGATTTTAGTTGTGAGTTGTATAGCAGTATTATTTTTTGGCAGTATAACTGTATAATGGTATTATTTGTGCATTATATAGCTGTATTATTACTTGTGCACTATATAGTGGTATTATTTGTGCACTGTATAGCTGTATTATTACTTATGCACTATATAGTGGTATTATTTGTGCACTATATAGCTGTATTATTATTTGTGCACTATATAGTGGTATTATTTGTGCATTGTATAGCTGTATTATTACTTGTGCATTATATAGTGGTATTATTTGTGCACTGTATAGCTGTATTATTACTTGTGCACTATATAGTGGTATTATTTGTGCACTGTATAGCTGTATTATTACTTATGCACTATATAGTGGTATTATTTGTGCACTATATAGCTGTATTATTATTTGTGCACTATATAGTGGTATTATTTGTGCATTGTATAGCTGTATTATTACTTGTGCATTATATAGTGGTATTATTTGTGCACTGTATAGCTGTATTATTACTTGTGCACTATATAGTGGTATTATTTGTGTACTGTATAGCTGTATTATTACTTGTGCACTATATAGTGGTATTATTTGTGCACTGTATAGCTGTATTATTACTTGTGCACTATATAGTGGTATTATTTGTGCATTGTATAGCTGTTTTATTACTTGTGCATTATATGGTGGTATTATTTGTGCACTATATAGCTGTATTATTATTTGTGCACTATATAGTGGTATTATTTGTGCATTGTATAGCTCTATTATTACTTGTGCATTATATAGTGGTATTATTTGTGCACTGTATAGCTGTATTATTACTTGTGCACTATATAGTGGTATTATTTGTGTACTGTATAGCTGTATTGTTGAACACTGTGTAATAATGTAAGTTTTAATATAACTTTATGGGGATAAAAAACAAATGAAACAATAATATAAACTGTAGTATCGCCGTGTTCCGGAATGATTTCATTGTTTAGGTATGTAAATTAGTATTATTGGCAGGGGGAAACTTTGATGAGGAAGTAAATATGAGGAAGTTACTGGCCTATATATTTGTTATGATAGCTGTGGGGTGTAAATCTGGTGATCTGACAGTGTGTGGGACATGTAGGTGATTTAATAGCAGAGAGATCATGATCAACGAGATATCACATGAAGAAATACAGCACTAGTTACAGTACTGACGTCATATGGCAGATATCACAATGCGGGTGACACACAGCAGCCATAATGTTATGTGCACCCTAATGATGTCCTAAACCTGTGCTTTATGTTCCAGATTCTCAGCCATGGATGGAAAATCTTTCAGTCGCTTCCTGTATTGCACATAATCGCCAGTGACAGCCGTGACAAGCAAAAAGTAGATGTAAGATATTATCCGAGGCCCATGATCCCCAAATTTACCCTTTGTATCACTCCTGTTACTTATGGACATTAATCTTCAGTGATAGTCCCAGCTAAATGAATGGGCTAGTTTAACCCCTACATGAATAGCCTGATCAATAAAGTATGAGTTTGGGGATTGTTGACTAACACAGAACTCGCAGTTCTAGATCTCTCAACAATAAATGAAATAACCAGTAACCACCAATAGTAATATAGAATATTTAGAATGAGCCACTAAACCACCCTAGACTACCAGGGATCCTATATATAAACCATTAAACCAACCTAGACCGCTAGGGATACTACATATAAACCACTAAACCACTCTAGACCACCATGAATAATATATTTAACCCACTAAACCAACCAAGACCACCAGGGATATTATATATCAACCACTAAACCATGCTAGACCACCAGGGATACTATATAAACCACTAAATCACTCTAGAACACCAGGAATATTATATATAAACCACTAAACCTCTCTAGACCATCAGGGATCCTATATTTAAACCACCCTAGACCACTAAAGATATTGTACATAATCCACTGAACCACCCTAGACCACCAGGGATATTGTACATAATCCACTAAACCACCCTAGACCACCAGGAATACTATATATCAACCACTAAACCAAGCTAGACCACCAGGGATACTATATAAACCACTAAATCACTCTAGACCACCAGGAATATTATATATAAACCACTAAACCTCTCTAGACCATTAGGGATCCTATATTTAAGCCACCCTAGACCACCAAAGATATTGTACATAATCCATTAAACCATCCTAGATCACCAGGGATACTATATATAAACCAGTAAACCATCCTAGATCACCAGGGATACTATATATAAACCAGTAAACCATCCTAGACCACCAGGGATACTACATGTCTATATAAACTATATATATATATATATATATATATATATATATATATATATAAACTACCCTAGACAACTCCCCATCATTTTCAAAAAGTAGCTACCAATAGTGATGAAGGTACTTGGTACAATGGTTGCAGCAACTTCATATCTTCTGTATACTGTATTTCAGGATTCCCATTGGATTCCCATCAGTCCATGGCTAATAGCACTGGATTTATTCTCCTTGGATTCCCAGGAATTACAGAAAAGTTTGATGCTCCAGTCTCCATCGCACTGTTTCTGGTCTACCTCATATCCCTTTTCTCCAATGGCACAGTCATAGCTTTGATTATTTGTAATCGGCGACTCTACCAACCCATGTACGTGGTCATCTTAAACCTGGCCATTTCTGATCTGCTCTTCGACACAGTAACTTTGCCAAAGATCATTGCCAAATATTGGTTTAATGATGGGTGGATCTCCTTTGCCGGATGTATTTTCCAAGTATTTTGTGCACATTTCCTGGGAAGCTTTGATTCATACATCCTCTTTCTGATGGCGATTGACCGCTATGTTGCCATCTGCAAGCCCTTGAGATATCCTTCAATAATCACCAACCGACGTACCATCCTCCTCTGCTGCTTCTTCTGGTTGCTCACAGCTATGATTGCCTTGGCCATTGCTCTCCTGGACTCCGGTGTTCCTTTCTGTGAAAAAAATGCTATCAAAAGCTGCTTCTGCACCAACACCGGGGTCTTGTCCGTGGCCTGCAAAGATGTTACCATTCTCAAACAAACTATTTTTGGGATTGCCATGTTCGTCCTTCTGCTACCATTGGCCTTCATCCTTTTCTCCTATGGAGTCATCATCAAGGTCATCATCTCTCAGACCCAGGGTGACAGTTGCCGGAAGGCGTTTTACACCTGCGCTACTCATTTGTTTGTCATTGGCTTGTATTTCGTCCCAAGGTTATTTGTGTACGTGGCCAATCAGTTCAGATTGATCCTTAATGACGATATCAATGTCCTTATCCTCTGTCTCTATACCTTTGTGCCTCATATGGCAAACCCCATTATCTACTGTCTTAAGACTAAGGAGATCAGAAAAACTCTTAAAAACTTGATCAAGAAGAGGATCCTGATGAAACGACAGCACGTAACTGTAATTAATACAGTTGCAAATTAAATTAATCTTAATTGTTAATTGGTCATATATTTAACATTGGTGTTTTGTTACTTTTTGTATTTCACATGAAACTATTAAAATTATTTGCCTGCAATACCACAATTGTCCACTTGGTGTACTGGTGAACTATTGTAGCTCATAAAGTAGAACATTCTAGAGCATCATCTAATGGCAAGAACGTGTAGTGCAGCACATTACATTACTGGGCACTTGAAATGACACATTGATTTCTTGCTCAGATAAGGAATAACGTCTAATAAGGGTAGTATATACAATGTCCACCTCTAGGACCTCACTTATTAGAAATACAAGGATTTTGCCTAGTTGAGGAAGTCCAAAAAAGCTCTATAACGCTAGATTTACACCTGCGTTCGAGTTTCCTTTCTTCAGTTCTGCTTGGAAACCTAAAAAAATAAAATCGAATCCGCTTAAAAAACAGTCGCCAGCGGAAACCCGTGGACCCCATAGACTATAATGGGGTCCACCGGGTTTCCGCCTGAAAAATGCATTTTTCAAGGAGAATGGGGTAAAGAATCCTCAAACAGAAACCGGGCACAGGTGTGAACCTAGCCTAACAGGAAGAAGTTCATATGGCCAAGATCATGAGCTACATCTTCTGAAATGAGGTGCACATATAGTTGCCAACTATGATGACCTTGTGTCTGTGAGTTTCAGTGACAGTCCCTGCAAATATTTGTCCAAGCATACTGTAGTTCTTCCACTTTGGAAGCACAATAAGCACTTACATCAGTGTGATAGAGGCACGGGTACATGGGAGGGCAGCAGTTTATACTCTGTGGGGCACTGAGGGGGCATTATATTGTGTGGGGCACTGAGGGGGCATTATATCATGTGCGGCTACTGTAAAAAGGCATTATATTATGTGGGGCACTGAGGGCACATTATACTGTGTGGGGCACTGAGGGGGCATTATACCATGTGCGGCTACTGTAAAAAGGCATTATACTGTGTGGGGCACTGAGGGGGCATTATACTGTGTGGGGCTACTGTACAAAGGCATTATACTGTGTGGGGCACTGAGGGGGCATTATACTGTGTGGGGCTACTGTACAAAGGCATTATACTGTGTGGGGCACTGAGGGGGCATTATACCATGTGCGGCTACTGTAAAAAGGCATTATACTATGTGGGGCACTGAGGGCACATTATACTGTGTGGGGCACTGAGGGGGCATTATACCATGTGCGGCTACTGTAAAAAGGCATTATACTGTGTGGGGCACTGAGGGGGCATTATACTGTGTGGGGCTACTGTACAAAGGCATTATACTGTGTGGGGCACTGAGGGGGCATTATACCATGTGCGGCTACTGTAAAAAGGCATTATACTATGTGGGGCACTGAGGGCACATTATACTGTGTGGGGCACTGAGGGGGCATTATACCATGTGCGGCTACTGTAAAAAGGCATTATACTATGTGGGGCACTGAGGGCACATTATACTGTGTGGGGCACTGAGGGGGCATTATACCATGTGCGGCTACTGTAAAAAGGCATTATACTGTGTGGGGCACTGAGAGGGCATTATACTGTGTGGGGCTACTGTACAAAGGCATTATACTGTGTGGGGCACTGAGGGCGCATTATACTGTGTGGGGCACTGAGGGCGCATTATACTGTGTGGGGCACTGAGGGCGCATTATATCATGTGGGGCTACTGTACAAAGGCATTATACTGTGTGGGGCACTGAGGGGGCATTATACCATGTGGGGCTACTGTATAGAGGCATTATACTGTGTGGGGCACTGAGGGGGCATTATATCATGTGGGGTTACTGTACAGAGGTATTATACTGTGTGGGGCACTGAGGGGGCATTATACCATGTGGGGCTAATGTATAGAGGCATTATACTGTGTGGGGCACTGAGGGGGCATTATATCACATGGGGCTGCTGTACAGGGCATTATGCTGTGTGGGTTCTACTAAATCTTTTCTGACAAACATATACAACAATTGGCTCAGCTCCTCCTGCTCTATAACATTCTGCTTGACCCCTTAAGCATATTTTTTGGCTTTGTTTTTATTGTCACTTTCATAGAGCTGTAACTTCTTATTTTTCTGTTGAAATAGCTTATTGAAGGCTTGGTTTCTGCAGTTGAGTTGTATTTTTAAGTGGCACCATTGTGGGATACCTAAGGTGTTTGTTTTTAGTTTATTTATTTATTTATTTTTTATTGTTTAATATTTTTTACTGCTTTTTTTAACTTTTATTTTTAGAGCGCCTTGAGGTTTTGAACCTCAGGAGGTCTAAGCCCCAGGTCAATGCTGATGCATTGCAAAGTATTGTAAAATACATAGACTTCTCTTACAGGTTAGCTAATGCAGCCTGTAATAGAATCCTATTGAAGACAAGCCTGGGAGCCTTCAATAGATTTCCAGCTATCATGGGAATGGATCACCGCCTGCGGATCTCAGCCTTGGTTGATGATGATCAGAGGGAAAATGGCAGAGCATGGTCTGACCAAAACATAAGTATGGTCAATGCTCACGCTGTATATTACAACAGAGACCTGGCGGCTATGGCGACCACTCAATTCTTGCAGGATGCTACTCATGTATATTTGATGACTTGTATGGCAGTGTTCGGAGGCTGAATTGCACACTAATATGGTGACATACAACTCCGGGTGTCATATGTATGGAGATATGCTACCCTAGAAGTAATCCTTCCGTATACCTCAGTACATACAGAGTCTCATGGAACATGCCACCAGTTTGTGTCAGGCTCATGCAGAAGCATGTTGAGTGTTAGGATAAGGTGGACAGTAATGTAGCTATAAACAATTTTCTTTCCTTTACTGGCTTATTTTTGAACAATATACACCAATTTAATGAATCATCTATTACAGTTCATGTAATATGGCTGCCAACCAGACCTGCACTAATATGGCTGCCATCCGGATCTGCACTAATATGACTGTCAACCAGACCTGCACTAATAAGGCTGCCATTTAGACCTCTACAAATATGGATGCCAACCAGACCTGTACTGATATGGCTTCTAACTAGACCTCCATTAATATGGCTCCCATCCGGACCTCCACTAATATAGCTGCCACCTGAACCTGCACTAATAAGGCTGCCATCCAGACCTCTACAAATATGGATGCCAACCAGACCTGTACTGATATGGCTGCCAACCAGACCTCCACTAATAGGGCTCCCATCCGGGCCTCCAATAATATGGCTGTCATCTGGACCTGCACTAATATGGGTGCCAACCAGATCTGCACTAATATGGCTCCCTCCGGACCTCCACTAATATGTCTGTCACATGGACCTGCACTAATATGGCTGCCAAACAGACCTGCACTAATATGGCTGCTAACCAGACCTGCACTAATAAGGCTGCCATCCAGACCTCTACAAATATGGATGCCAACCAGACCTCCACTAAAATGGCTCCCATCCGGACCTCCACTAATATGGCTGCCACCTGTACTTCCACTAATATAGCTGTCACCTGAACCTGCACTAATATGGCTGCCATCCAGATTTACACTAATATGACTTGTTCTGACTCAATAGCTTGGCTGCAAGTGTGAGGTTGTGAGAGTGTCCTGTAGTCTCTATGCTAACCAGCAATTTACACCAAGATATCTATCAGATAGTGTTCAACTCAACTGAGGAGGCGTAGATAAGATTCCAGATGCTTTAATCCAAGTAAATCTTGTAGAACCTCATACAGCAGTAGGTGAAAAATGATGAAATACCAGGAGCTGAGCAGACATGTTGCTTACAAAGAAGTGAAACTAAACTGAGAGAGAGAGAGAGGAGGAGCTACAGCATCACAGCTAAGGATACAGACAGAGAGAGGGGACAAACTACAAAGACAACAGTATCACAGATACATGTCAGTGAATTAAACCAAGTCCTGGGACATGACACTCCCCGCCTGAAATCTTTAGATTTCACTGAAAACAAACATTAAATGTCCTGAGATGTCCATAAAGTCCTCTTCAAACCTGAAAAACAAAAAAGAAACATGCACAACAAACAATAATCAACAGTTAGTCCAAATAAACCAATCTTCAGGTCGGGAAGCCGCAATTTGCCAACACCTCCACCGACCCACACTGTAATCCACAAGAACACGGTTTTAGTTCATGGAAGGAAGCTCCCCGCCATGAGCTGTGAATGGTGTCCTTATCTTCTTTTATGTGACGTCTCCTCTTGGAAGAAGAAGCACCAGTTCATTAAATGGGGCGGAAGAAAACTCGCACTGAGCCTCCCTTGGTTACCTTGACCTCCACTTTCCGAGTCTTCCCATCATCACTAGGGACAACTTTAGTGATGAGACCCATAAGCCATTCATTCCGATGGACTTCTTTATCCCTTAGAAGGACGAGGTCACCCACCTGGAGATTAGGTTTTGAGGTCTGCCATTTGTGACGGCTCTGTAGCATGTGGAGGTACTCTGTTTTCCAGCGGTGCCAGAACACATTGGACAGGTGTTGAACTTGTTTCCATTGGCGTCTGTAAATGTCACTGTGATCTAAGGTACGTGGAGAGGTAGCAGCAGTACCAATTTTCTGAGTAAGAAGCGTTGCTGGGGTTAAGATAATTGGAGATTCAGGGTCTGAAGATACTGGGACAAGTGGCCTTGCATTGATTATCGCAGACACTTCAGCAAGAAAGGTTATTAACGTCTCATGGGTAAGTAGTGTCGACTTGTGGTCCATCAACATAGAGTCAAGGATTCTGCGTGTGATCCCAATCATACGTTCCCAGGAACCTCCCATATGGGATGAATGTGGAGGGTTAAACGTCCAAGTGCACCCATTGTTGGATAAGAAGTTGTCTAACTGCAGTTCTTTGCAGGCTTCAACGAAGTTAGTGCCACAGTCAGACCTCAGTTGTTTCTCAGCAGGCAGTGGAGTGTTCCAGTCCATGTTCTCAGTGGTAAGCTGTCTTAGTAGTAGCTTGCCTTGAATGGTGATGGGAGCAATGAAACCAAGAGGATCATAAATGCTGTTCACAACAGATAAAACTCCTCCTTTGGTGAAAGGTTTGTCACAAGAAGACACTTGGAATGTGAATGTGTCTTGTTCAGTGTTCCATAGCAATCCTAGGCTGCGTTGCATAGGAGGAGCATCAGAACTGAGATCAAGATCCTTCAAGTTGATTGCATGATCATCAGAGGGAAATGCCTTCATTACTTCCATATTGTTGGAGATGATCTTGTGAAGTCTGAGGTTAGCTACAGACAGCATTTCCTGTGTTCTAGAGAGGAGATCAATCACTTCTTCACTTGCAGGTAAGGATTTAAGACCATCATCAACATAGAAGTTCCTCTCAACAAACTGACGAGCATCAGAGCCATACTCTTTCTCACCTTCATGGGCGGTCCTTCTCAGTCCATAGATCGCTACTGCAGGAGATGGGCTATTGCCAAAGACATGTACCTTCATCCGGTAATCTATGACTTCATTGTTGACATCATTGTCCTTATGCCATAGGAACCTGAGATAGTTTCTGTCATCATCCTTAACAATGAAGCAATGAAACATCTGTTGGATGTCGGCCATCACTGCAACTGGTTCCTGTCTGAAATGGATTAAGACTCCTATGAGGCTGTTGTTTAGGTTAGGACCAGTGAGGAGCAGGTTGTTGAGAGAGACGCCTTCATACTGAGCACTAGAATCGAACACGACCCTGATTTGGTCAGGTTTGCGAGGGTGATACACGCCAAATGATGGAAGGTACCAGCATTCTTCTCCTTCCTTTAGTGGAGGTGCAGGTTCTGCATGATCTCTCTCAAATACCTTCTGCATGAAACCTACAAAGTGTTTCTCCATCTCTGGTTTCCTCTTGAGGGTACGTTTTAAAGAGGAAAATCTAGAAACTGCTTGCTTCAGATTGTTTGGTAGTTTTGATCTCGGGGAGCGGAAAGGTAAAGGTGCTACCCAGCTGTTGGAGTCATCTCGAATGAATTCCTTGTCCATAAGTTTGAGAAATTCTTTATCAGCTATAGCCGGTGCCAGCTTGTTGTCATCACTTGTTGTATTGAACACTGTTAATCCAAGGGTGTCGTCCCCAGGCAGGAAAGTATTCACGTTGTCTCGGTGATTATGCAGCCACTTACTATTGCTTATCTTCTCTTTCACTTGGAAGTGATGTGGACATGGCTGAAAACAAGTGCTGCGACCATTTGGTAACATATGCGTCTTAAATGAAGAAATATTGGTGGGCCTTTTCATCCTACCTATGCAGACGTTGCCAATGATTACCCATCCTAGATCGAGGCGCTGGGCAAATGGTGCATCATGTGGTCCATTAATTTGCTGGTGTATTTTGTGCAGTCTGAGAATGTCTCTACCTAGCAGAAGTAGAATGTCTGCATTTTTGTCAAGGGATGGTATTTCACTGGCTATAGCCCTTAGATGAGGGTGCTGGAAAGCCGCCTCTGGTGTGGGTATCTCTTCTCTGTTTGATGGTATCTGGTTGCACTCAACAAGTGTGGGCAAAGGTATCTCTAAATTGCCCTTGAGAGAAGCTATTACGAGACCGCTGGCCCTTCTTCCAGAAACCTCTGATATGCCACTACAAGTACCCAAGGTATATGGATAAGTATCACCCTTTAAGTTAAACAGATCAAAGAGTTCTGACCTTGCAAGTGAGTGGTTGCTCTGGTCGTCCAAGATGGCGTACACCCTCAGAGCCCTTTCTGGTTGGCCCTTGGGGTATATATTGACTAGGCATATCCTTGCACAGGACTTGTCACAAAGGTCTTCTCCGCAGACTTCTGTACATGAGGAAGATACTGTGGTAGTATTTGCTGCTTGATCTGTGTTCTCCCCGCCATGCTTAGTTGGGGAAGGGGAACCTCTAGGTGGTGTGGCACTAGGCTGGGATGGATGAAGAGCTTGTACATGGTTCTCACTGCCACACTCTATACACTTAATAGCAATTTTACAGTCTCTAGCAACATGTTCAGTAGAGGCACAACATTTGAAACATATCCCTAGTTTCTTTAGAATCTCTCTACGTTCCTGGATTGGTTTCCTCCTGAAGCAAATACACTTCTTGAGGGGATGAGGCTTCTTGTGAATAGGACACAGACGGTTAGGATTTTCTACCTTTTCGTCTTGGTTGCTGTTGCAACTGCTTTCTTCTGGTGCTGATGTAGGTATAGGAAGAATATCGGTCTTTTTCACCGAAACTGGGCCTCTGCGGTTTCTGTAGTTAGAATGTGAGCTGTTATACTTAATAGGAGGTGAACCAGGAACACTGGGATCCCCATAGGAAAAGCTTGGGTCATTCTTGGATTCTGCAATGTTCTTGATAAACTCACAGAAGTAGGAAAATGGAGGAAAGGAGACTTGATTCTCATTTTTGTATCTTGACCCAACTGTGGTCCACCTTTCTTGAATATTATATGGCAACTTGGTGACTATCGGGTTTACCCCACGAGCAGTGTCCAGGTAACTGAGGCCCGGTAGGAGAGTGTCCGCCTTAGCCAGTAGGAGCTCCATGAGTAGGTCACTAAGTTCTTGAAATTTCTGATGATCCTTACCAGATATCTTTGGAAACCCTTGCAACCGTTTGAACAGAGCATTCTCTATTGCTTCAGGACTGCCATAGGTTTTCTCCAGTCTTTCCCAAGCAGCGGTAAGGCCTGCTATGGGGTTGTAAATGTGGACGGATCTGAGTCTTTTAGCACGTTCTGTGGACTGTGGGCCAAGCCACCGGATAAGCAAATCTAATTCTTCAGTTGCAGTAATGCCAAGGTCACTAATTGCAGTTTTGAAGGCACATTTCCAGCCTCTGTAGTTCTCAGGTTGGTCATCGAACCTTGTGAGTCCAGTCTTAGTAAGCTCACGGCGAACCATGTACCTTGCAAACTCTGACATGTCTGTTCTCTCTGACTTTAAATATTGAGTTGCTGGCTGAGTAGCGGTGATTACATTGTTAGTGGGGTTCTGGTTAACAGAGGTAGGTAGTGTAGGGGCTGCGTAGGCATTCAGCCTAGGAGCTAGCTTAAAGTCCATAGGTTTAGCCACATATGGATGTGAGACTGGACGGTTGTTTGCAGTCTGGTGGTATGGTGGCACATTAGTGTTTACCTGAGTATCAGTATATTGCATTTGCTGAGGTGCAAGGCTTTGGGAATCCATGAAGGAAGAAGAAACTGGATGCTGGACAGGCTGGGCATTGTACTGACCTTGCATGCGGTGTGCTGCAGAAGATACTGTGCCCTGTTGCTCTGGAGAAATGTTGTCCCTGACAGGAACATTTGTGACAAATAGGGATTCACTGCTTTGGCTTAGTACATAGTCTCTTGTGCGCTTGAGGGGATCCTCTGCTTCCACATCACACAAACTGGTGTTGTCGCTTTCACTTCCACTGATGGCCTGTTCTAAAATGCTTAACCTTGCCATGGCTGCAGCATGCTCATACTGTTTCTCTAGAGCTTCTAGTTCTGCCCTTTTTTGAGCTGCATTAGCTTCCATTGCTGCTGCATTAACTTCCATCTCTGCTTTCTGTTGTGCAAAGGCTGCCTGTATCTTAGTAGCTTCCGCCTCTGCACGTGCTTTTATAAGTTGCTCACTGAGTGTGGAAGATTTTGAGGAACGTGACTTAGATGTACGCTTTGAACGCTTGGTAGACTCAGAAACATGGGATGCCATTTCCTGCAGTTGCGCAATTCTTGCCTCTGTCCTTAACTTAGTTTCATGTACTAAGCTGTCTCGTTCTGAATCGAGATGCTGGAAGCTTTGCAATTCAACTAAGGAATCGTCTGTATGTAGTTTTCTCAATATGCTTTCATACTCCTCAGCTTTCATTTTATAATGTTCATGCATAGCACAAAGCTGTCGCAGAGCTCCCTCTAGTGGTGATACATGGTATGCAGGCAAGCACATGGTAGACATCTTAGTCTGTATTTTCTGCCACCATTTTGAGAGTTCACAGGAAAGTTCATGCTTTAAACCTTCTAGATTGTCTCTAACCTGTTTAATTGAGCTTCTAGCCTTCTCACTGGGCTGCAGACTGAGGTCCATGCTACCTTGTGCTTCAGGGTGCCCTTCAGCCTTGATGCAACTCAAACAGGATAAATATAACTTTGCTGGAGTAAGATGGCTGCTTGCTAGAATCTTCTTATGCTGAGGGAGTCTGAGCTGCAGATGCAACTTACACAATGCTGATTCCTTCTGGCTTCAGGTAACTTGCTGTGACTGACTGTATGTCAGAAGTTGGTGAACTGTCTTACAGCCGTATCTGGCAGTCTTTATGCATCATTTTTCACTGTTCTGACTCAATAGCTTGGCTGCAAGTGTGAGGTTGTGAGAGTGTCCTGTAGTCTCTATGCTAACCAGCAATTTACACCAAGATATCTATCAGATAGTGTTCAACTCAACTGAGGAGGCGTAGATAAGATTTCAGATGCTTTAATCCAAGTAAATCTTGTAGAACCTCATACAGCAGTAGGTGAAAAATGATGAAATACCAGGAGCTGAGCAGACATGTTGCTTACAAAGAAGTGAAACTAAACTGAGAGAGAGAGAGAGGAGGAGCTACAGCATCACAGCTAAGGATACAGAGAGAGAAAAGGGACAAACTACAAAGACAAACAGTATCACAGATACATGTCAGTGAATTAAACCAAGTCCTGGGACATGACATGACTGCACTAATAGAATTTGACAAATGTACATTCTATATTTATTATTTTTTGCAAACTTTTACAAAATTCTAAAAACAAGGTTCAGAAAAAAAACTTTAAATTGTAATATTTGCCGGAGACATATTGGTCAAACAGTAGTGGATGGTTTTCAGTCTTGTCAGCCAGGTGTGGTCGTGGGTGTCCTTCAGGGAGATCTATAGACCCGATAATGTCTTTGTAAATTTCTTTCTTGATATTTGAAACCTTTTCCATTATTCAAAGTTTCAGAAAGCTCCGTCAGATATATGTGCAAAAAAGGCAACGAAGAAACGCACAAAAGACCAAGAAACTAATCTTATATTATAAATCAACATCTCACTGTACATCTACTACTGCACATGAGAAGTGCGTAAGGTGATAACATATGAACTCGACTGCAGAGAAGACAAGATATGTTGGTGATGTCCAGAAGGGTTTGAGAGAGTTGTGGGCAACAATTACAGTAAACCAAAGGTTTGATAACAAAGACTGGGTCAAAAACACAATCTAGGAACTATGGATGGTGGTGAGTGCTTGGGGTAAGGACAACTGCAGAGAAGACATGAGGTAGAAATGTCTAGAAGGGTTCAAGAGAGTTGTGGGCAACAAAGAGAGTAGACCAAGGATTCAATAAAGCAAATTGGGTCAAAAATTCAGTACTGGAACTTTAGATCACATAAAAGACCTGGTGAGAACTTTAAGTGAGGAACAGCTAACTTGGTGAAACAGAAAAAATGAAATAAATTATAGATTAGAGATGGGTGAACCTCTCAAGATTTGATTTGTTTTGGGAGCAGATGTGAAATCTATGTTTTGTTTTTTTTTTGTTTTTTTATGCCAACACTGCCACACGGTGTGCTGGTGGACTAGAACATGTCTGACTGAGTAGTGGCAGTGGTGGTAACTGTGGCAACATGAGTTGCAGTGTGGTATGGATTTTTTTTTTCAGATTAGCGCAGGCTGTGTGAGACTGTTTATTGGGTGAACAACAAAAATACCCCTTTTCAGATTAGCGCAGCAGAATCAGTGTTTTGCTGTTTCTATTTATTTAATGAAAAAAAATTTAAACTCTTGACCAAAGAAAACTCTAAACATATGACAATAGACAAAATTAGATTATTGGCCAATAAAGGGTTAACTGTCTTTGTATTAGTGCAGGATGCTGCTGTTAGGCTCACACAGCACAGATATTCTCCCTCACTCCATCCTATCGATGATTCTATCACTGATCTTCCTGGAATTGATTAAATATGACTAAACTCTAATATTCCTAGCATTCTCTAACTCTATTTCTTGCAATTGCAAACTTTTCAGAACTCAGTGCTCTGTATGATGCAGTGAGATGAATCACAGATCCTTCGCTATCTCCACCATTACTGTAATGCCTCGTGTTCATGTCCACAGCACTTTATATAGTATATATGACATCAGCACTGTAAGGTGTCCGCCTACCACTGTCTATTGGCTGAGAGGCTGTCAGCTGATGGCAGGTGATGCTAGAATGTCTCAGTGACTCATATACACATGTGTCTTTTGTGTTTCCTGTGCAATACATGTGGCGATGGCCATTTTAGTTTGCCCGAGTGGAATCAGCATTTATTTGGTTTTATTAAAAAATTAACAATTTGCGATATTTGGGTCAAACAAGGCTCGTGACAAATTAGTTCGCCCATCTCTAATGTAAAGGTGTCACACTGGGACCAAAAATCGGAGAAGATCAAGGCTTCATAGAGGTCAAGATAATTACAGAGGTCAAGTTACAGTGGTCAAGGTCATATATCTAGGTATGAGCAGCATATTATATATACACTTACCTACAGGTGTAGCAGAGCTGAGACTGCAACATGACACAACTGTTGATCAGTGCTACAATATACGTGGTGTAAGGACGACAGGTCAACCAACAGGGGTAACTGAGAAATATGGATAAATGTTACAAATCAAGCAGTTCTATGACTCTTCCACAGATGTAGGATATACTGATTTTTTTTTTTACTATTTGTTATGCTATATCCTGTGTTTATTAATCTATTTACTAAGCATATATTACATCACATCTGTATGACAATTTTCCTTTTAATAATGATTGTGATTGTCCTCTTGATCTCCTCGGTCCTCAGACAGTATATCAGAGGATTGGCTAAATGGGGCAAATAGGAATGCAGAAAAATAAGGAAGATGTTGAGATCTGGAGAAAGGACCAGTTTGGCGTAATTGGCTATATACACAAATACCCGAGGGAGGTAGAACAAGGTCAAGACAATCCAGTGCGTTGTGCATGTAGACAAAGCCTTCTTCCAGTTTTTAGAGTGGTGTGAGCAGATGATGGACAGGATGATGACAGTGTAGGACAATATGATGAAAGTCAGTGGCATGAAAAGTATGGACAGAGCGATAGCCAGTAGAATTTCCCGAGTGGCACTGACGTCATCACATATTAAGCGTAACATGGTGGAGCTGTTGCAGAAGAGGTTTACAATCTTATTAGGACCGCAGAAGGGATGTTTAACAATTAACAAACTGGAAAATCCGAATGCCACTGTGGAGAGCCACAACGCCCCAAAGAAGACCAACGTAACTTTTTGGCTGACTATAGATGAGTACCTCAGTGGTTTACAAATTGCAATATAACGATCAAAAGCCATCAACATGAGTATAAATGAGTCCATTCCACCCAGAAAATGGACTAAACACGCCTGGACCAGGCACTCTGGGAAAGATATTCTCCCACCATCAAACCAGTACTTGGCGATGAATTTGGGTAAGGTCACCGAGTCAAAGAGGAGGTTGCAGAATGCCAGGTTGGCGATGAGTATGTACAGAGGCTTGTGCAGCTTCTTCTTCATGATGATCAGCACCACTACAGAGCCGTTACAGATCAATGTGATGTTATAGATGACGAACATGGTAATGGAGACCAAAATATTTAATGATGGAGGGGTGCCCGGAAAACCAGCCAGCTCAAAGTGAAAATCAATAGATTGATTTGCCATAGAGAAATCTTGGAGAAGTTCTGGAATTGGTAAAGGCAAAATGATTATGGACAGAGTCTAAGTAGTCTGATACATTTGCCAACTTTACACACTGCAGAGGACGTAGAAGAGAAGGGGGTCTCCGTAAAGAAGATCCAACTGAACATCCCCATTGTGGTGCTGAATACCACCACGCAGGACAAAAGGGTTTGGTGTATGTATCCCCATTATCCTATTTCTATGACCCTTGGGCATGTTCCTAAACCTTATATTTGCTTACAATACCATCCTGATAGTTTTGGACAGTTTTGAGCCATTTCATGGGAAAGGGGTGAGACCAACCAAAATTGGGGCCCTTCTATCCAAGGGTTAATTTCAGCAACATGGTCTGCATATGTCTGTGTTGCGTCTGTGCATCAGTTATACAGTGCTCTCCATCTGTGTCTCAGGAACTGTTGAAAAACCAACTCCAATATGCCCGGACAACCAGCTGTAGTCAAGATATGCATTGTGTTGTATTTTTACAAAAGCTGAAGATCCAAAGGTTGGCGACCATGGTCATAACAGTGAGTTTGACTTTACACCATTTTTTTTTGCAAATACAAGTTGTTTTGGTATAATTTTACATTTGCACAATGGATCAAGTTTTATCAGAATTTGGTGTAATCCCTGTAAAATACATTGTATCCCCATCTACGCTGGAGGCCATGTTTGTGGTTTTCTGGCAAGGCAATGGAGCTAATAATTTGACCAGTAGGACCACCTTCCTAAAAAGGACAATTTGGCCACCAAAAAAAAGAGAAAAATTCCCTACCTCAAATCTATACCAAAATACCCACTGGGCCCAAATGTGACCACTACAAACCTCTATAGCTCATGTATGGATAGAACTGAAGTTGATGTCCTACATTGCCATATACTGCTGTAAGATCACAATACTGAGATATACAGTATGATGCTGACCTTGGTATAGTCAGGGTCTCATTGTCCGATCTCCTCTTGTAGAACTGTGCAGGTGGTCATCATCATCATCATCACTATCATCATCATCATTATCATCATCATATCCAGGATTGATCCAAGCACTTGCCTGACACTTGTATTTATATGTATAGTAACACAACTAAAAGGGTCCCGTGGGAAGGGTAAATGGGAGGTTAGACCTTACTTAGGTTACCTTAATTATACAGTTATTTGAGAATTTTCTGTAAGCATAAAAAGGCTGTCCCTCGGGGGACCTCTTAATAAGGTCCCAGGTGTCTTCTGCCGCTTGTAGCTTTGTTTGGGGACAAGCAAGTGCAAATAAGACACAAATATCAAAGTTATATTATAACCTCTCACCTGATGACTGGTGATGTCCCAATACAATCTGGAAGAACTAGACTGCTGTATTCCAGTTATCAGATGTTTGGGTCTCAAGATCTCCCCTCACATGGTGGAAGGTCATCCTTCGAAATAACATCTGGCCTTCAGAAGTTCTTGTGTGGGTTTATAATAATGGCGTCTTATTCAGAACTTTAGTGTTTGCTGTAACCAGGTTGAGGGTTGACCCGAGGATAAAAAGTGGCAAGAAATGAGATGATTGTTATAGTAGAGGTGGAATCTGGTGTCATCTAGATGTAAGAGTCTTGACACGGGAGAAAGTGAGAAGTGAACCAATCCTGGTCATTATAGAGCCCCTGAGAATTCTGATGCTATCTCAGGAACATGCTTCTTTGAGCTTGGGGTATAAGGGAGACAACGTTTGGAAACCACCAAGACCTCAGAAAAAACCCATTTCAGAAAGAAGCCATGGCAGTGAACAGGCAATTGCTACAAGTCTGCCACAACCAAATGTACCATCCCTGTCAGCTAGTACTGCCGAGGGGCAGCAGGATGACTCCATAATGGCTTATATTGGGCAATCCTGACCTGGAGAACCCATTCTATGACCTTCATACTCCCTAATAGTTTTTACTAATTAAAACCAAATCTTAATATACATATTGTTTTTTTTTCTAATCTTTTTTTACTAATTTTACCAAATTTATTTATGTTAGATTTTTTATTCTATTTTTGTACATGGTAATGGGGGTGGCCATCTTGCCTGGGCTTCTCGGACAGCATTCAGAAATTTGCTTTGCAGCAGCCGCATGGACCAGAGGAACCTGTAGACTGAAAATGACTCATTAACCTTAATAGGAGAGTGTAGTGGCCCCCCTGTCACCTGTGCAGAGAGGGAGAGTAGGTAAGTTGTGTCCTCGCAGTATATATATAGATGGTACCTGTCATTGTAACCCTGACTCTGTGGAGAATAAGTAGTGATGAGCAAACTGGTTTGTAAAGAGTTGGGCTCATTATGAATTTTCCAAAAATTTCGGCTTTCGGGTTTGAAACCAAAATTTTTTGTGGTCTCTTAAGAACTGCAAGAATAAGTGGAGGCGCAGGCGAGGTGAGTAAACATAACAAATAGTCTTACTCCTGTCTCCTGGGCTCCTCTTTGGGCCTTTTCTGCCTCCTGAATGACATCAGCAACTGGTGGGGACTGCTTGGGTGCGTTATTGGGCCTTAGTGTTCATATGGAGCTTGCTGACCTCATGACCACCAAATTCCACACAATGGAGCCAAGGAGAGGTGAGTAAGACTATCTGTAATGTTTACTCACATCCCCTGGGCCCCTGCTTGTTATTCTCTGGGGTCTGAAGAGACCCTAGCAGTTCTGGTTAAGTCCGAACAAGTTAGGCCTGAAACAAAACTGCCAAGCGAACCCATGAATAAATGACAAAAGTAATTTCATTAGATTCACCCATTTCTAATAATGAACTGACAACTAAGAAATAATCTTTACAGAACAGAAAGTTTTTACCTCCCCAACTTCAAAAAGCCATCTTTTTTTTATTTAGAGGGCTTGTTTTCTGAGGACAAGTTGTATTTTTTAATGGCGCCATTTAAAATTGGGAAACACATATATGTGTTTTTGGTGTGAAATGGAAAACATAAAATGTAATTCCAATCCCATCATTGGTTTTAGAGTTATGCTTTGAGTTGACCGTCAATTCCAATTCTGGTGATACCACATTTATAAAGTTTTTGATAAGTTTTACTACTTAAAAAAATGGAAACTTTTTTCACAACATTTGCTTTACCTGACTATATCCTGAGACCCTTAACTTTTTATGTTTCTGTCTATGGTGATCTGATAGGGTTCAAGTTTTGCAGGATAAACTGTAGGTTTTTTTTATTGATACCATTTTAGTGTATATTTGAGTTTTGATCATTCATTTGATTTGACTTTTTTTAGTCCCCATAGTGGATTTGTATATGTCATCTATTACAACCTGTCTTAGGTGTAACATGTGAGCCCCCTCCCTCTCTGTAGCTGCTCCGATGTCATGGTCACAATTGACTGCAGCATTTGAGGAGTTAAAGAAGCATTTCAGCAAAATTTGTTTTTGTGTCCCTACATTTGACAATGAGCCTGTATGTAGTATAATGTTACTGAAAGTTATGTGCTCCCCCTAGACAAAAGTATGGCCCTGGGCAATATTAAAAGAGGGGCCCCAAATGCCAAAATGTCACACTTTTGTATCCCCTAGAGAAAATATTGCTCCCTTGCTGTTCTGACAAAGTAATGTGAGTACAAAAGGGGGCATTATGTGATGATGCACACCCTTCTGCCCTGAAACAGCAATGGCAACCAAATGTATAAAAATAAAAATACCCACCTTTGTGCCTCCAATAGGTAAATAATTTCCACTTTATGACAAAATAGTGCCCCCTAATAATCAGGTAGTGGCTCTAATAGCCAGACAGTGCCCCGGTAGCCAGATAGTACTCCCTAATAACCAATTACTGCCCCCAAAAGCCAGACAGTGTCCCCTAATAACCAGTTAATGCTCCCTAATGATCAGGTAGTGGCACCTACTAGCAGATAGCACCCCTAAAAACTAGACAATGACCTCTTATAGAGATATAGTGCCCCCTAATGGCCAGGTGGTGTCCCTTACTAGCTAGACATTGCCTGATAATAGTGAGACAATGACCTTAATAGCCAGCTAATGCCCCACTAGCCTGATAGCACCCCTAATGGCCAGATCGTGCTCCCTAATAGCCAGACAGTACCCATTAATAGCCAGGTAGTACCCGCTAATAGCCAGACAATGCCCCAGTAGGCAGAGAGTGCCCTCTGTTAACCAACTAATGGCACCTACTAGACAGATCATGACCTCTAATATCAAGAAAGTGCCCCCTAATAGCCATATATTGCCTCAATGGCATTGTATTGCCCTTATAGATAAATAATGTCCCCTACTAGCAACACAGTACTCCCTTATAGTCAAATTGTGCCCACAATAGCCAGAATCTGACACCGAAATAGGGACCTGCTTCTAGAGAACAGATAGTGTCACCTAAATACTGAGACAGCTCTCCTCATGGTCCCAACATAGATAGATAATCACCCTTTTCTTCATAAAAACAAAACACACTATTCCCCTAACCTCCGATCTCCTGACGCATGAAGCAGCTGAAGGCTCTGAAATAAGTTTGTTTTCATCCACCTATGCTGGCCCCGACAGAGGAGGACTATTGTGTGAGGCCAAAGGCAGAAGTGGTAAGAATTTGTAGATGGCTGAATTGTATGTGTCAGTGGGGATGTTTAAGTCACCCATGATGGTGGAGGAATGATAAAGTGTAGAAGACAGGTTGTAAAGTGGTGGCCGGGCCTGCTGAAGAGTAGATGATGGCCACTTGGAGATTGGAGGGAGAGTAGATGTGGAGTAAATGTGGACAGTCACTTGAAGGCTGGAGGTAGAATAGTTGTCCCCTTTCCCTGACCTTCTCCAGCATATGAGGGAAAAGAGACTGGGACCAGACAATGAGAGTTAGTTCCAAATCCTGGACAACCCCTTTATGAAGAAACCCTCTATAAAGAGACTTTATTTGGAGAAGGACATCAACTTCCCTTATGGATAGTGCACAAGAGGCCATCAAGATCCATAATGGAGGAAGGGATTCTTGGATGTCCCAAAGCAGATAGGAGGAGTATCAAAACCCACAAGACTGGACTAGTAGAAGCTATGTCGAAGGACTTGACATAGATACTGTGTAGCCAATAAAAGGAGATGACTCTCCTGAATATCACCTTTCCCGGTAGGTGCAGCCACCAGGTTACCTTCTTAACAACATCATATGTGCTGTTATATACATTCACTTCTCGCTGTTGACGTTGGTTCCCTTCCTCTACTTAAAAGGCCAGCGTCCACACAAGTAATCCTTCCTTGGCCAATCTCTACCAGTCTGTAGGTATAAACCTCTGCTGCACCAGCCACATCCTTCCTGAGCAATAGGTTTCTAGTCTGCTGGAGATCCTACTCAGGTGTATCTATATGCTGATTGTTTTTTCTGTGTTTGACCCTGACCTGTTTCCTAACCTAAATTGACCCTGGGCTGTCCCTGCCATAAAATCATAAAAACATAGAAGATTTATAGTAGAAAAAGTCTTCCTGCTCCCTCTAGTCTTCCCCTTTATAATGTCCATTTTATCTTATCAAAGATATGTTTATCCCAGGCATGCTTACTGTAGATTTCCCAACTAAATTTGCTGTAAGTCTCAGCTACTCTTTCAGTGAACCACTGAGCCTGTGCTTCCAGCCCTGACCTCCTGCCTGTTTATTCAGTCTTCCCGCCCTGACTATACACATGTCCTCTGACTTTGCACTTAGGCTGCTAGCCCTCATCTTGGCCATTATTTAGACACTACTTCTGCCTAATACCTTGGGTGTATGGTACCAAAATCCCTGCCCTGCCTGGTCATCTATCTCCAACACCAGGACTTCGCCAAGGGATACCGACCAGTGGCCTCCTTGCAGTGAAGTCCGTACCACTGCATGGTGGTTAAATAGTGAATACCAGGGACGCCACTTATACAATGCCTTTAGAAGTGGCCCAAAACCTATCTGGTTTTGGGACACAATGGGTCCATAACCCACTGGTCATTACACTCCGGCAGTACCATAGAGTGACATAGAGCGGCAGCACGCCTCCATGCTGACTGCTCAGCTCAGACAAGGGTACAAGTGACCTCTACCTGTAGACAGAAACTGGATAATAGATCCTTTTTCAGCTTTCATTGTATCAAATATGTATCAAATAGAGGATTTCACTGCACATGTTCTCAGATCCAATTATATTTACTCATGAATAATTACAATATTTTTGCACATATCAGATTTCTACAAGAACCATGATATCGGGAATCAATATTATAGCAGTGAAATTCAATGTCATGTAAGTAACAATGGGGACAAGAGAAGCAATGTAGGTTACAGTCACATCAGTTGAACAGGAATACCATGATACCGGGGAACCGTCCTTACACCATGGATCCGATGCTCCTCCTGAAAAGGTTTCCGATGGTATTTTTAATCTCCTCAGTCCTGAGACAGTAGATGATGGGGTTGGCTATATGGGGCAGATAGGAGTAAATACAAAGTATTAGGGTGCTGATATCAGGCTGCAAGATGAGTTTAGCATAATTGGCAATGTAGATGAATAACCGAGGAATGAAGTAGAGGCTAAGAACAAGCAAGTGTGTGGTACATGTGTAGAAAAGCTTCTGCCAGTTACCGGAGGAACCGGAAAGGTGGATACTTATGATTATGATGGCATAAGACAACAGAACGATAGCCAGTGGAATTAGGAGAAGATATAGGGCAACGATCAAAATAGTTTGTCTCGTGTTCATGACATCTCCATAGGCTGAACGCATGAGAGCAGAAGCCGAGCAAAAGAAGCTGTAAACTTGGGTTTGTCTGGAGAAGGAAAGTTGTGCAATTAACAAAGGTATCATCAAAACCGAGATCGCTGCCACGAGCCAACTGGCGCTACAACTCATGATGGTGACTCGATGAGTGATGATGGAGGAGTATCTCAATGGCTTACATATGGCCACATACCGATCACCAGCCATGACCATGAGAATGAAAGAATCCAGACATCCCAACCAATGGACAAAAAACAGCTGCAAGAAACATTCGAAGAAAGACAACCTTCCAGCCTGGAACCAATACTTGGCAATGAGCTTCGGTAAGGTGATAGTGTCAAAGAGCAGGTCGGACAAGGCCAGGTTGACGATGAAGATATACATAGGTTGGTGAAGGTGGTGGCTTATAAATATCAGAAGGATGACTGCGCCGTTGACTACCAGTGCCGTGCTATAGACAATGAACATGGTGAATGAGAGCGCAAGGTCGTATTTTTCTGGGACTTCTGAAAAACCAATGAGTTCAAAGAAAATGATCTGAGAATAATTTGCCATTTGGCAGTCCAGAAGGTCTTTGAAGATCCTAAAAAAACAAGGAGAACGAGAAAAGACAATGCAAGTTATAAACGAATGGGCATTCCTCAGGTCATTCCCGGGGCTGTAAATTTGGAACCGCATCCATTTTTAAAGCGAAGTGGCCTTGGCGGTCTGTAGAAAACTCAAGACTCCTTTAAACTAGTCACCCTGTCTAGATCAGGCTCTTAAGTATCCAATACTGGGCTGTGTAAAACTGAGTAGACACCTGTTTTAGTTGCCTGCTGTGTCTGGATGTATTCTTGTGTGGGTCACCAAAATATATTACTCATGTGGCCAATAAAAATGGCAAGTATTGACCCCAATAACAAACCTCCAAATAATACAGTCATACTATTATCATTTAATGCAACTATAGAAGGATGGAACAATACCTCCATACCATGACCATAGACTACCTCCATACCATGACCATAGACTACCTCCATACCATGACCATAGACTACTTCCATACCATGACCATATACTACCTCCATACCATGAGCATAGACTACCTCCATACCATGACCATAGATTATCTCCATACCATTCCCATAGACTACCTCCATACCATGACCACAGACTACCTCCATACCATGACCATAGATTACCTCCATACCATGACCATAGACTACCTCCATACCTTGACCATAGACTACCTCCATACCATGACCATAGACTACCTCCATACCATGACCATAGACTACCTCCATACCATGACCATAGATTACCTCCATACCATGATCATAGACTACCTCCATACCTTGACCATAGACTACCTCCAAATAGTGTCTGAACAACCATACTGTAAATGCCTACACTATAAAATATAAAACCACTATACAGTCAAGGGTTAAGTGAACTATCCAAGGCCCAAAACACGGACTTACCCACAGGGGAGCAGGTGAACCCCCTGATCCAGGGTGGCTAGTGTGTCCCTTGTGCCCCAACCCCTGCAAGATGGATGTATGACACAGTATACTCACCGCACTACTTACAGAAACCGGTAGGCAGCCTACAGCATATCACACAGTCACACAGTCCATATCACACAGCAGATGTCCCACAGCCTATGTGCCCATATAATAAACTGGGTAGAATGTTTAACAAGCTACACAGTTAATCAAATTGTGTGACATAACATCTAGGCTCAGAGGAAGGTAAACCACAATCCTCCCTTAAGGACCCTGTCTCCTTGTCACTGTGGGGCCCCCATCAACAATCATCTTCCTCACAAGATTAAGGGGGCCCTAATCTAAGGAGAGGACTATGTAGCAGGCAAGTAATACTGGCATTTGCCTGTATAGTGGGGCCCCCAAAATGAATTACAGTGGTGGGTCTTAGGCACCCCAGTCCGACACTATCTGGCCCTCATGCCCAAAGTGGCCCCCGAGAACTGTTTCCTGGACAGCTGAATGTAGGGCAGATTGGGGAACATTGTATGACATAAAGAGCAGCCTCAGAAAGAGAATTTCCCTCCTCCCAAACACACACATATTAGAAAGACCTGAGCTCGTCCAGGTTGAAAAGGCCAATACTGTTTTGGACAAACGCAGGTCATCTTAAGCGTGAATGCAGATAGAACCGCGGGCTAGGCTATCTGCGTCTCTGCTACGTCTCATACAGAAGATAAGGAAAAATAAGATAAATCTTGGGCAAAAGTATTCCTGGGTAATACTCTATTCAACTGGGAAATGCCACATGACCTCCCTGTGCTCTTCAATAGAAAATCTTTGTCCCTGTGTATGAGATTAACCCTTTTGCATCCAGGATGTGCGTTGTCTGCCCCCCCGCAAAAGGCAAGGGTTCATGATACTGCAACACCGATCACTCCTGTCCTCTTATCTTACTTTCTTTCATCCCTTCTGCTCTTATAAGTAACAATGGTATTGCCATAGTTATAATGATAGTACCGCGCCAGTTATACCACACCTGGAACACGGTAAAAATAAATCCCAAAAATGGTGCAATTGATGCTTTTTCTATCCCTCCCAACTATAAAATAATAAAGGTTATTCAATACCCCATTGTACACCACAAAACTGTTCTTATCAAAACTACAACTTGTCCTGCAAAATAAAAGATCTCATACACAGGCTGAAAATGGAAATATAAAAGGTATAACAATGTGAACACAAGGCGAAAAATTGTCTTACTGCCCATAAGGTTCACATAATAGTCAGGGGTTAAAACACGGTAGTATCACCAACAATATTTACTTGTGGCATAAAGTAAAAATCTGCAGTAAAAGAGGAAAATTATTGAAGGCGTTAAGGATTGGGATACATGACATCTAGGCACAGAGGAAGGTCAACCACAATCCTCCCTTAAGGACCCTTAGCCATGTCTAAAGCAGGTGTGTTGGGGATGTCTGTGTAGGGCTACACATTAATGCCACACATGCAGTCCTCTCTGAGTTCAGATAATGTAGTAGATGTCGCCTGCAGTCCTATGTAACACCACAGATAACACAGTGATAACTCTCTGAGTACAGATAATGTAGTAGTGTCACCTGCAGTCCTATGTAACACCACAGATAACACAGTGATAACTCTCTGAGTACAGATAATGTAGTAGATGTCACCTGCAGTCCTATGTAACATCCCAGATAACACAGTGATAACTCTCTGAGTACAGCTAATGTAGTAGATGTCACCTGCAGTCCTATGTAACACCACAGATAACACAGTGATAACTCTCTGAGTACAGATAATGTAGTAGATGTCACCTGCGGTCCTATGTAACACCACAGATAACACAGTGATAACTCTCTGAGTACAGATAATGTAGTAGATGTCACCTGCAGTCCTATGTAACACCACAGATAACACAGTGATAACTCTCTGAGTACAGATAATGTAGTAGATGTCACCTGCAGTCCTATGTAACACCACAGATAACACAGTGATAACTCTCTGAGTATAGATAATGTAGTAGATGTCACCTGCAGTCCTATGTAACACCACAGATAACACAGTGATAACTCTCTGAGTACAGATAATGTAGTAGATGTCACCTGCAGTCCTATGTAACATCCCAGATAACACAGTGATAACTCTCTGAGTACAGCTAATGTAGTAGATGTCACCTGCAGTCCTATGTAACACCACAGATAACACACAGTGATAACTCTCTGAGTACAGATAATGTAGTAGATGTCACCTGCAGTCCTATGTAACACCACAGATAACACTGTGATAACTCTCTGAGTACAGATAATGTAGTAGGTGTCACCTGCAGTCCTATGTAACACCACAGATAACACAGTGATAACTCTCTGAGTACAGGTAATGTAGTAGATGTCACCTGCAGTCCTATGTAACACCACAGATAACACAGTGATAACTCTCTGAGTACAGATAATGTAGTAGATGTCACCTGCAGTCCTATGTAACACCACAGATAACACAGTGATAACTCTCTGAGTACAGATAATGTAGTAGATGTCACCTGCAGTCCTATGTAACACCACAGATAACACACAGTGATAACTCTCTGAGTACAGATAATGTAGTAGATGTCACCTGCAGTCCTATGTAACACCACAGATAACACAGTGATAACTCTCTGAGTACAGATAATGTAGTAGATGTCACCTGCGGTCCTATGTAACACCACAGATAACACACAGTGATAACTCTCTGAGTACAGATAATGTAGTAGATGTCACCTGCAGTCCTATGTAACACCACAGATAACACAGTGATAACTCTCTGAGTACAGATAATGTAGTAGGTGTCACCTGCAGTCCTATGTAACACCACAGATAACACACAGTGATAACTCTCTGAGTACAGATAATGTAGTAGATGTCACCTGCAGTCCTATGTAACACCACAGATAACACACAGTGATAACTCTCTGAGTACAGATAATGTAGTAGATGTCACCTGCAGTCCTATGTAACACCACAGATAACACAGTGATAACTCTCTGAGTACAGATAATGTAGTAGATGTCACCTGCAGTCCTATGTAACACCACAGATAACACAGTGATAACTCTCTGAGTACAGATAATGTAGTAGTGTCACCTGCAGTCCTATGTAACACCACAGATAACACAGTGATAACTCTCTGAGTACAGATAATGTAGTAGATGTCACCTGCAGTCCTATGTAACACCACAGATAACACACATTGATAACTCTCTGAGTACAGATAATATAGTAGATGTCACCTGCAGTCCTATGTAACACCACAGATAACACACAGTGATAACTCTCTGAGTACAGGTAATGTAGTAGATGTCACCTGCAGTCCTATGTAACACCACAGATAACACACAGTGATAACTCTCTGAGTACAGATAATGTAGTAGATGTCACCTGCAGTCCTATGTAACACCACAGATAACACAGTGATAACTCTCTGAGTACAGATAATGTAGTAGATGTCACCTGCAGTCCTATGTAACACCACAGATAACACAGTGATAACTCTCTGAGTACAGATAATGTAGTAGATGTCACCTGCGGTCCTATGTAACACCACAGATAACACAGTGATAACTCTCTGAGTACAGATAATGTAGTAGATGTCACCTGCGGTCCTATGTAACACCACAGATAACACACAGTGATAACTCTCTGAGTACAGATAATGTAGTAGATGTCACCTGCAGTCCTATGTAACACCACAGATAACACACAGTGATAACTCTCTGAGTACAGATAATGTAGTAGATGTCACCTGCAGTCCTATGTAACACCACAGATAACACAGTGATAACTCTCTGAGTACAGATAATGGAGTAGATGTCACCTGCAGTCCTATGTAACACCACAGATAACACACAGTGATAACTCTCTGAGTACAGATAATGTAGTAGATGTCACCTGCAGTCCTATGTAACACCACAGATAACACAGTGATAACTCTCTGAGTACAGAGAATGTAGTAGATGTCTCCTGCAGTCCTATGTAACACCACAGATAACACACATTGATAACTCTCTGAGTACAGATAATATAGTAGATGTCACCTGCAGTCCTATGTAACACCACAGATAACAGTGATAACTCTCTGAGTACAGATAATGTAGTAGGTGTCACCTGCAGTCCTATGTAACACCACAGATAACACAGTGATAACTCTCTGAGTACAGATAATGTAGTAGATGTCACCTGCAGTCCTATGTAACACCACAGATAACACAGTGATAACTCTCTGAGTACAGATAATGTAGTAGATGTCACCTGCAGTCCTATGTAACACCACAGATAACACAGTGATAACTCTCTGAGTACAGATAATGTAGTAGATGTCACCTGCAGTCCTATGTAACACCACAGATAACACAGTGATAACTCTCTGAGTACAGATAATGTAGTAGATGTCACCTGCAGTCCTATGTAACACCACAGATAACACACAGTGATAACTCTCTGAGTACAGATAATGTAGTAGATGTCACCTGCAGTCCTATGTAACACCACAGATAACACAGTGATAACTCTCTGAGTACAGACAATGTAGTAGATGTCACCTGCAGTCCTATGTAACACCACAGATAACACAGTGATAACTCTCTGAGTACAGACAATGTAGTAGATGTTACCTGCAGTCCTATGTAACACCACAGATAACACAGTGATAACTCTCTGAGTACAGACAATGTAGTAGATGTTACCTGCAGTCCTATGTAACCACTCATCGGTACTGTGTATAAGTTCAGTCTGAGCTCTGCTCCCTCTCAGGTATCTCATACACTGGTGTATTCCTGTATATTTCGTACCTGGCTGGCTGTGTTGGTCCTCTCTAGTTCATGTCTCTTTGGTATCTCACACATCAGGTCTAGAGCTGGATGATTCCGGTGTCTTCTTCTCTCCTTGATAGTGTCTTCCATTATGTGTCTTAGCTCTGCCGCTCCCCCTATTTATACACTCTCTGAGGATCCTCGGGGCACATGGTGAAGAGCGTCTCATAATTCCCGGGGCGATGCAACATCTTCACTCTCCAATGCCCACATTATGACAACAACAGGATTCACACCCAGGGCTGATTTTTCACTTTCTTCATTATTACCCAGGAGGTTGTGGATTGTCTTGTAGTAGATGTCACCTGCAGCCCTATGTAAAACCACAGATATGTGAGGTTGTGCCAAAGATGGCCGGACTCCTCCTGTGCATTTTGTATCCAAAGCATCCTTATGGATTTTTCACAGCCACTTGTTCCCGATATTTCATTGCCTCCATGAAGGTGTACGTACAAGTATACCACCCAACATTTACCACTACCATGACCATTTCCAATTACTTGATGGTCAATTCAGGTCTAAGTTTTAGATAAAAGGACAGCACCTGTAATAGAGATCAATAATATGATAACTCCACTGAACCTGCCCTGAGTTGCCCCAGATTTGTCTTCACAAAACAGACCCGGTCAGTGGTCACTCACGTATGACAACTACTTAGTAACTCTTGAACCTTTTCGACCTCCAGACATCCTTGTTACAAATGTGTGGACCAGATCATCTTGATAACACATTTGATGGCCACTGGGGCAAGAAATGGAACTTAGAGCATCTCAAACCATTCAGCAGATTTTATGGATACCCATCCAGCACTATGTAAAGGCTTCCCTTTGGGCTTTGGCTGAGGAGAGGGGACATGTTTGAGTAGCACCACGGATGCAACCTTGGCTGGTAGAGCCTTGGGAGTTATCTACGCCTCCTGGACAGTCCAAGTCTAGTATGGGATTCTTGGAGAGAGACCTTCAAAGTATCCTGTTTGCATTGGTACACAGGGCTTCAGTGCATCCATGTGGGAGCAGCGTCATGGATGGCTCCAGTCAACATCTACAGTGTGAACAGAGCAAGATGGCAATGAGAGGAGGTAATGAACTGGAACTATGAGCAGAGATCGAGTATTTAGGCGGGAACACCTAGTCATCTTCTTGGGTGAATCACCTACATCTTCACCAGTGCTGCGGTCAGGCCAAAACTGGTTGTACTGCTATAAGAGACACAAATGGAAAGGGGACCCAGAAGATGGTGCATTCACATTCATGACTTTAGTTTCTGGCTCAGACCCGACCACCTTCACTTGCCCGCCTATTCATTAGGATTCACTGCAACATCAGTAAATACTAATGAAATGGGAGTCGGGCAGCTGTATAAATGTCAGGACCTCTATCTACTTGGAGAATTATCTTCAGCAATACACAGCACTGACTGCAGCAAATCTTGTAATACAGCTAGAGAATCATAGGAGTAGGAGAAGTAGAACAAAGTTTAGTCAGATTTAATCAATTACAGACAGATAGTGATAGAAATCATAGATAGGAGTGAGGGAGAATATCTGTGTGAGCCTGACAGGCCACCATTTAGCCAGATATATCCTGCTGCTTGGTCCTTCATAGTAATCCATGCTGTGCTGCCACAACTCACTGACAGCCACTCAACTACACATGTTCTGAGGCCTGGTCCACCATCATATTAAATATACCACAGTATTGGTATTTAAATAATAAAAAACAAGGATAATTTTTGGTGCCTTTTTTTTTTCTTTTTTTTTTTTTTGAATAGCCACCTCTGCATTACTTTTCCACTAGGATCACATACACAAATCTGTCTCCCAAATAACAGAAACCCTGTAGCACAATAAAAACAGACTAATTTTTCTACAAAACCATTGCTTTTATGTTTTATAGATAGGTTCCTAGGAGTCCTGACAGTGTTATACACTATGTTTTATAGATAGGTTCCTAGGAGCCCTGACAGTGTCATACACTATGTTTTATAGATAGGTTTCTAGGAGCCCTGACAGTGTCATACACTATGTTTTATAGATATATAGTCCTAGGAGTCCTGACAGTGTCATACACTATGTATTATAGATATATAGTCCTAGGAGGCCTGACAGTGTCATACACTATGTATTATAGATATATAGTCCTAGGAGTCCTGACAGTGTCATACACTATGTATTATAGATATATAGTCCTAGGAGCCCTGACAGTGTCATACACTATGTATTATAGATATATAGTCCTAGGAGGCCTGACAGTGTCATACACTATGTATTATAGATATATAGTCCTAGGAGTCCTGAGAGTGTTATACACTATGTTTTATAGATATATAGTTCTAGGAGTCCTGAGAGTGTTATACACTATGTTTTATAGATATATATAGTCCTAGGAGCCCTGGCAGCATTATACACTATGTTTTATAGATATATAGTCCTAGGAGTCCTGACTGTGTCCTACTCTATGTATTATAGATATATAGTCCTAGGAGTCCTGGCAGCATTATACACTTTGTATTATAGATATATAGTCCTAGGAGTCCTGACAGTGTCATACACTATGTATTATAGATATATAGTCCTAGGAGTCCTGAGAGTGTTATACACTATGTTTTATAGATATATAGTTCTAGGAGTCCTGAGAGTGTTATACACTATGTTTTATAGATATATATAGTCCTAGGAGCCCTGGCAGCATTATACACTATGTTTTATAGATATATAGTCCTAGGAGCCCTGACTGTGTCCTACTCTATGTATTATAGATATATAGTCCTAGGAGTCCTGGCAGTGTCATACACTATGTTTTATAGATATATATAGTCCTAGGAGCCCTGACAGTGTCATACACTATGTTTTATAGATATATAGTCCTAGGAGCCCTGGCAGCATTATACACTTTGTATTATAGATATATAGTCCTAGGAGTCCTGGCAGTGTCATACACTATGTTTTATAGATATATATATATAGTCCTAGGAGCCCTGACAGTGTCATACGCTATGTTTTATAGATATATATATAGTCCTAGGAGCCCTGACAGTGTCATACACTATGTTTCAAGAAAATTTAAAGTGTGATTTATACCAAACTTGTTTGACGCAAAACAAATCTGGGATCTGAACCACCCAAAACTGAAACTAAACAAATCTTTGAGAGGTTTTCCCACCTCTAGCAGACATCCTTACACCTGAGTCACAGACTCATTTTTTTTTTTTTAATAAAATCTCAACAGTATTGTTTTATATGTATAATGTACTGTATACAGAGTTTTTGTGTTGCCATGGAAGCCAGGAGTCTTCTTAAGACCCCCTGCCTGCAGGCATATCTCACTATAGGCAGTAATATAGGCCAATGTCCCATAAACAACAATACTGTAGTATTGCAGTACATGCTATAAGCAGTCTAATGATTGATAGTTAAAGGGGCTTTCTGGGTAAAAAAAAAAAAAATCTTTTTTTTTTAAAGGTCTGTTTGTGCTTGTAATGGGTTAATAAGTACACCCATATACCTTTAGCAGTGTTTTTAGTGATTTCTAGGTTTCTCTGGGAGCTCCTGGCATCTTCTGCATTTGTTTACATGGTGTAACTTCCTGCTGTGTAGCTTCCTGTGTGCCTTTAACACTAGCTCCCTCTCACTCAGCCCCCTCCTCTATCACTCCGTTACATCTCCCTCCCTGTCTCCCTAGCTAAGCTATCCCGCCCACTACTAGCCCCCCATTGCATCATACTTACCTATCTTCCTCTATAGGAGACGGCTCCTCCTTTCTCCTTCACTGTGCGAAGGCTGGAGTCGCAGGCACCTGCAGACTGCGCAAGCGCTTGCAGAGAGTAAGAGGGGAGGAGCCATTCCCGGACACAGGAAGACACGTAAGTATTGATGGGGTTAGGGGGAGAGTACTGGTGATGCTCCATTTTGGAAGAGATGAAACAGAACGGCACCGGATTATCAGAAAGTGTAATTATACATTGGGTAATTATACATTTTTTTTTTTAAATAGAAGTAAATTAGAAGTTAGGCGGGGGGAGGGGTTTTGTTTAGGGGTTAATTCCTAGTTTATCCCGGACAACCCCTTTAAATCCACGTGGGGGATTAATAAATAAATAAAATAAAAATAAAAATTAGTCAAAAAAAATAAAAAATGTAAAAAGCATCTAAAAAACATAATTATATAAAAATTATAATTAAAAATATAGATTCCAATCACCCGCTTCTCTCTAGTTTACATTTAAAAATAAATAACCAAAAATGATAATATACATATTAGGTATATTAAATATTTATCCCATAGGATGATCACTGTAGCAGGGAAATGAATGAAATTGGCCAAATTACTGTTTTTCACAGTTTAGCCTCACAAAAACATTTAATGAAAGAAATGGTTTCAATAAAAACTACCACTTCCCCCTCCCAAAAGATGCCTTACACAACCCCGTACATCTGTTTTTTTTTCTGATTTTTGCCCCATTCTGAATCTTTTCAGACTAATAAACTGTGCCATTATGAAATAATTTGTCCCGCAAAAATCAAGCCCTCACGTTGTCAGTCAAAAGATAGAAAGTTTTGGCTTTTGGAAAATGGAGAGTAAAATTTGAAAACATAAAAATGACACACTGTGGTATTTAGTACTTTTGGATGGTACCATGTGCTGTACTGTGGTATTTGGCACTGTTGGGGAGATATTTTGTGCTGTACTGTAGTATTTGTTGCAGTAGGGGCAGTATTTTGTGTGCACCCCATGTGCCTGTGATTGGGCCTAAGAGGTTCCCCAGGGCATGTCATGTCAGCCAGGAGGTCAAAAGAGGCAAGAAGAGAGACCATGAGAGCTGAAGTAAGGCACATATGATACTACGGAGTCTAAAGGGACCCCAAAACAAAATAGTACTGATGAATCACAAAAGTTTCAGGTTGTGGTCCAGCCCAAAACATTTGGAAAACTTGATTTGAAGAATGTTTGATCTGAGAAGGGTTCACTGATCTATTGTGATCTTTGGTCATGCGATGGGAGTCACTGTGTAGACCTCACCTAAGCCATCTTGAGAGGTTCGCTGGAACTAAAGCCTGTGATACAGCAATGTCTGGCTCCATGGATATGGCGAGAGGGTGCCCATCTACACCCCAAGTAAGCTCGGCACACTGTGGGCAGGTGATAATCACCATGGGGCTTGGATGGCTATTAGTGACACTATTTGCATTTTTACCTAGTGCCTAGAACAGTGTGAACTGTAAATCCAACCATGGTACAGTATCTAGCCATGACATGCCCCCATCTCACACACACTATAATGTTGCTAGCTGCCATATAATATTATTCCCCTGGCCCCAGTGTAAGCCGTGTACCAGGGTGGGCTCCCCAGGATACAGCGAAGTCACGAACAAAGGAAGCAACTCCAATCAATTTAGTAAAAACAAGATTTTACTTAGTGTATTAACACCCCTTTACCAAAAAGAACACTTCCAGATATTTACATACACTCAGCCAGTAAGCTGAGACCCTCTAATGTGCGCCTCTAATCTACTCCAAGCTTTTACCTATCTGCAGGCTGCAACTAACCAGCCGCTTGTTACCTTTTTATCACCCTAGTCACAGGAACAATTCAGTGAGTGTGATAGAGGCACCGGCGGTATAACACAAGAGCTTACAAACTTATCAAAATACCCCTATTCCCCACAAACAAAGTACAACCAAGTAAATATAATAGTAGGTCAGCTTGCAAGCCAAAGAAATGTGACAATGAATAAAACGTCGCTTCTAGACTTCCTCAGAAGCTCCTCTCTGGGAGTTACAAGTCTATAGAATTCTCTGAGTCTTAGTCCTTACTACCGAATAGGTAGCTAATTCACCAGTCGTGTGGCCTGTGAAAATGAGGATGCCTAACTATTCTAACTACAGGCCCTTACTCAGTCCCAAGCAATTGGCGCCAAAAATGTAATGCGGTGCGTGCACGATTACGTCTCTTACTGAACCGGGTCTGTTGGGTACCTTTAGCCTTTGTCTGGAAGAGCTGGAAGCGGGGCTCATCCAGAAAACATGCGGTCTCACTGACAGGGCCACTTCTCAGCTGGGTCCTTGATAGCAATCTTCTCCTTAGGATGCTGTCTGAACAAACCCTGGAACAGTCTCTGCTTCAGCTCCACCTTACTATATTTCTGATCCCTTAGGAATCCTCCTTCTACATGTGTATCCTTCTCCTCGTAGCTCAGAGCACCCTCTCAAGATGGCTGACACACACACACTCTGCTCCTCCTTGTAGCTCAACCTCTGCAGAACAGGGTCTCCACGTCACTGCTCCAGGGAATTATAGAATTACAGTCCTTCCCATTTCTGAGGTAACAGTGGCCTCTCGTGGTCAAACAACCAAATGTCAGTTTATAAAAAAAATAAACTTATTTATAGAAACAGCTATATTCATAACATGAGGGCTGTTTCCCCATCTTACACCAGCGCCCATACGTTTTATTGTCTGATGCCCAGGGAGTAAGCTGTGAGAATGGTTCTTCTCAGTACTGAGGACTGGGAATCCAAGAGTGGTGAGTAGTGAGAAGAACCAAACCACACTCCCTGCCCACTCCCTGACCTCCTCTAGAAGGACTGCAGAAGAACGAGAACCCAAACAAGGTGGAAAAAGTGTAAAAGAAGACAAGTCAATAGAAGATAAGACTATAGTCATACAGATACCTTTTTTATTTTTACAAAAATAAGTGCGCCTCTCTCCACCAGTGACCTCTACTCCTATCCTTCTAGTCACTAAATAACTAGTAGTCATTAGCATAAAAACACTCAATAAATGTTGTTTATTGCAAAACAGTGGGGCAAAAATCACATCTCTGATTCAATTTTACTTTTAATAATGTTAGCAATTGTCCTCTTGATCTCCTCGGTCCTGAGATAGTATATCAGAGGGTTAGCTAAATGTGGCAAATAGGAGTGCAGAAAAATGAGAAAGACACTGAGGTCCGGGGAAAGGACCAGCCGGACATAATTGGCTATATACACTAATACCCGAGGGAGGTAGAACAAGGTCATGACAATCCAATGGGTTGTGCATGTAGACAAAGCCTTCCTCCAGCCATTGGAGTGGTTTAATGAGATGATGGACAGGATGATGACGGCATAGGACAATACAATGAAGGTCAATGGCAGGAAAAGAAGGAACAAACCAATAGTCAAGAGGGTTTCTCGAGTACCATTGACATCATCACAAGCCAAGCGTATGAGGGATGAACTGTTGCAGAATAAACTAATAATCTTATTAAGACCACAGAAGGGATGTTTGACAATAAGCAGGGTCATAAGAGAAGACAAAGCCACGAAGAGCCAAAAGCTCCCACAGGCTAACATGGTGACTTTATGGGTGCCTATTGACGAATACCTCAGTGGTTTGCAAATTTCAACATAACGATCAAAAGCCATCAACATAAGTATGAAGGCATCTACCCCAGCCAGGCAGTGGACCAGGTACACCTGGATGAAACATGCAAGGAAAGAGATTCTTCCACCATCAAACCAGTACTTGGCAATGAACTTGGGTAAGGTCAACGTGTCAAAAAAGAGGTTGGAGAAAGCCAGGTTGGCGATCATTATATACAGAGGTTCGTGCAGCTTCACCTTCATGATGATCAAGGCCATTACAGATCCATTCGAGACCAAGGTTATGTTATACATGATGAACATTGTCAAGGAAAATAGAAGGTTAAATTTTAGAGGAATTCACGGAAAACCGGTGAGCTCAAAGTCAAAACCAGAACCATTGGCCATAGAGGAATCTTTGAGCTTCTCAATGGTAGAAATTCTGGAAGAAATATAGATACGAGAGTTAGACAAAAAAAATTGTTCTTAAGATATTTAAATTTTTTGAAAAAATTCCTAGTAAATAGGTCATAAGATTAGATTATTTACTGGCAAGCTATTTTTTTTTTACAATGAGCGTGCAGTCCTTTTATCTAAAGAAACAGGCTACATTGTGTAGTTCACCAGGTGACATAAAACTAAAACTGCACCCCCAACATGCTCGGAGCCCATTACAGGGCTTATAGATCACGAGAAAGGGAGTCCCTTGTACCCCTGTCTGAATGGAGCTACAGTCATGCTGGCACTCCATTCATATCTATTGGGCTGATGAAGATAACCAAGTATATCCAGCAGCTCCATAGACTGGGGAACATGGGACCCCCAATCTCATCATTAGTAGGACGCCCAGTAGTCGGACCGCCACCATTCCACAATTGATCCCCTATTCTACTACCTGAGTCTTAACTGGATGCAAGCTATGATGCCAACATCCCCTCTACCGTCTTGAAGCCTGCTATCTTGGATACATCTCAAAAAGTTTACATTACATACAAAAGGGAGCCCACATCTTGGCTTTTGCTGCTTAGGATTTCATCTTCCTTGTGCTCAGATCCAGCAGCTGTATTACTTACTATAACTCTCCAGGTGATTCCTTCCTCTAACTGCCAGCAGTGACATCCTCTGTTATCTGTCCAACCTGGATTTATATAGACAATAGACCTAATGTCTCCCGTGGGTGAGGTCTGACAGGGTTAAATACTTAAGGAGCAAGATATACCTAATTACTTAAGAATGTCCTGTAAGCATAAAAGTGTATAGTATGCTCTCTGCGGAGGATCTTCCTGCTAATAAGGTCCCAAATGGATTCTGCCAACTCAAGCCAAGCAAGCAACAGAGAAACAGTCATTTATAGGATTTATAGGGACGAGACGCATCCTCGGAACTTCAGTGAATGAGTAATTGGACTGCCATCTAGTGGAGTATTGCGTCATCTTCCTTGAGGCATGTCAGGGACTTAGGAGTCAGATCCATTGCATCCCTGTCCTGAGATACTTTGCTACTACTGTGCGGCTCCTATTTGTGATTTTACATTATAGACTAGGGTCAGAAGTGCCAGTATGGCTCCTTATTGCCTTTTCAGGCCATCGTGTGGTGAAAAGGGGGACTTATAAACCATACATGTCCTGCTAAGGATTTTTAAGGAGACATACTACCCCTTCTGACCCATGACCTCTCACCTAGACAGCCACTACTCTGATTCACACTGATGAGGGGCCAAAACCCTGAAACAGCTGTCTGTGGATAGGGCCCGCTTCCTTTTGGAGGAGATCTTCTGGCTTGGTTTTAATCCCAGATCATGTCACTAGGCATCGACTAAGTGAGATCATTTGCCTTTCAAGACATCATTGTTTTGCATTATTCTGTTGCATATTGATATTCTATGAGTGTGAATGAGTGGTCACCCTAGTGGTTGGCTTGTGAATTGCAACCTTAGGGTTATAGTATTGTATCATCATTTCCAACAGTCCTGAATTTGCTGGTGCTGCCCCAATGTTTGTTCCTTGCACGGTCCTGGGCAAAATAAATTTGGGCAAATTTATGAAGACTGGCATATCTGGCGTACTCCAGTCTTAATAAATGTCCTGAATGCCGCAGGGACCAAGAGATTTAGGAAGAGGCTGTGGCTTCTTCCTAAATCTGTTGGAAGTCTCAGCACCAAAATTGAACTGACAAAGATTTCCATTCTAATTCCTGGCATAAGTTTTAATAAATCCCTGTCCCTGCATCGGCTCGCCCTGCAGAATGTGGCTGGCGAGGTGCGGATCGGACCTTCAGATGCACATATGCTGCAAGAAAGTGCCTTGCCCCAAATGTGCACCTTAATGAACGCACACGCGGTAGTTCAAGAAAAAAATATATATTTACTATAAGTTAATAAAGGCTAGTTAAAGGTAAAATGACAGGGCTAAAGACAAGCAAAATATACAATATAGCATGAACAATTTCAAGGCAAATTCTGCAATGGTTTCTACTTTTACTCTGTCCACTTCTGCAGTATGGACACTGAATGAACAATATACTCAAAACTATCCCTAACTGACCCTGACTTCACATTTGGGTGCACCCCCTTTTCCCCAGTGGTCCAGGTGGACCGCTTACAGTCCGTAGAAGCGCGCGGTGGGGCCCAAAGTCGGTCCTTTCTTTTATAGTGAAGCGTCCTCTCCTCACGGTTATCAGGATCTTGGGAGAAATGAAGTCCTCTTTAACAGACAGGGAAACCAACTGAATGCAATGTAATCCAAAAGCAGATTCCACTCAGCACACTGACAGTCCTGCCGAATCCATACACTGAGCTGGGATGTAAGCCGGGATTTAGCAGGTGCCGTCCAGTACATCAACAGCACTGCGAGTCTCTATCTGTGGTATCCATATACACAGTCACAATGTCAGTCTCACTGATCAGCCACTGAGCACAGTTCCTTTCACGTGGACTCACTAGTCCTGTTGTCTCTTTACACTCTGTTTGTCTCTGGACCAAGATACAGCTTAGCTGTACAGAAAAATCTCCACACCAGTTCAATACAACACTTGCTAAGATGGCTGCTGCTCTCTCTCTCGTCACTTCCTGCTTCTCTGCTCACACTCTGTCTGCAGAACAGGCAAGCTGACATAAAAGGGGGGGGGGGTCTCACTCCAGCATCATGTCACAATTACAATGGCTGCTGTCTTAAAGGAACAGAATCACAGAAATACATTCAACATTAACAGTTTATACAGACAAATGAAGCTTAAGACAACATTGGCTGTCTCTTACATATTCCCCCCCACTTTAAGATTGGCAGTCCCTGCCTATGACTGTATATCCAGAGGGTTGTACTTTTATGCACAGGGTGGTAGTATACCGATGTATGGCAGGCCAAACAAACTCATCCTGCGCATACCGAACAGGGGGAATACCAGCATTTGGCCTAGTGGTCCGTCTGAGGACCGGTGGTATATTATGGGGTGCTGCAGCTATGGGCTGAGAAGGACCAGCGGATTCCGCACCAGAGGGGGCACAGGCCGGAGATACAGTAGTCACAGGTGGAACATCCCCAGGAGTAGGGATCGGCCAACAATCATCCTCCTCGTCGGAGGCCCATTCCGCACCTCCATTCTCTGACTGTGGGAGCTCATTCACATTGGCAGGCCCATCGTGATTTGTCCCTTCAGAATGACACAGGCGCAACATATTTCGGTGAAGTACTCGAACACAATCAGTTCCTTCTTTCTGGACCTGGTACACTGGCCCATTCGCATACTTGCGGCCAACAACACGATACGGCAAAGCCTCCCATCTGCTTTCCAATTTCCCTTGGGGTTTCTTGACACGAACTAGCACCAGGTCGCCTGGTTGCAATGGTGCTTCTTGCACTGGGGTCTTATCAGGATGGGGATGTTCTTGCAGGCGCTGCCGCACCAATCGATGGATCGTCTCAAGTCTCTGCCGATGCGCCCGCACCCAAGAGGTTGGATCCCTCGGAGGGAACCCATCCACATCATTCAACTGTAATTCTCCTATACTTCGCCCAGACCGCCCAAAGAGAAGTGTATAAGGAGAGTACCCCGTTGTAGAATGGACCTGATTGTTATAGGCCCACACCATTTCAGACAAGAACTGAGGCCACTGTAACTTCTTGTCTTCCTCCAGAGTCCGCAGCATCTGTAGCAGAGTTCTGTTGAATCTTTCACAGGCCCCATTTCCCTGAGGGTGGTATGGAGTCGTGTGCGACTTCTTTATCCCGTAGATACGTTGAACTTCTTTCATTACGTGTCCCTCAAAGCAGGCGCCCTGGTCGGAGTGGATGCGTTGGGGGCACCCATATACTCGAATGAAATCTTGGCACAGAGCACGAGCTGCTGACTCAGCTGTCTGGTCCTTGGTGGCGGTTACCACCGCAAATTTGGTGAAGTGATCCACCATTACGAGGCAATACTGGTGTCCGCTATTGGATGGGCCCACCATTAGATAGTCTATCATGACGATTTCTAAAGGTTCCTGGGTCACGATGGTTTGCAGGGGAGCTCTCTGTTCTATTGCCTTATGGATCTCACAAGTTCGACAGCTGCGGCATGCTTCTTCGACCATTTGACGAAGACCAGGGCAGTAAATCAGTCGCTGTAACCAACGAAAGGTCTTCTCATGACCAAAATGTCCATTCTTATTATGAGCCTCAACTGCCAAGGAGCGAGCCAGTTCACTAGGCACCACAATTTGGTATCGAATGTCGATCTCAGAAGGTAAATAGACCTTTCGGCATAGCACTCCATTTTTCATCTCCAACTTTTCCCACTGACTCAAAACAGATAATATCTCACGTGTCAGTCGTTCTCTTTCCTCTCTACAGGGCTTCTGGCCTTTCTCAACACACTTGATCATCTGCGCCAGCCCCTCATGGGTCTGTTGTATCTGTGCCCATTCCTGTCGTGAGGGACCAAAGAAAGGAGCCATTTCAGTCCCCTCCATCTCAAACTGATTAGTGGCGGTCAAGGCCTGTGAAAATCTGCTGAAATCGGGCACCTCCACATGCTCCAACTCATGATCCACGTCTTCTGTGGGGGTCTGGGCAGTTACCCTAGAAAGTCCGTCAGCATTCTGGTTCTCTGTCTTGGACCGATACTTAATGCGGTAATTGAATGTAGACATTCGGGCTATCCACCTCTGCTCTAACGCCCCGAGCTTGGCATTTTCCAGGTGAGCTAGTGGGTTGTTGTCAGTCAGTACTAAAACTTCAGCACCGGTCAAATATTCAGAGAATTTCTCGGTCATGGCCCATACCAGTGCCAACAGCTCCAATTTAAATGAACTATAATTCTCGGGGTTTCTTTCAGAATCTCTCAAAGACGGGCTGCCGTACGCTATGACCCTCTCCTGGCCATCCTGAAGCTGGGAAAGCACTGCTCCAAGACCATACAGGCTTGCATCTGTATATAGCTGGAACGGCAAGTGGTAATCAGCATATGCCAAGATTGGGGCTGTTGTCAGTGCATCCTTCAATGCCTGGAAGGCTTGTTCCTGTTCAGGTCCCCACTTCACGGACCGGTTCTTTGGACCACCGGATGTGCCTCGTAGGAGAGCATTAAGTGGTGCTGCTACCTTGGCGAAATCCTTAATAAACCGTCGATAGTAACCGGCTACTCCAAGGAACGCCCTCACTTCTCGCAGGGTAGTCGGTATCGGCCAATCTTGAACAGCCGCTATCTTGTCTCTTGATGGTCTCACCCCTTCTCCTGATACGCGGTGACCCAAGTAATCAATTTCAGATTGGAACAACCGACATTTACTGGGTTTCAATTTGAGCCCATGTTCCCGCAATCTTCGAAATACTTGCCCCAACTGGTGGAGATGGTCTTCAAAGGTCGCAGAATACACTATAATGTCATCCAAGTAGATGAGAGTGAACTCAAAGTTGAAGTCACCGAGACATTTCTCCATCAACCGCTGAAACGTTCCGGGTGCATTTGTCAACCCGAAGGGCATCCGGTTAAATTCGTATAGTCCCATGGGCAAGATGAATGCCGTCTTCTCCTTGTCTTTTGTGGCCATCGGCACCTGCCAATACCCACTAGCCAGATCTAGTGAGGAGAAGTACCGGGCTCTCCCTAGCGCTGAGAGGGACTCCTCAATCCGTGGCAAGGGGTAGGAATCTCGTACGGTGCAAGCGTTTAACTTCCGATAGTCTACGCAAAATCGGATGGACCCATCTTTTTTTCTTACTAACACCACAGGAGCCGCCCAGGGACTCTGGCTTTCTTGGATGATCCCACCCTGTAGCATCTTAGCTAACAGTTCTTTCACTTCCTGATACAACTGTGGAGGAATTTGTCGGTAGCGCTCTCTAATTGGAAGGGTGTCTCCTGTGGGAATCTCATGGTAGATCCCTGTGGTACATCCAAAATCTTCAGCATACCGTGCAAAGGTGGCTTGGTTCTCCCACAACAGCTCATCTACCTTCTGCACCCATTCCAGAGAACATGAACTTACATCCATCTTCATCTGTTCTCGAATTGCACAGCCATTCCATTCAGAGGTGGGTTCCTCATCTTCTCCCATGGACACAGTTACGGTCCACTCATCCCTTTCAGTCGGCTTCAGCTGCATTGGAGTTACTTTCCTTACTTCCTCCGGAGTCACATAGATGTTAGCCAGCAGCCTCCCTGGGGTCAGGTCCACACTCTGGTCCTGAGTGTTTACACATCGAAGTGGTACTCTTCCATTGCGAACTATTGCCAAGGAACGGGCCACTAGCGGATCAACACCTCCTTCGGCTGCCTGCAGTGGTTCTACCAACACAGCTATGCCCTCTAGTTTCCGACAGGTGCCTACGGGCATGGACACTATTGTCTCCCGACTGGGTGGCAGTGTAACTTTTGTATGCAAAGGAACTGAAATTCGAGCCAGAGGACGCTGTGCATCTGAACTTTTCTGTAAGCCACATGTCCGGATCAGCCGCTGGAAAGCTGTTTGAGTAGGCCGATGGGTGGTGGTTTCTTTCCAATAACCGTGACCTTTCTTTTCAAAGAGGATCTGATCTAATTCTTTTAACACATTCATCCCCAAAATGACAGGGACCTTTACTTCATGTGACTCCTGTACCACCACAATGCCTTTCCTACCTAGATCTTGGCCACATACCCGGACATTCATCCAGGCCACTCCCACGACCGGAACTGGTAACTGGTTAGCTGCGACCACTCGTACGAATGTATGGGGATCATATTTCACATGTTGCCGGAAGTACCGTTCATAACAGTCTCTACTCAAGGTCGTTACTTGGGAACCCGTGTCAATCATCCCGGTAACCGGAATACCCTCCATTTCCACCTGTATGACAGGACTTGCAGCGATCAGGTCATCATCAGGGCATTCTCCCCACATAGTCTCCTTGTCAGTCTCCCCTACTACACGCCCTTCAGCAGCAGGGGACTTCAGTTTAACGGCGGTCTCTCATAAGTTTGTCGCTGCTCTGGACATCTAGCAGCAACGTGGCCCATCCGGCCACACTCCCAGCAGCGTATCCCCCGTCGTTCTGGCCATCTGTTTGGGCCCCTTCGGTAAGCCCCTTCGATTTCTCCTGAGCACTGCACTAAATGATTTGGACCCCTTCGGTAGGTCCTATCCTCACCCCTCCAGCGGGGTGGTGGGTGATTCTGACTTGCTGGGTGTGGATGGCTCACCCTTTCATCTCCAGTCTTCTGGAAGTCTGCAATTTTCATAGACTGCTCATCACAACGAGTGTGCAAGTGTTCCATTTGTTCTTGCAGTTTCTGCATTACTGTGAGAATTTCTTTAACCGTCCCTTTTTCTACTGTCTCTGAGCCAGAACTAGCCCCCTGTGACAAAGTAACTCCAACTGCGGTCTGCGGCCTCGGGACCATACTATTGGCACGGGAGATGGCCTCTACCTGTACATCATGGAATTTAGCATCAGTCTCTCGTCGTATAAAATCCTGCATAGTCACAGTTAAACTGCCGTCACGTATCCCCAGGACAAACTGGTCACGGAGAGTCCGATCAGGGTTACAGAAGGCTGGCGAGCCCCCTCTTTCCTTCCTTTGAATATCTCGGAGCAGTTCTTGTAGGGCATTTGCATATTGGGGAAGGCTTTCATTCTCCTGTTGTACCCTCTGGAAGAACCGAGCCTGCAGAGACCCCAGCAATGCAGTTTCTCCATAGATGGTTTCTAGAATCTGGACTACTTGCTCAAATGTCTGCCTTTGTTCAAATGGCCTCAGTATCACCGTGGTCTTAGCATCCCCTTGTAATGTCAATATTGCTAGCTCTACTAGTACTTCTGGTGCGGTCTGGTACATTCGCTGTATCATTCGTATCTGTTCCACCCACATACTCACTGACATATTATTGCCATCAAATTTAGCTAACTGACTCATTATAGCCCCTGCTGGCATTCTTCCTCCAGCACCATTCTCCCGAACGGGTGCGTCACCGTCCATTCTGGTAAGCGGATCCTGCCGACTACGCCAATTTGTGAACCGAGAGCAAGGCAGGTGGTTTGGACTCCGCAACCAGAAATGAACGCACACGCGGTAGTTCAAGAAAAAAAAAATATATTTACTATAAGTTAATAAAGGCTAGTTAAAGGTAAAATGACAGGGCTAAAGACAAGCAAAATATACAATATAGCATGAACAATTTCAAGGCAAATTCTGCAATGGTTTCTACTTTTACTCTGTCCACTTCTGCAGTATGGACACTGAATGAACAATATACTCAAAACTATCCCTAACTGACCCTGACTTCACATTTGGGTGCACCCCCTTTTCCCCAGTGGTCCAGGTGGACCGCTTACAGTCCGTAGAAGCGCGCGGTGGGGCCCAAAGTCGGTCCTTTCTTTTATAGTGAAGCGTCCTCTCCTCACGGTTATCAGGATCTTGGGAGAAATGAAGTCCTCTTTAACAGACAGGGAAACCAACTGAATGCAATGTAATCCAAAAGCAGATTCCACTCAGCACACTGACAGTCCTGCCGAATCCATACACTGAGCTGGGATGTAAGCCGGGATTTAGCAGGTGCCGTCCAGTACATCAACAGCACTGCGAGTCTCTATCTGTGGTATCCATATACACAGTCACAATGTCAGTCTCACTGATCAGCCACTGAGCACAGTTCCTTTCACGTGGACTCACTAGTCCTGTTGTCTCTTTACACTCTGTTTGTCTCTGGACCAAGATACAGCTTAGCTGTACAGAAAAATCTCCACACCAGTTCAATACAACACTTGCTAAGATGGCTGCTGCTCTCTCTCTCGTCACTTCCTGCTTCTCTGCTCACACTCTGTCTACAGAACAGGCAGGCTGACATAAAAGGGGGGGGTCTCACTCCAGCATCATGTCACAATTACAATGGCTGCTGTCTTAAAGGAACAGAATCACAGAAATACATTCAACATTAACAGTTTATACAGACAAATGAAGCTTAAGACAACATTGGCTGTCTCTTACAAATGCCATCCCTCTACGCCAGAAATCTTGGAAAGACTATTGGCTATTGCAATGCCAAATTGTGGGAACTAGTAAGGGGCATTATTCTGTGTAGGGACCAGAAAAAAAAAGATTATACTGTGAGAGGGCACTAAGTAGACATTATTCTGTATGGGGGCCAGTAAAAGGCCATTATACCGTGTGAGGGCACAAAATGGGCATTATACTGTGTGGGGACCAGTAAAGGAATATTATACTGTGTGGGGGTATTAAGTGGGTATTATAATGTGCAGGGAGCAGTGAAAGGATATTATACTGTGGGGGGGGGGGAACTAGGCGGGCATTATACAGTACTGTGTGGAGCAGTCCTGTGTAAAATATGGAAGTGTGTTGTATAAGGAGTCTGGATTTTTAACAAACAAGATAGTAAATGCCGAACTATTTGGTCTAGATTTTTTGACCTATACATAGGATGTGGCATGTAAATAGGGGCACAGCCTAAAATTTCAAATGCTGCCAACTATATTGCACTGGTTTCATGAGAAATTTGAGTCCTTAACCCCTTCCCTCTCAGCCAGGGGCGCACTGCTAATGAGGCGAGGTGAGGCGGCCGCCTCGGGCGGCACTGTCCGGGGGGCGGCATTTTTACTATTTAATGTAAACCAGCCCAGGACAGGCCGCTTTAAAAAAAAAAAACAAAAAACAGCTGAGCGCGGCCTGTCCTGGGCTGGTTTACAAAACGTCGCATCTCAGCGCAGGCGGCGATACAATGACGTCATCACACCGCCTACACTGAGACACAGACGTCGCGGACAAGAGGAGGAGGCGGCGGCTGCATCAAGGCATCGCAGGTGAGTATAGCTTTTTTTTATCTATATAAATAGGCCGTAACCTGTTGGAGTATCCCCGGCAGGTAACGGCCTATTTATTTACCTACCCACGTCTGCTCGTGGCCGCCCCCGCTTCCCCTTCTGCTATGGGACGCAGAAAGGGAAGTGGATGCTGCTGTGAGCGGCCGCGGGGATCGGTAAGTTAGGCCGCGGGCCGCAAATACTACTATTATTATACTCCGGGGTCTATTCAGACCCAGGAGTATAATAATCGGAGGCCTAGGGTTGGTGAGGGAACATAAAAAACAGTGTTACTCACCTCCTGCGATCCGATGTAACTCCGAGCAGGCTTGAGGCCTGTGGTGACGTCATCAGGTCGCGTCGCCGGCCTGATCACGTGACGTGTGTGCGCAATTAAACAGGGCCGAAAGCTGCAAGGAGTGCACCGGTGTCCAGGATAGGTAAGTAACTCTGATTTTTATGTTTGTATTCTCCCCTGGGTCTCCAATCATTATACTCTGGGGTCTGAAAAGACCCCAGAGTATAATAATAGTTCATGGGTCGGCCACTATGGGGCATAATACCCTGTGCAGGGACCACTGTAGAGCATAATACCCTGTGCAGGGGCCACTCTGGAGCATAATACAAGTGCAGGAGCCACTATAGAGCATAATACTGGGTGCAGGGGTCACTATGGAGCATAATACAAGTGCAGGGGCCACTATAGAGCATAATACCGAGTGCAGGGGCCACTATAGAGCATAATACAAGTGTAGGGGCCACTATGGAGCATAATACCAGTGCAAGGGCCACTATGGAGGATAATACCAGTGCAGGGGCCACTATGGAGCATAATACCCTGTGCAGGGGCCACTCTGGAGCATAATACCAGTGCAGGGGCCACTATGGAGCATAATACCGTGTGCTGGGGCCACTATAGAGCATAATACAAGTGCAGGGGCCACTATGGAGCATAATACCAGTGAAGGGGCCAATATGGGGCATAAAACTGTGTGCAGGAGTTGCTGCGGAACATAATACAGTGTGCAGTGGCCAATGCGGGGCAAAATACCGTGTGCAGGGGCCACTATGGAGCATAATACCGTGTGCAGGGGCCGCTGAGAGGCATAATACAGTGTGCAGGGGCCGCTGCGGGCCATAACACAGTGTAATACTGTGTGCAGGGGCTGTTGTGGAACATTATAGTGTGTGTAAATGGGGCGCTATAAACATGGGCTATGGCACCTGTTTATATTATACGCTGTCTGTTTTTAGTGACTGTGTGATGTAATTGTAGCCTTGTCACATACTGTAGACATGTACAGGACGAGGCTGCAGTTACATTACATGGCCGCTATGAGATGAATTACACTATGTAAACAGAGAAGCGGTCACGGCTCTTACACAGGTACCATTCAAACAGCTGGTCAGTGGGGGTCCTGGGTTTTTGAACCCCACTGATTAGTTTATTAATGACCTGGAAAACCTGTTAATTAGTTAACACCTGGGGCATTATTAATAAGGGGCACTATTTATACAGGGTACACACGGACATTATTAATATAAAGATACACTTGGGGGTATTATTCATTATGGGGGATTATATCATATATTATATAATTGGGGTAGCAGCAGGATGGGGGTGCAGGTGAGGACAATGTGGGTTGGATGCCTGGAAAAGTGAGGAGCCAAAGATGTCTGTGCTGCAAACTTTACAGAGACAAGTCACAGCTGGAAGAAGTGGTCATGGCGGTCCAAAGGGAAGAGACAGGAAATGTGACCGATTAGTCAGAGACGTCACCTGTAAGTCACAGAATGTTACTGTCCTGTATTCACCTAAATGATAGAGGATAAATACCTGAGTGATGGGGGTCTGTCTGCTGAGACCCCACTGAGCCTGAGAATTGGGTTTTTCCCCCCACTAGGTGGGAATTCAGCCTGACCACAGCCATATATATAGGTGTGTCACTTGGTGGATGGACGAACCCGCGTGGTTCTCATTCACTTCAATGGGAATGCCAAAGATACCCGAAGTCCAGTCCTCAGCTATCTGCGGGGGTCCTATTATAGAGAATGGGGGCCACGTGGGCTCGTCCATCCACCAAGCAGAAGATGTGAGAAGTTATTGTCATTGTTTATGCCGTGTCGTTGATCTGATACTGAAGTAATGCAGGAAGAAGAATTCTTATAAACTGTTTTATAACTTTGTGTATTGTGTATATTGTGCGACGATAACAGTGTGTTAAACTAGTAGCATGGAAACTCAGTTTTTTTTTTTTTTTTTTTTTTTTTGGGGGGCGTCTTTCTATAGTCCGCCTCAGGCAGCAAAGAGGCTAGGGTCACCACTGCTCTCAGCACCATACTAACATGTCATGCAGGTCTTTTAAAAAACTCTAATTTTGGCAGATAACCCCTTAGATCTGAACATATGGTACCTCACCCTTCCAAAATAATATGGTTCCAAGGGGTTGCCAAGACAGTCAGGAAGACTATTAATAGCCATGTACAGAAGTGTATAAGACACTGCTAGAAACATAACTACAGTAATGCACAATATACTGTAATACAAAAGTACTGCATAGATCAGTGATGGGGAACATTATAGTGCCCAAACTGCAACCCAAAACGAACTAATTTATCGCAAAGTGCCAACACGGCAATGTAACCTTAATCCTCTGCGGATCTACAATTGGGACAGTTACGGACTCACAAAATACGGTGGTGTGAATGGGGCTTTACAGAGCTTTCAATGATACAAAACAACTTTGTACTGAAGGTAATAGTCTCTGCATTTGGCATAATTTTAAACAATTAATGTTCACTATTTACATCGCGCAGGATCTGTTTTATAGTGACCGTGCAATATTATTACAGCCTGTGCTAATATCACACGTCTGCTATAAAACAGATACTGTGTGATATAAATAGTGAAGGGGCCCCCACACAGTACAATGCGCTCCACAGTGGGCCCCCACACAGTATAATATGCTTCTTACCTGCACTTCCATGAAGAGCAGGTCCTCCTTCTACCATGGTGCAGGCACAGATGAATGACATCATCTCGCCTGCGTCGGAACAGAGGCCACATTTTTCTGTCAGTGTAAATTGCACTGACCTACACCTACACTGACAGTTTGCGATCGCTCACTAACGGGGAATCCTGTACTGGATGATTCCCCATTAGTGAATGATCGGGAAGCCAGGATGGGACGACAGCGTGCCATAGGTTCACCATCACGGGCATAGGGGGTCAAGGGATTCATGCTGAAGTCCCCTTGTGGAACAGTAAAAAAAAAAAAAAAAAACACCTCAATGAACAATTTTTTATTTTTTTTTGGTCACTTTGCCTTCCACACAATAAAGGAATAAAATGTCATTAAAAGGTTGAATTTACCAGAAAATGGTAGCAACTACAGCAGGCCCCACAAAAAAAGAGACATGATATAGCTCACAACAAAATAGGAATAGGAAGTGCTATGGTTATACTCGGAGTCTCTTTAGACCCAATAGTATAATAATTGTAGGCCCAGGGGAAAAAACAAGTCATATTTGCCTTTTCTCAATTCCCCGGGGCCCAGTAGTACGTGGGGACATCAACATCATTACATCATGAAATTATGATGATGTCAATACCTGCACGTAGACACAGACAAATTCATAAGCCCCATCGGTGGCCTGAGGCTGCTGAGGCCAGAGAGGATGCAGCAGCGTCCCAGAGAGGAGACAAAAGGTGAGGGTCAGTGGGTTTATTTCACCCGCACCTCCCCAGGTCCTAATGGAATCCTTAGCTTACTATCCATGGAGTAACCACCATTACAAACAGCCGACATGTAGATAGGCAGACGTTCCCAATACCAATGGTACCGAGGCAGCAAACAGGAACCAGTCAGATGGAGCAAAGGTGGAGGCTGGTGGTGTTTGGTTGTAAGTGGAGGTAAAAGCGGTCAGGGCAGGTTGCAGACAGAACAAGGTCAACAACACAACCCAGGTATAGAACAAATGGAGTGGTAGCAATACAGCTTTTTTAGACTCAGAAACCAAAAAGATCATATTGGTCAGACACAGAGCTAGGATCCGTCTAAAGTCTGGAACTTGATCATTGGCTGGAGTTGGTGCATGTGTGTGAATCATGGCCAAACTGCACAAGGCAAAGAAGACAACTGGGTATCTGAACAGTTTAGTCAGCATATCTTAACAGTCTCCATCCTCCTGGTGGTCGTGGCCACTGGAATGGTTTTCCCACTCACTGGCACCTTTGTGTTTCAGCATGCCAGTGCCAGTACTGCTGGTATTATCTGCTACCCACTTAATCCTTCTCTGCTATAAGGTGCTTACACCAGCTCTTTCCCCTTCTTAAAGGGCTAGCACGCAGTCACTATCCCTGGGCACCACTACCTATACATCCCTGTTACTCCCTTTACACAGCACCTAAACAAAGTTTCTTAGCTTGTCTGGTTCCTGCTGTATATTGTTTCAGTTCCCGTTTAGTGATTCGCCATACCAGACCCCGACTTGTATTCCTGACCTTGTTTCCAAGTTGCTGACCTGGATTGTTTCTGACCATCACACATGTGCTGCCTGCACTGACCTCCTGCCTGTTCTTGACTGTGTACAAACTCTACCCTATCTAACCTTAGACCAGAACCCGGACCACACTCCTGCCTAACCCTTATTGCTTCACCCCAACATCTCTTGGCCTGCTTGACTATCGGCTACCAATACCAGGACCACTTCAAATGGTGACGACCTGGTGGTCTCCCCGCAATGGAATCCAGATTCATGGTGGTTACTTAGGTAAAGTCCTCTGATATGGCACAGTCAGACTAATTTGTTAGTGCGGTGGGTCTACACCATTGGTTTGCAACAGTAAAATGATTGGTACAAAGTGTCTGCCTTCAAATTTTCACCCAGGGGTGTAGAGTCGGTAGGTCAAACCACTCTGACTCTGACAATCATAAGTACAATAGACGGGCGAGTCCCAAAAAGGAAAATTCTCTGTATCGGCCACGATATGCCAGCTCACTTCTTTGGATCCTCTGTATTCTCCTCAAGGCTGTTGTACTATCCCTGCTCTCGACCTGACTGTTTGTCAGCTGTAGCTAATGGAGGCAACTCCAGGGGCAGCAACTAGTGATGGGAGAACCTTGTGACACTTGTTTTGCTAATATTCGCGAGATTCACCATTCAGTTCGAGCTTTGCCAAAAGTGTCATGATGTGAAAGCTTCCCATGTGACCTGGCACCATGGATGTCACACAGAAGGCTGCACGAGGCCAGAAGACAGTAGGCGATAAGATTAAACACCACAGCAGAGCCCTGGAGAGGCGAGGAAAAGTCATTATCGGTGGGGGTTCTGCATCTCCCCCAGGCCTTCACTTATTATACTTTTCAGACTCCAGAATAATGATTCATGGATGATGAAGCCCAATAGTTTTGGGTTCCGCTGAGTCTGAAATTTTTGAAAAATTTGCTACAAATTCAGCTTGTTCTGAACTGGTTTTTCTATCTATAATAGTAACCTAGGGAGTCTCTGAGGATCTTAAGTCAATGAAGTAGGTGAGTTCTACATTTTAGGCTGTTTCTAACCTTGTGGTTTAATTAAACCTATTGAATGATCAGATTTGGTCACGTGACTACGTCACTGCCAGGTATTGTAAGGAGCAGCGACATCTGATCATAACTCATGCCAGGCTTTAAAGGGGATGGACTCAGTTCTACAGGAAATCCCTATATTGTGTGTCAGGTGAAGCTTTTTTCATTTCCTTGGTAATCCCTGGTCAGCCCCACATGTCACCCCAAGCCTCTCTCTTTCTTACACAGACTGCTCCCCATGCCACCATTTCCTATTTTATATACAGACTTCTACCCCATGATCCCACAAAGACTGCTCCCCAGCTCCTCTCTTCTCTCACAGACCTCCCCCATGGCCCCGCTCCCACACAGACTGCTCCCCATGCTCCTCTCTTCTCTCACAGACCTCCCCCATGGCCCCGCTCCCACACAGACTGCTCCCCATGCCCCTCTCTTCTCTTTCAGACCTCCCCCATGGCCACACTTCCACACAGACTGCTCCTCATGCTCCTCTCTTCTCTCATAGACCTCCCCCATGGCCACACTCCTACACAGACTGCTCCCCATGCCCCTCTCTTCTCTCACAGACCTCCCCCATGGCCCTGCTCCAACACAGACTGCTCCCCATACCCCTCTCTTCTCTCACAGACCTCCCCTATGGCCACACTCTCACACAAACTGCTCTCCATGCCCCTCTCTTCTCTCACAGACCTCCCCCATGGCCCAGCTCCTACACAGACTGCTCCCCATACCCCTCTCTTCTCTCACAGACCTCCCTCATGGTCACACTCCCACACAGACTGCTCCCCATTCTCTCCCCTCTCACTGACTACTCCCCATACCCCTCTCTTCTCTCACAGACCTCCCCTATGGCCACACTCCCACACAGACTGCTCCCCCTGCTCCTTTCTTCTATCACAGACCTCCCCTATGGCCACACTCCCACACAAACTGCTCCCCACGCTCCTTTCTTCTCTCACAGACCTCCCCTATGGCCCTGCTCCCACACAGACTGCTCCCCATTCTCTCCCCTCTCACAGACTACTCCCCATACCCCTCTCTTCTCTCACAGACCTCCCCTATGGCCCTGCTCCCACACAGACTGCTCCCCATGCTCCTCTCTTCTCTCACAGACCTCCCCTATGGCCATACTCCCACACAGACTGCTCCCCATGCTGCTCTCTTCTCTCACAGACCTCCCCTATGGCCACACTCCCACACAGACTGCTCCCCATGCTCCTCTCTTCTCTCACAGACCTCCCCTATGGCCACACTCCCACACAAATTGCTCCCCATGCTGCTCTCTTCTCTCACAGACCTCCCCTATGGCCACACTCCCACACAAACTGCTCCCCATGCTGCTCTCTTCTCTCACAGACCTCCCCTATGGCCACACTCCCACACAGACTGCTCCCCATTCTCTCCCCTCTCACAGACTGCTGCTCATGCCCCCTTCCTTCAACAGACTGCTCCCTATGCTCCCTTTCCCTTACAGAGTGCTCTTTTTCTCTCTACTGTGTTCATAGATAAGCTTTGATTCTTGGACTACTAAACAAGCTGTTTCTACACTGAATTAAACATCCACATGACAGTCCAAATGTATTATGTGATAGCTAAGGCTGCAGATTCCTCTTGCTAATATTTCCATTCATGTCATTGGGTGCCACAGTCAGGGAGGACACAGCTCCAGTATATCAACAAGGAGAGCCACGCCATTCACCACAAGAACACTGGACTGTGCGTGGTCTCTGCAATGGAACTTGGCAGAGGTTTTTATACAAGGATATTTTTTATTTATAAAATTAATAAAACATATATATGATATAAAACATCCAGACTACAATATGCCTATAGATTATTCTTTCATTCTATGGGTTAACTAATCGTCTAAAAGATCCAGAGAGAATAAATATTCAGGTGAATTCAGATTTAGACGTCCCCCGGGATCGGCTCACCTGAGACGTCTGTGGAAGTTGTTAATGAGTCATTAGAACGCCCATTATATCCTTCCCCTGGTTCACTTGGAGTGCTGGAAATCACTGGGGGCCATATCACCCCTATATATATGTAGCCAGAAGACAGTGAGCCAAGCTGTGGAGAAAGGGACATGGACCTTACCCCTGGACTTTGTCTTTAGATGTAAGTACCCCAGGGTGGGATTAGTGGAAATTCATGGGAACAAATGTAATACAAAGTAACAATTTATCTGTGGATCTTGTTTATCTAACTATAATTTCTTGATGTATTAAGTCCTGAACCTGCACACACTGTACAGCTGCACAACCTATGTACTGTATGTGTATACACTATATACTGTATATCCTGCCTCTATTTCTGTGGTGATGTCCCATGACAATTTGACTGTAGAATTCTTCTGCCAAAACAAAGGACCTGGTGATATAAAGCACACGTGTAACACACAAAGGGGCACAAGAACGAACTTGTTTAATGAAATAAAATGTTTGTCTTTTTAAAAAAAATCTTAAAAGCTCTGTGCGACTTAAAAAAACCAAAAAATGTAAGTAAAATTATATAATATAGGATTATATAATATAATATAATTAAAATAGGCCCATAATTGATAATATACTGAAAAATATAGTTGTGTGCATGAGAGCTTACTGGGTCAGGACCAGTTCTAGGTTTATAGATGTACAATGGGTACGGAAAGTATTCAGACCCCTTTAAATTTTTCACTCTTTGTTTCATTTTATTTCTCATTAATGTACACTCAGCTCCCCATCTTGACAGAAAAAAAAACAGAAATGTAGATATTTTTGCAAATTTATTAAAAAAGAAAAACTGAAATCTCCCATGGCCATAAGTATTCAGAGCCTTTGCTCAGTATTGAGGAGAAGCCGCTTCCTTTTGAGCTAGTACAGCCAGGAGTCTTCTTGGGAATGATGTAACAAGTTTTTCACATCTGGATTTGGGGATCCTCGGCCATTCTTCCTTGCAGATCCTCTCCAGTTCCGTAAGGTTGGATGGTGAACGTTGGTGGAGCCATTTTCAGGTCTCTCCAGAGATGCTCAATTGGGTTGAGGTCCGGGCTCTGGCTGGGCCAGTCAGGAATGGTCACAGAGTTGTTCCGAAGCCGCTCCTTTGTTATTTTAGCTGTGTGCTTAGGGTCATTGTCTTGTTGGAAGGTGAACCTTCGGCCCAGTCTGAGGTCCAGAGCACTCTGGCAGAGGTTTTCTTCCAGGATATCTCTGTACTTGGCCACATTCATCTTTCCTTCAATTGCAACCAGTTGTCCTGTCCCCCATAGCATGATGCTGCCACCGCCATGTCTCACTGTTGGGATTGTATTGGGCAGGTGATGAGCAGGGTCTGGTTTTCTCCACACATACCGCTTAGAATTAACGCCAAAAAGTTCAATCTTCATCTCATCAGACCAGAGAATCTTATTTCTCATAGTCTGGGAGTCCTTCATGTGTTTTTTGGCAAACTCTATGTGGGCTTTCATACAGTATGTCTTGCACTGAGGAGAGGTTTCCTTCGGGCCCCTCTGCCATAAAGCCCCGACTGGTGGAGGCTGCAGTGATAGTGACTTTGTGGAACTTTCTCCCATCTCCCTACTGCATCTCTGGAGCTCGGTCACAGTGATCTTTGGGTTCTTCTTTACTTCTCTCACCAAGGCTCTTCTCCCACCATTGCTCAGTTTGGCTGGACGGCCAGGTCTAGGAAGAGTTCTGGTCGTCCCAAACTTCTTCCATGTAAGGATTATGGAGGCCGCTGTGCTCTTAGGAACCTTGAGTGCTGCAGAAATTCTTTTGCAACCTTGACCAGATCTGTGCCTTGCCACAATTCTGTCTCTGAGCTCCTTGGGCAGTTCCTTTGACCTCCTGATTCTCATTTGCTCTGACATGCCCTGTGAGCTGTGAGGTCTTATATAGACAGGTGTGGCCTTTCCTAATCAAGTCCAATCAGTTTAATTAAACACAGCTGGACTCCAATGAAGGAGTAGAACCATCTCAAGGAGGATCAGAAGGAAATGGACAGCATGTGAGTTATATATGAGTGTCACAGCAAAGGCTCTGAATACTTATGGCCATGGGAGATTTCAGTTTTTCTTTTTTTAATAAATTTGCAAAAATATCTACATTTCTGTTTTTTTTCTGCCAAGATGGGGAGCTGAATGTACATTAATGAGAAATAAAATGAACTTTTTTGCTTTTAGTAAATGGCTGCAATGAAACAAAGAATGAAAAATTTAAAGGGGTCTGAATACTTTTTGTACCTACTGTAAAAAAAAAAAGGTTTCCAGTCACTCACAACAAGCAGAGATCTTGTAACTTTTTTTTTTTTTTGGGGGGGAAGGGGTGTATTCTATTTCCTCTCTATATTATGTGACCCCCCCCCCATTCTTTAGTCCAATCAACTACTATTGGCCAAATTAGTGTGTAACAACATGGGTTTGTTATGAATTTTTCTACCAAACCAGAAATTTTTGAGTTTCTCCTTGAACAAATCCAGCAAAATGGAAACCAGTTGGCCCCCATGGTGCTGTCCATTTTAAGCAAGGCAGGTATTTAAAAAAAAAAAAAAAACATTTACTCAATTTCGTGGGCTACTCCAGCATTCTGGTCCTCTTTCCAGGCCAAGCGCCATCTTCTTAATCCCTCAGGTCTTCATTGACCCTGAGATGAAGACCAGAATACTATAGGATGCCACCATGGAGCCTAAGAAAGGTGAGTAAATGTTTTTTTTAATTTTTACACACCTTCCCTGGTCTCTGTTTTTTATTTTCTGGGGCCAGAAGAAACCCCAGAGTATAATATGCAACTTCATATGGACTCCAAAGCTAATTATTACTCGGCAATGAATGAATATTTGCAAACAAAATCTAATAAGGTTTGCCCACCACTGCAATCGGCAATAGTATAAGGGGTAAGCATCCCATATTGATATATATTGGAAATATGTAAATATACATATTATATGTACATAATATTTGATACAGATCTGTCCCACTGCCATAGTGAGTTTCTGTATGTTGAAGAGTCAAGAGATTGGACTAGAGATTGGACTATTCCTCCTAAAAGTGGTGGATGAATTATTCTAGAATAGGTAACCATAAGGATACCATTTTTTTCATTGACAACTATCTCTTAGTTCTAGATACACATACATTTCTTTACCTACATCTTCAGTGAAGCCAATGGCCAACATGACCCAATCAAATGTCCGTGAGTTTGTCCTGCTTGGATTTCCGGGTCTTGCAGAGAAGTTCTCTCCTGTGGTCTCCATCACCATCTTCTTTTTCTATAATGTGTCTCTCTGCGCCAATGGGATTGTCATAGTGTTGATTATCCTAAGAAAACACCTTCACCAGCCAATGTACGTCATCATCGGTAACCTGGCCTTCTCCGACTTACTTTTTGACACATTGACCTTGCCAAAAATAATTGCCAAGTATTGGTTTGGGGACGGATCCTTGTCCTTCTCTGTGTGTTTTATCCAAATGTTCTTTGCCCATTATTTGGCCACTTTTGATTCCTTCATTATCATGCTGATGGCCATGGACCGTTACGTTGCTATTTGTAAGCCGCTAAGATATCATACTATTATCAGTAACCGCGTGGTGACCATCCTGTGCTTATTATTCTGTCTTTTTGCTGCCATCATTGGCCTTATTATTACCACCTTAGGTCTTTGGCTTCCATATTGTGGACCTAACAGAATTAAGAGCTGTTTCTGCTCATTCACTCCTGTTGCCGTCTTGTCTTGTGTCGATTCCGCTTTGGCCAGGAGGACTGGATTCATCATCGCCTTGTTCGCCCATCTTTGCCCATTGTCCTTTATTGTCTTTTCGTTCATCATCATCCTTTCAAAGATGTGCTCATTGGGGCGCTCTGAAAATTGGCAGAAGGCTTTTTACACCTGTACCACTCACTGGTTCGTCATTGGATTGTACTTCATCCCCCGACTCATCGTCTACACCTACAACCAGATCCAACTGATTCCCAACGCCGATGTCAATGTCCTGCTGATTTGCCTATACACATTCGCACCGCATTTCGACAGCCCTATTATATTTTGTCTTCGGACTGAGGAAATTAAAAGGACTCTAAGAAATGTATTAAGAGGATGGACAACCAAGATGTATTAACCATTTCTTCGTGTTCAGAATTTTTTGGTAACTATTGACCATCTAACATTATACGTAATGATTATTATCAAATAGGACAACTTATTGCAAAATCAAATTCTAGACATCTTATAAGGGGACATCATAGAGGTGACACCGTTTTCACACTGGAAACACTGCATACATGGGGAGTATATTCCGACATGTGCCGATATATAGGTGGCATACTTCATCCATAAGATCCCATGTAAAATCATGTGTACTTTATGCTATGCATGCTATGTTTTTCTTTAATGGTTAAGTACACTGTTCCATAAAGCAATGAGCATCCATACTATACCTGCGCAGCATAGAGTATGCAAGGTCAGTGGGACCCTATGGATGTTTGACATATGCACCAATACAGAAGCTAAACGTATATGCTCAACTTCGCTATGAATTTACTCTTATATATATTTCTTTCTTCACTCTCTTTTTCACCAAAATATTACTCAGGATCTCCAAACACTGGGATGGAAAATCTGCCTGGTTCTAAAGATAGGAGTGCCTGTAGCGAAGTCTTCGAGGGCTGAACAGAATTATGAGAATTAACTTGAGATCAACAGGAGCTCAAGATCAAGCTCCTGGGCTTCAATGTAAAATCCATAACAGGTGTCTCTTTACTGTATGTGACTTTGCGCCACCTCAGCAATAGGTTCCTGGGTTCCTGACTGCAACTTCTGTATCCCCTATAGCTACAACCTTGACCAAGTTCTAGTTTGGTCTTTAGTTGGTTTCTCCTCAGCCATTGAGATGGACTGTACACTGGATTTTGAGCTTTCGATCATTGTCTTGTTGCATATGCCAATGGTGGAATGGTACAGTGTAGAGTTTTCAACAGGTAAAGGTTTTCCAGGTCAAGGGGCATCCAAGCCTGTTTCGCGGCTCCCCCCCATTCCCCTAATAAATTTACACCTAAGACCACACTCTAGAATACAGACCAGACCGATCCCCAAAATTAATACAGCTCCAGTAATAAATACAGACCCCTGACCAAACCCCATAATCAAATGCAAGCTGCATACACTATACATTTCCCAGATCAGGTCCTCTTAAAGGAGTTTTACGACCAAAGCAAGTTAACCGCTATTCATAGGAAAGGAGGTAACTTGCAGATCTGTGGGGGTCCGACCGCTCCATTCATTTTAGTGGGAATGTCAGAGATAGGCGAGGACCGAACTTCAGTTATGTCCAGCAGTCCTATTGAAATGAAAGGAGCCGTGATCATGCTGCCTGACCACCGATCCATCCACTCTCTTTATCAGCGGGGATATGAGTGGTGGGACCCCCACTGTTCTGCAAGCTATCCCCAATCCTATGGATACAGGATAACTTGCTTTGGTTGGAAAACCCCTTTAAACATACATATTTGGACACTGCCACAAAATTTTTTTTTTTTTACCTGTTTACTGAAACATATTCAAGTTATAGTTATATATTGGACAAAGACATAAAGTCCAGACTTTCAGCTTTCATTTGAGGGTATCCACATTAAAATTAGATGAAGGGTTTAGGAGTTTCAGCTAACATGTGCCACCCTGTTTTTAAAGGGACCAAAAGTAATTGGACAATTGACTCTGTGGCTGTTTCATGGGCAGCTGTGGGGGCAATTCCTTCATTATCTCATTCTCAATTAAGCAGATAAAAGGCCTGGAGTTGATGTGAGGTGCGGTGCTTGCATTTGGAAAATTTTGCTGTGAAGAAAACATGCGGTCAAAGAAACTCTCCATGCAGATGAAACAAGCCATCCTTAAGCTGCAAAAACAGAAAAAACTCATCCGAGAAATTGCTACAATATTAGGAGTGGCAAAATCTACAGTTTGGTACATCCTGAGAAAGAAAGAAAGCACTGGTGAACTCATCAATGCAAAAAGACCTGGACCTGGCCCACGGAAGACAACAGTGGTGGATGATCGCAGAATAATTTCCATGGTGAAGAGAAACCCCTTCACAACAGCCAACCAAGTAGGCAATGTAGGATGTAGGCAATGTATTAATATCCAAATCTACCATAAAGAGAAGACTGCATGAAAGTAACTACAGAGGGTTCACTGCACGGTGCGAGCCACTCATAAACCCCAAGATCAACCTCTACCAGAATGATGGAAAGAAAAAAGTATGGCAAAGGCGTGGTACAGCTCATGATCCAAAGTATACCACATCATCTGTAAGACATGGCGGAGGCGGCAGTGCGATGGCTTGGGCCTGCATGGCTGCCAGTGGCGCTGGGTCACTAGTGGTTATTGATGATGTGACACAGGACAGAAGCAGCCGGATGAATTCTGAGCTATTCAGAGACATACTGTGTGCTCAAATCCAGCCAAACTGAGCAATAATACAGATGGACAATGACCCAAAAAATAAAGCCATGTATGTTATAAATGCTTTATAGTCCTCATATTTTTATGCAATCATTTTGTTCAACCGAATTAAAGCTGAAAGTCTGAACATTGTGGTAATGTCCAGAACCAAAACTAGAAAAATGAAAATGTTCTCTCTATCCAAATATTTATGGGCCTAACTGTATATAGAAACTCTTTGTAAGACATCTAAATAAATTGAGATCCCAGACCAGACCCTACATAAATTCAGACCTCAGATCAAAACCCCTAAATACAGAACCCAGACTGGCAAACTGGACCTCTTAAATACAGACCCTATACCAGAACTCCTGAACTGATACAGATCACAGAACCAAAACCAAGCCCCTAAACTAATAGAGACCCTTGACCCCATAAGCTTTTGCTTTGCCCTCTGGCTTCAGGATCTACACAGATATTATTATTATTTTTGTATATACCACCATGAATTCCATGGTGCTGTACATTAATATATTAATTCCATCGTGCTTAGAGGCTGTACAGATGGCGGTGTGGTGACAGTAGCGTTATTGGAGGTTGTAGGCCTTCCTGAATAGGTGAGTCTTCAGGACCTTCTTGAAGCTTGTGACTGTGCGGGTCAGTCTTATGTGTCTTGGTAGTGAGTTCCAGAGTATGGGGGATGCACGAGAGAAGTCTTGGAGACGGTTGTGTGAAGAGCGGATAAGAGCAGAGCGGAGAAGGAGGTCTTTGGAGGATCGGAGGTTACGTGCGGGCAGGTAGCGAGAGATTAGGTCGGAGATATATGGAGGGGACAGGTTGTGGATGGCTTTGTATGTCAGCGTAAATAATTTGAACTCTATTCGCTGGGCAATGGGTAGCCAGTGAAGGGATTGGCAGAGGGGAGCAGCCGATGAAGAACTGGGGGAGAAGTGTATTAGGCGAGCAGCACAGTTTAAGGTGGACTGGAGGGGGCGAGAGTGTTAGCTGGGAGGCCATGGAGAAGGGTGTTACAGTAGTCTAGGCGGGAGATTATGAGGGCGTGGACTAGCATCTTTGTAGTTTCAGGGGTGAGGAAGGAGCGGATTCGGTGGATGTTCTTGAGTTGGAGGCAGATATGGTCATATGACCTTCTCTGTGCAGTTTCTGAAATAAATTCAGACGCCCAACCCACCACTATAGTGGACACCGCTATATCTTGGTGTATGGAGACTTCATTACATCACAGACTTGAACTAAAGCTACTATTTTTTTGAAGATCAAAAACTTATTTTTTTAGTGCAACAAATATGAAATAGGGATCTTCAGAAATGGTACAAAATTTCTTCTCATCACAGTAGGTAAAGGGTATTACTTTATTCTCTTTGTTTTGTTTGGTTAAGTGAATAGGGCTAAGCACCATTGAAAGAGAGGCAGAGTTGTTAGAATTAAAAAAATATATATATCTTTTTTTTTGTCCATCCATGAAATAAAAAAACATGTTTTATTGCCAATGAAATTTCAAGAACCATTGGGACATGCCTTCCGCTCATTAGACGGAGTTATAGGCATTGTCAGATTGGGACATAACAGTACCAGAGGATCCTCCAGTGGTCCCAGACTGTATGGTCCAGCAGGAGACACCCATGTTTGAAGAGTACTGTGGTCTAAATGGGTTGTTGGAGATGGCTCTCAGAATCATTGTATCTGGTGGACCCAACGAACCTCGATCGGATATTGGTCATAGGGACTCCATTTGACGTTGCACTTGCCTCATAAGACATCTATGAGTTGGCATAAGTTGCTCTATTGTTACTTTTAGAAATTATTAGATATTAGAGGTATAACTATAGAGGGCTTAGAGGTAAATGTCATCGGGACCCCGGTGCAGGTACTGCAGATGGGGTCAATAACATATAAAACATTACTTGCCTGTCACTGGTCCTCCATTTCCGGCAGCAGCCGGTCTGGTCCTCCGTTCACAGGCAGTGATGTCCTGGTAGTGAAGAGGTTACTTCTGAGGACTGTGATTGGCTGAAACAGTAGGTTGTGACTTCCTCTTGGTGCCAGGTGACCACTGCTGCCAAACACAGGTCTCAGCTCTGACCTCTTCATAAATGGAAGACTGGACATGGAGGACTGGCGTGAGATGAGTAATGACTCTTTACTTTATTGGCCCCATCAGCAGCACTGCTAATTCTTAAAAAACAGTCAGATGACCGATTTAAAAGGGTTTTCTGGATAATATATTGAAGACCTATTCTTAGGATAAGCCATCAATATCAGATTAATGGGGTCCAACACATGGCAAGCCCACCTATCAGCTGGGGTACTCATGCAAGGACTGTGGCCTCTTTGATTACCTCTGTCGTCTACTTACTGTAGTCTAATTCATAGTGGCAGTTCATGGTATTGCAGCTTTGACCTGTTGACTTGAATGGGACCAAGCTGGAACCTGCATGACCACCACTAAACATACAGTGTGCAGGTAGACCACCAAAGTAAACACTGAAGAGGATGCAAACACTGAAATGAGTGCCATGACTCTTCAAGCAACTCAAAAACATCAGTAAGGATGGCAAGAGTCAAGAATCTGTCTTGAGGATAGCCCGATAATATGCTGATCCCAGATAGCTCCTTAAATGAAAAAGTAGACAAATCCATGACCCCCTTTAATGGTGTTAACATAGTGTTGTAGCAATTTAATGTGCAGACCAAATTCTACTGAATACCTTATGTAAAAACCTAAGTAATAAAACAAAGATAGATCACGAGCCCGGGAGACCCTGACATACATAGTCTCATGGTACAGTGCTGGCCAAAAGTATTGGCACCCCTGCAATTCTGTCAGATAATACTCAATTTCTTCCAGAAAATGATTGCAATCACAAATGCTTTGGTAATAATATCTTCATTTAATTTGTCTTCAATGGAAAACCACAAAAAGAATTGTCAAAAAGCCAAATTGGATATAATTCCACACCAAACATAAAAAAGGGGGTGGACAAAAGTATTGGCACCCTTTGAAAAATCAGGTGATGCTTCTCTAATTTGTGTAATTAACAGCACCTGTTACTTACCTGTGGCACATAACAGGTGGTGGCAATAACTAAATCACACTTGCAGCCAGTTGAAATGGATTAAAGTTGACTCAACCTCTGTCCTGTGTCCTTGTGTGTACCACATTGAGCATGGAGAAAAGAAAGAAGACCAAAGAACTGTCTGAGGACTTGAGAAGCAAAATTGTGAGGAAGCATGAGCAATCTCAAGGCTACAAGTCCATCTCCAAAGACCTGAATGTTCCTGTGTCTACCATGCGCAGTGTCATCAAGAAATGTAAAGCCCATGGCACTGTGGCTAACCTCCCTAGATGTGGACGGAAAAGAAAAATTGACGAGAGATTTCAACGAAAGATTGTGCGGATGGTGGCTAAAGAACCTCGACTAACATCCAAACAAGTTCTAGCTGCCCTGCAGTCCGAGGGTACAACAGTGTCAACCCGTACTATCCGTCGGCGTCTGAATGAAAAGGGACTCTATGGTAGGATACCCAGGAAGACCCCACTTCTGACCCAGAGGCATAAAAAAGCCAGGCTGGAGAAAGCCAAAACTTACCTGAGAAAGCCAAAAACTTTTTGGAAGAATGTTCTCTGGTCAGATGAGACAAAAGTAGAGTTTTTTGGGAAAAGGCATCAACATAGAGTTTACAGGAAAAAAAAAGAGGCCTTCAAATAAAAGAACACGGTCCTACAGTCAAACATGGCGGAGGTTCCCTGATGTTTTGGGGTTGCTTTGCTGCCTCTGGCACTGGACTGCTTGACCGTGTGCATGGCATTATGAAGTCTGAAGACTACCAACAAATTTTGCAGCATAATGTAGGGCCCAGTGTGAGAAAGCTGGGTCTCCCTCAGAGGTCATGGGTCTTCCAGCAGGACAATGACCCAAATGCGGTGACCAGATGGAAGGTAACGCTGCAGTTGGGATTGCGGGGGTGCAAACAGCGCAGACTTGTCACGGTCTCTGGGCACGAGGGCGCAGCGCTGGTGCTGTCCCACGTTACCACCACTGGTACCGGTGATGAGGGGGCTGCACAAATGTTGGTGGTGATTGTTCCCCCGGGGCGCTTCCCCTATACTGTGCCGACTGGTGGTGTTTGGGGCGCCCTGATGTTGTCGGTGCAGAGTCAGACACAGAAACGGTTGTAAAGTTGAACTTTTACTTCCATGGGTGTGGAGGCACAAATGCTTAAACAGTTTCTTCAATACAAAACAACGGGGTACGCCTGGTGACACAGCAAAGTCCTGGGGTGCAGGGTAGACTTGATGAAAGGTGTTCCTAGCCCCTTATACTTCAGTGTTACAGCCCTAAGGTGCGTCTGGGCTCCTATTTGGCTCATAGGAGGATGCCCACCATGATACTAGTACATAATATTCCCCACTCACGTTATGTGGTCCTGATAGCTCAGAGTTTCGGGGTGCAATAGTCAGGGTGGCAGGATATTCCACAGGTCTGGCCTTGGCCCCTGGATCCTGTGATACTTGCTATGGAGCACGTGTTCCAGAATGTTCTCTCCACAGTCTCATGCTGACTAGATAATGATGCTTGACTTCCTTCAGGGCGATGGCTAGGCAGACAGGGGACAGGATCTTCTGAATAGCTGGAGTATGTCAGCTCTCCAACCTTCCTGGTCCTGTCTAGGACTTGAGATTCCTGCACTAAACTCACTGCTTTCTTCACAGGACATCACACTTATCTCCTCACCTCCTCCTCCTAACACTCCACACTTCTAACCCCTCACACGCAGGACCTTCCTGCAGGGGTGTTACCATGGGGACCCAGTGATCAGCTGACTCTTCCCCTTTTCCCAGGCAATGTCCTCCCATTGGACATTTGGTTACTATTCAATCCTATGGGAGGTGTAATGCACGTGTGAGGCTCACTAGGTGGCGCTGTGTTGTGTGAGACTCAGGACCCCCTGCTATGTCACACAGGCTATGAAGCAACAGGAAATAATACAATGCACAGAGATCACCCTCAGCCCAGCCATAGCCAGCTCTGGGATGCCACATACTCCCCCTCTTTCACTGAGCCGACCTCGGCGACGGGCTGGGGTGAAGGTGAGAAATGTAACATAACGTTAATAAATACGAACAAAGTGCAAATGTCACTAACAGTTTAGAAAAATATAATACTTAGAAACTTGAGGTAAGACCTCCCGGCATAGTCCTGGAATGTCCATGAGAAGTCTGAAGGGTAACGGAGAGATAATTAAACTCAGACTTATGGAACCTTTTGGCGGTACCATCACAGTCCATATAGAAACAACAGTAGTGCAAATGGGTCCAGAGGCTCTCTGGCACAAATTTCGTGAGTGTCCATTATCATGAGAGTCTCTCTGAGAAACAATAAACAGTCCTTTCTGTAAGGAAGAGTAGGCACTCTAGCACGAATGTCCATACCGCAATGGGGTAACAGAACTTCCTTGGCTCGGTGAGCCAGGCACTATGGCTTGGATTGTTGCATATAAATGTAAATACTATATTACATGGCAAGATATTATATATATACTGTATATACACACAGGAAAAACATTAATGTAATCAGAGCAGGAATAACATATATACAGAAGCAGAGACAGTTAACCTCTTTTACCCAAGGACAGCCATGGCATCACTATAGCGTGTTGGAGGTATGCCTTTTGTGGTACGCTCAGAACGCCTAAGTGGAACGAGATTTGAATCAGGAACAGAGTCACTGAAATCAATTAAATCATCTGTCGAAGGGTTCTCTTGCACTAGAGCAATTGGTGGATAACAGCTAAATGGTAGTAGTTTAGGCGCCCACATAAGCTCAGTTAACGTTGGGGGTCTCTCTTTCGCTTCAGAAGGTGACAAGATCTCTGTACTCGTTGTCTCAGCTGGGGGCACCTCTGTGGGTAGTCCTTCTTTAAGGCACAGCTTCAGACGGTTTCGGTGTACTACTTGGGGCTGTCTCCCAGGTTTAGAGATCTCATACACGTCGGATTCAGGATATGGTATGGAGATGACACTGTATGGTTCTTTCTCCCAGAATGGATCCAATTTCACATTCCGATGGTTATTCCTTAACCATACACGGTCGCCAACTTTCAGGGGCGCTGCATGGGCGTGATGGTTGTAATCCTCCTGTTGTCTCCTATGAACCTCATCCATGCGCGTTTCAACTATCTCTTTAGCTTCCTCCATACGTCGGCGGTGTTCAACAACCCAGTCTGTTATGGGTAGTGGATTGATGGTGTCAGGGACCTTCACACCAAGGGTTAAGTCTGAAGGAAGTTGACCTTGTCTTCCAAACATTAGATAAAATGGTGCGTATCCCGTAGATGTTTGGGGTGTGTTGTTGTAAATATAGGCCAAGTCCTTGATACGTTCAGGCCACTCAACACCAGGTGTAACTGCGGCTGTTCTTAGCATGCCGATGATCACTTGATTTGCCTTCTCGCACATACCATTCCCTTGAGGGTGATACGCTGTGGTTCGCAACTTCTTGCAGTCTTGGAACTGACACAGCTCACGGAACAATTGGGATTCAAACGCCGATCCACGGTCGGTGAGGATATGCTCAGGACAACCGTAATGGCGGACAAACTCTGTGTAGAAGGTCTCAGCCGTAGTTCTTGCTGTAAGATCTCTGACAGGCACGATGACAAGGAACTTGGAGTAATGATCCACCATTGTCAGAGCGTAGCTGTAGCCGGAACGTGTGGGACCCAACTTCACATGGTCCAGAGCAACAATTTCACACGGCTTTTGAGTCTTAATTGGATGTAGAGGGGCCTTCTGATCTCTTCGACCTTCCTTGGTGATACTACAGGCGGGACACTCTCGGCACCAACTCTCAATGTCACTCCTCATCCCAACCCAATAGAAGCGACGACGGATGGTAGCTTCGGTCTTTTGTACCCCGAAGTGACCGGATCTGTCATGATACGCCTCAAGTATCATCTGTGCGTCTCTTCTTGGTACGAGGATCTGATGAAGCCTTTCACCTGTGACAGGATCAAGAGTGTTTCTAAGTAGAAGACCTCGTTGGACAAACAGGCGCTTCCTCTGTCGCCAAAGGCGTTTTAATTCCACGTCATGAAGACCTCTCTTTACACGGGTTGGTATTCTTCCTGTAAGCAGGAAATCTGACAATTCTCCTAAAACTCTGCTCTCTTCTTGGAACGTTTTCCACAGAGATGGCTCCTGGAGGGAATCGGCAGCTGTTTTCGCCAGAGATTCTCCTTCTACAGGGACACCAATAGCAACCTGTTGGGCAAACTTGTTGTAGAATGGTGGCATCTCCACCTCTTCCCAGATGTCTTCTCGGGGTGGTTCTTCTCCCACAGGCAACCTTGAGAGTGCATCAGCGTTAGCGTTGGACTTGCCACTGCGATACTTGACAGAGAACTTGTAATTCGCGAGTCTTGAGGCCCACCGTTGTTCAAGGGCTCCCAGTCGAGCAGTGTCCAGATGCGCCAACGGATTGTTATCTGTGTACACGGTAAAGGGTGTGGCAGCCAGGTAGTCTTTAAACTTCTCTGTCACGGCCCAGACAAGCGCCAGAAGTTCGAGTTTGAAAGAACTATAGTTCTGGTCGTTCTTCTCCGCGCCTCTCAGACTCCTGCTGGCGTAGGCGATGACTCGCTCTTTGTTGTCCTGAACCTGGGACAACACTGCACCCAAACCTTGGTGACTTGCATCTGTGTACAAGCGGAATGGCTGACTGTAGTCGGGATAGGCTAGAATTGGTGGTTGCGTCAGAAGTGCTTTAAGCGCTTGAAAGGCTTCCTCTTGACGCGCTGTCCAGTCTACCGGAAGCTTTCGGTTGTAGTTTTCTCTGGGACAACCGCGCAACAACTCGTTCAGAGGCTCGGCTACTTGGGCGAAGTGTGGTATGAAACGCCGGTAGTAACCTGCGAATCCAAGGAAGCTTCGGACTTCTTTGACGGTAGTCGGTCTTCGCCAGTTCTGGACTGCAGTGATCTTTTCAGGATCAGGTTGGACGCCTTGTGCGCTCACGACATGCCCAAGGTAGTGAACTTGGGGTTTCAACAGGTAGCACTTGGAGGGCTTCAACTTTAGGCCGTGCTGTATAAGTACCTTGAATACCTCGGACAGGTGACGAAGGTGTTCTTGGTATGTCCGGGAGAATACAATAACATCGTCCAGGTACAGTAGCACACTCTGGAAATTCTCATGGCCGAGGCACCTCTCCATAAGCCGTTGGAATGTGGCTGGGGCATTACATAGCCCAAATGGCATACTATTGAATTCAAAGAGTCCCATTGGGGTCGTAAACGCAGTCTTTTCACGATCTTCAGGCGCCATAGGGACTTGCCAGTAACCACTGGTTAAGTCCAGGGTCGAGAAACAGGTAGCTGATCCCAAAGCCGTTAGAGATTCCTCAATTCGCGGCAATGGGTATGCGTCTTTGTGCGTGACGTTGTTGAGTTTACGATAGTCCACACAAAATCGTAGGGTTCCGTCTTTCTTCTTGACAAGGACTAGCGGGGCTGCCCAGGGGCTGTTACTCTCCCGGATGACATCAGCATCTCGCATCTCTTGGATCAACTTTTTCACCGGTTGGTACATCGCTGGTGGTATTGGACGGTGACGCTCCTTGATTGGATGGTGGTCGCCAGTCAGAATGCGATGTTGTATGGTCGTGGTCTTACCAAAGTCCAATGGGTGTTTGCTGAATGCCTGTTGGTAACGCTTGGCCACATTGCGAACCCCATTGATGTGCTCTATAGGGGTATTGGCGTCTCCCACGTTCAATTCATCCCACCAGGACTTCGTGACTCCATTCTGAATGTTCTCAGCAGCTTGGGTGGAACGCTGTGTGGCGGTAGAATCACCAGAGAGAATGTCTTCTGGTGCTAACCGGTGTAGCAGGGCCACAGAGTGGAACTTGTGGAGGTTCACGGGAGCATCGCCCAAGTTGACTAAGCGGACAGGAACACGTCCATTGGAAACTGTGACAAGGCTGCGGGCAGCCATGACAAGTGGTTGGCCATCTACCTGTATGGGTTGTAGTAAGGCCTCGTAGTCCTGATTTTCTATGCCCGGACGGGCACGGCACCACACCATAGTTTCTGTTCCAGGCTGTAGGGTTACTGGACGGGTATCTTGGATCCGGACTCGACCAATTTCACCTTGTTTGTTGGCGAACTTGTGCTGGGCATTGAGTACACGAATGGCCCGCTGAATGGTCTGCTGGTCACTGGGAGAAGCTGTAAGGAGAGAGGCATGCAAGGCATCCAACACTTCTGCAAAGCAATGGCGTAAAACATTCATGCCTAATATTACAACTGCAAACCTATCATCCTCTACATCAGTGACAATTACACCCTGTCTAGGCAGTTTCAAGTCCCCAATCTGGATAGTGGGTTCCCAATAACCCTGCTGTGGTATGGGCTGTCCATTGCTGGCACACAGATTTATCCATGTGTCAGGTGTTCTATTCAACACACCTAAGTCCCAATGTTCAAGGAACACCTGCTTGCGCAGGGTTGTTACCTGAGATCCAGTGTCCACCAACGCTGTCAGAGGGACGCCGTTCACCCGGATTGTGATGTGTGGGCAGGCTGAGACGAAGCGTGACAATGGCACTGAAGATTCACCTGGGCCCTTCTTCTTTCCTCCCGAGGGGCGGCCCGCTGCCTCGGGGGTGGCCCGTTTAACTGAAAACACTGAGGCCTGGTGTGTCCATATCTATGGCAATAGGTACAGTATGGCCTCTCACTCTGCGGAGGTTTCACTGAAGACGGACGTCTGGGTGACGACTCAGGTGAGATGTTGAGACTTCGCAAAGGATCACTGGACGATGAAGACGGCTGGGTCAGACGATCTAGACGGACGGTGATCTGTTCCATGGCACGGGTCAGATGATCCACTCGGGCCAGAAGGTCATCTCTGGAGTCTGCTGGTGTAGTCTGCGCAGTTTGGGCAGCAGATGAGGTACCCAGAGGTAGTGGCAGGACAACTGGAGCAATGCTTGTTGAGGGTCCAGGTGAGGGAGCACAGATGACTGGGCTCGGCTGGGGCTGCTCCTGTCTCAAGACCTGGATGGCAAGGGCCTTGAAGTCAGCAAACGTGATGCTGGGATGTTGTGCAGCAAGCATTCGCAACTGACTCTGGAGCAATGTGGTACCTGCCCCTTCTATGAAGCGGTCAAGCAAGATTTTATCAGAGTCCACATTTTCACGTGGATCCACTTGCACCACAGCTCTGAACGCCTCTTGGAGGGATAAAGCATAGTCCCGCAGGGTCTCACCAGGTAGTTGTCGTCTGGAAAAGAAGCGCATCTTTACCTCGGAGACAGATCGCACGTCAAAGTTCACCTGGAGTTTGTCCAGAATTTGCCCAGGGGTTCTTTTGTCAGAGGCAGGCCAGGATTTGACCTCCCTAGCTGCAGCACCCTCAAGCTGGCCCAGCAGGATCTGTATCTGCTGTTCTGTATTCAGAGGATAGAACTGGAAGAGAGACAGCATCTTCTCACGAAAGTCCCTGAGGGTATGCGCCTCCCCTTTGTAGCGCGCCAGCCATGGTGCGCCAGGGTAAAATGGCATGGAGAATGGTAGGCTGCTCGCCATGGGCACTGCTGGATCACTAGAAACAGATGGCACAATGTCACTTTGCTCAGTCATGTTGTTTGCAGGTATGACTGGAATTAGGTCGCCGTCTCTTTAAGAAACTCAACTGCTTGCTGGCAGGGAATGGAGACTACAACTTGGAATGCTGTCCCTTTAAGAATGCTGTAGCTATTAACAGAGTCACTGTGATGCAGGCTGACGGTGTGCTCCCCCTCTTTAATGGTGGCACTCCCCACGGACACTGTACACGGAAAACACTCGCTGGGGCCGTGGGAGGACTGAAGACAAGGACAGGGAGGCACAGTACTCACTGACAGCAACTGCAGCGTGGACCAGAGATCAGCGGTGCACAGCAGGGACGGTGATGCGGCACCGGAGAGTCAGAAATGGCGCTGGCAGGTTCGCCTTTCACTTTCTTGTATGGGTGCGCTGGAGCATTGCGCTCAGCATTCTGGGCTCTCCTAAGATGGCGGCAGATGGGTCTCCTGGCCTCATGGGCAGTGCTAAAAATCTCCCACACTTTTGCAAGGTACAGTTAACCCTTTGTGGGCGTTCTTACACAGCGATGTGGCGCAGCAAACAAGTCCTGGGCGTTTTAACTCTTCCAGGGCTGTAACACACTGAGAGGACAGTCTTTAGGGCTTACTTCAGGGGTATAGGGCTCCCCCTCTTTGTGGCAAGCACTCTCAGGGAATAAACTTGATCTTAGCAAAGTCCACAATAAAGACCGATGCTCTGGAGACAATTTGGTGCACTTTTCGTGGCGACTTTCTCAAAATGGCACACACCCGTATCCTGTTCGTGACGCCAGTTTTTCTTGCGGTGACCAGATGGAAGGTAACGCTGCAGTTGGGATTGCGGGGTGCAAACAGCGCAGACTTGTCACGGTCTCTGGGCACGAGGGCGCAGCGCTGGTGCTGTCCCACGTTACCACCACTGGTACCGGTGATGAGGGGGCTGCACAAATGTTGGTGGTGATTGTTCCCCCGGGGCGCTTCCCCTATACTGTGCCGACTGGTGGTGTTTGGGGCGCCCTGATGTTGTCGGTGCAGAGTCAGACACAGAAACGGTTGTAAAGTTGAACTTTTACTTCCATGGGTGTGGAGGCACAAATGCTTAAACAGTTTCTTCAATACAAAACAACGGGGTACGCCTGGTGACACAGCAAAGTCCTGGGGTGCAGGGTAGACTTGATGAAAGGTGTTCCTAGCCCCTTATACTTCAGTGTTACAGCCCTAAGGTGCGTCTGGGCTCCTATTTGGCCCATAGGAGGATGCCCACCATGATACTAGTACATAATATTCCCCACTCACGTTATGTGGTCCTGATAGCTCAGAGTTTCGGGGTGCAATAGTCAGGGTGGCAGGATATTCCACAGGTCTGGCCTTGGCCCCTGGATCCTGTGATACTTGCTATGGAGCACGTGTTCCAGAATGTTCTCTCCACAGTCTCATGCTGACTAGATAATGATGCTTGACTTCCTTCAGGGCGATGGCTAGGCAGACAGGGGACAGGATCTTCTGAATAGCTGGAGTATGTCAGCTCTCCAACCTTCCTGGTCCTGTCTAGGACTTGAGATTCCTGCACTAAACTCACTGCTTTCTTCACAGGACATCACACTTATCTCCTCACCTCCTCCTCCTAACACTCCACACTTCTAACCCCTCACACGCAGGACCTTCCTGCAGGGGTGTTACCATGGGGACCCAGTGATCAGCTGACTCTTCCCCTTTTCCCAGGCAATGTCCTCCCATTGGACATTTGGTTACTATTCAATCCTATGGGAGGTGTAATGCATGTGTGAGGCTCACTAGGTGGCGCTGTGTTGTGTGAGACTCAGGACCCCCTGCTATGTCACACAGGCTATGAAGCAACAGGAAATAATACAATGCACAGAGATCACCCTCAGCCCAGCCATAGCCAGCTCTGGGATGCCACACAAAACACACTTCAAAAAGCACTAGAAAATGGTTTGAGAGAAAGCACTGGAGACTTGTAAAGTGGCAGCAATGAGTCCAGACCTGAATCCCATAGAACACCCAAGGAGAGATCTCACAATGGCAGTTTGGAGAAGGCGCCCTTCACATCTCAGGGACCTGGAGAAATTCCAGCAGAGCATTGTAAGAAACTCATTGATGGTTACCGGAAGCGGTTGTTTGCAGTTATTTTGTCTAAAGGTTGTGCTACCAAGTATTAGGCTGAGGGTGCCAATACTTTTGTCCGGCCCATTTTTGGAGTTTTGTGTAAAATGATCAATGATTTGACTTTTTTTTCATTCTCTTTTGTGTTTTTTCATTGCAAGCAAAATAAATGAAGATATTATTACCAAAGCATTTGTGATTGCAATCATTTTCTGGAAGAAATTGAGTATTATCTGACAGAATTGCAGGGGTGCCAATACTTTTGGCCAGCACTGTATGTATAAATGTCTCATTTTAGGCATCGCCTCTGACACTTGGCTTATCTTCTTACTGGCCATCGCTTTCCTTCTAGTTTCTACAAGTGAACTTACTAGCAAGTCTAGAATTAGAGGTGCCATATCCATAAGTGTACAGATGATGATAATGGATGATCTCTGCCATATAGTTGGGAGAAATCTAACAATGAATAATAGTATTAGCCGACCTATGATAATATGTCATTGACTGCAAGAAAATTGACCATTAGTGAAATTCTCATCTGATAGCAGATAACTATATATGGGTCAGGAAACCAATAGAGTAATGACCATATCTCCCATATGCTGATGCTTGTACCAACCTCAAGCTCAGTCACCGGCTTACCTCTGGTTCACACTGTGCAGTTCTGACTCTCGATGCTGCTGGGTATCACCTCCTGTTGTTACTCCTGGTCCAGCCCATAGGGCAGACGCACCCTCACTCTCATCCCTCTCAGCAACTTGAGGATTAACTTGCACACCTGTGGGCCTTTCCCAACAATCCCAGGAAGTCCTGACCTATTTGTATCCGCTCAGCCTATGTTGAATCGGGTGTTGGATTCCCATTGCTGACCTTGGCCTGTTCTTTGACTCTTTGTTTTTGATTCTGTTCTGCTGTCTACCCATGTATGACCTCTGTCTGTACAATATATATGTACAATATACTGTAGTACAAGTCACCTAGGCCTAAAATGAAAAGTAAAAAAAAAACATTTTAAAAAGTCTAAAAAAAAAAAAATGTAAAAATTTTAATTTACCCCCTTTCCCTAGATTACATAATAATAAATAAACAATATGCACATTCTAAGAATATTAATGCCATACAGTGAACAGTGTAGCAGAAAAAAAAAATCACAATGAGCAAATCACTGTTTTTGTTGCTTCACTTCCCCCCAAAAAAGTTGAGTTTGAGTTTGAGTTTGTGTTTGAGTTGGAGTTGGAAGGGACCTCAAGGGCCATCGAGTCCAACCCCCTGCAAAAGCAGGAATTCCTAAATCATCCCAGCTATATACCTATCCAGTTTCCGCTTGAAGATTTCAATTGATGAAGAACTCACCACCTCCCGTGGCAGCCTATTCCACTCCCTCATTACCCTTACTGTTAGAAAGTTTTTCCTAATGTCTAATCTGAATCTCCTTCCCCTTAGTTTCATCCCATTACTTCTCGTGCTTCCTTCTGCTAATGAGAAAAGGGTAGATCCCTCTGCACTGTGACCTTTCAGATATTTAAATACCGCTATTAAGTCTCCCCTTAGCCTTCTCTTCTGCAAACTAAGCAGTCCCAATTCTTTTAGCCTCTCCTCGTAGGACATGGTTTGTAGACCTTCCACCATTTTGGTTGCTCTTCTCTGGACCTGCTCCAATAAATCAAGGCCTTTCTTAAACTGGGGCGCCCAGAACTGTACACAGTATTCCAGGTGGGGTCTGACCAGGGCAGAGTACAGCGGAATAATTACCTCTCTTGATCTAGCTTCAATGCTCATCTTGATACATCCTAGAATTTTATTAGCCTTTTTAGCCACTGCACCGCACCGCACTGTTGACTCATGTTGAATTTGTGATCTATTATTATGCCCAGATCCTTTTCCCCTGTACTCTCACTTAGTACTATTCCTCCCATACTATATATGCTTCTTGCATTTCTGTTACCCAGATGTAGAACTTTGCATTTGTCCCTGTTGAATACCATTCTGTTCACCTCAGCCCATTGTTCCAGTGTGTCTAAGTCCTTTTGGATGCACTCTCTCTCCTCTCTAGTGTTGGCCATTCCTCCTATCTTTGTATCATCTGCAAATTTTATTAGTTCCCCATTAACCCCATCATCCAGATCATTTATAAAAATATTAAAAAGTACTGGGCCCAGGACAGAGCCCTGCGGCACCCCGCTTTTTACTTTCTTCCAGTTTGATGTATAGCCATTTAGAATTACTCGTTGTGCCCGATCATTAAGCCAGTTGTGAACCCACCTCACTGATATTTTATCAAAGCCATACTTGATCATTTTTTCAATAAGAATGTTATGTGATACTTTATCAAAGGCCTTACTAAAGTCAAGATATACTATGTCCACTGCATTCCCCTGGTCCAACCATTCAGTGACTTTATTATAGAAGGAAATAAGATTAGTCTGACAAGATTTATTAGGCATAAAGCCGTGCTGGCTCTGATTAATTAAAGCCTTCCCATCCAGGTACCTAATTAAATGTTCTTTAACGATTTGCTCAAAGATTTTTCCTACTATTGAGGTCAGACTTACCGGCCTATAATTTCCTGTGTCGTCCCTATTCCCCTTTTTGTAGATGGGGACCACATTTGCCCTTTTCCAATCTAGAGGGACCACTCCTGTTTCCCATGACTTATTAAAGATTATTGCAAGGGGTTCTGTTATTTCCTCTGCTAATTCTTTTAAAACTCTAGGGTGTAAATCATCCGGTCCTGGGGACTTGGTTTCCTTAATCTTAGCTAAATGTTCTCTTACCAAACCTTCACTAATAATCGGCTTGGAGTCCTCATTCCCCTCATCACTAACACCATTAATGTTGATATTTCCATCCATTTCTTGGGAGAAGACGGATACAAAATATGAATTCAGTAACTCCACCTGCTGATCCACCATGTTAACTTTTTCACCCTTTTCGTTCTTCAGGACTCCAATGGTTTCCTTCACTTTTCTTTTGCTCTTAACATATCCCCAAAAACCTTTTACCTTACTCTTAACTTCTTTTGCAAGCTTCAATTCGTATCCAGCCTTAGCTTTTTTAATGCTTATCTTGCAGTGTCTGCAAACTGCTGTATACTCTCCCTTAGATATAGCTCCCATCTTCCACTTGTTGTAAGTTTCCTTTTTCTTTTTTAGTAGATTATGTAATTTTTTGGTCATCCATCCTGGAGTTTTTAGGTAATTCCCATTTTTCTTGCTTCTAGGTATTGTTAGTTCCTGTGCATTAATGATTTCCCTACGGAAAATTTAATAAATATATGTGTTTAATAAAAACACATATATCCCCAAAATGCTATTAATAAAAATTACAACTTGTCCTGTGAACAAAAAAGCCCTTACACGGCTCCATTCACAAAAATATAAAAAAGTTACGGTGTCACAATATGGCAAAGGAAACAATTTTTTGAATTTTTTTAAAATTTTAAATTTTTTTTTAAAACAAAAGAAAGTTTATTTTATATTATTTTTCTTTACCATTCAGGTTTGGAAAACTGGATCCACCACTCAGCCCATATTAATACAATTAATGTAAATTTTGAGCCCTAAATGTAACTTTTTACTTTTATAATACAAGTATTCAGTGCTCATGAGGTTCCTGTAGCCACGGCTTACAAAAATAACCACAACAAAATTCCATGAGAATAATTTTTATTGCAACATAAAAGGCTTGTGAACTAAATATTGTATATTAGGAAAATTATTTTAAGGAATCCATAAAATATATATGTTGTCAATTTTACAATTGGTGCCAATTAGATAAAATATTAAAATTCTTAGAAAAAAATATAAAATTAGTGTAAGTAATTTTTTGTTATAAAATAAGGTACCTCCTTTTCATGTTTTCAAATTCCATTCACATTGTGCAAGACATAAGCTTTCGAAAAACTTTTTTCAGAGTATTTCTTATTTCTTCTGTTCTGAGGCAGAAGATGATGGGACTTGTGAAATGTGGCACAAATGTGTAAATACAGATAAGCAAGACATTGACATCGGCATTGGAGAAGAGCTGGAATTGGTTGTAGGTGTATACCACCAACCTAGGGACAAAGTATAAGAAAATAACAAACCCTTGAGTGGTGCATGTGTAAAAAACTTTTTGCCATTTTTCTATATGAGCCATTAAGTAGATTTTCCTTATTATGAATATATACGAGAATATAATGAACGATAGTGGAAAAAGATGGACAACTAGAGCAATAGTAAAGACGATACGCCTGGTGGTGAGGGAGTCGACACAGGATAAAACAGATACAGGTGTGAGGGAACAAAAACAGTTTTTGACTTTATTTGGTCCACAATATGGCAGTTGTGACCCCATGATGGTAATCGCGAGACCAATGATTGAGGCGATCAACCAAAAAATGTAGCAGGACAGTGAAGCCGCTGTGTTGGTGATGATAGAACAGTAATGAAGAGGCCTACAAATGGCCACCAGCATGATAATAAATGAGTCTAAAGAACCCAAATTATGGACAAAAAACATCTGAAAAAAACAAGCCACAAAGGACAAGGAACCGTCACCAAACCAATACTTGCCGATGATCTTTGGTAAGGTCAATGTGTCAAATATGAGGTCTGAGAGAGCCAGGTTTCCAATAATGATGTACATGGGATGGTGCAAGTGTTCTTGAAGAATGATCAGACCTAGCACTATACAATTGGAGAACAAAGAGATATTGTAGATCACAACGAAGTTCATAGAGATGGCAATGTGAAATTTTTCAGAGATACCGAGAAAACCAAGAAGGACAAACTCTGAGACATCACTTTGGTTGATCATTGTCACTTATGAAAACGTCCAAAAACAGCACTAAAAAAAACAAAAAAAAATTCTGAAAATTATTATCCAAGTACAAATAAATACTATCAAAATCTTCCTCCAGGGATTACCATGACTTTTTGGATTTTCGTTCATTAGAACTTTCATCTTTTCCACTATGTATGTGATGATGGGGTTATATAGTTGTCTAGGAAAAACCTTTTGACACCTCCGCTTCTAGGACCATTACCTTATTTGAATTTGGAAATGTTGTATGTTCCTCAATAAACCAAGCCGTGGACTAACAACAGCATTCAGAGTGTCATGTACTGATGCCTATTAGGTCCTGTTTTTAGCACAGCCTAATAGGAATTTGTTAAAATGTACAATATACTGCAAAACAGAAGTATTGCAGTGTAGTGTACAAGGAATCACGCTATCCAATGTTCAAGTTCCCTTTCCAAAAAATAAGTGTAAAAAAGGGTTTACAATTTTCGAAAACTAAAGTTAAAAAAATCCTTTCCCTTTCTAATATAAATAAAATAAATGAAAAAGCCATATTATCGGCATCGTCACATGCATAAAAGTCCATATTATTAAAATATATTATTTATTCTGTATGGTGAATTCCATAAAAAAAACCAAAAACATATATATTAATAAATACACAATATTACAATTTTCTGTTCTGTGGTCACCACTCCACATAAAAAGTGATCAAAAAATCATATAAACCAGAAAAAAGAACTGATAAAAAATACAGCTCGCCCTGCACAGTAGATCCATCAGTAAAAAAAAAAAAAAGTTAAGGGAGTCAGTTTTTTTTTTTTTTTTTTTTTACAAAAACAGGCTTTATTTAGTAATTGATAAAACATAACAAAACCTATATAAATATGGCATTGACATAATCGTGTTTTTAATGCAAAATATGTAACAAAAATAAAAAACAAAAATAATAATGGAATTGCTGTTCCCCCAAAACATATTAAATAAAACTAAACAAAACATTATAGATACCCCAACGTGGTTCCATCTAAAAATACATCTCCTCATGCAAAAAAATAAACCCACATATGGCTTATAGTTGACAAAAGTAAAAAAGTTATGGCTTTTAAGATGGATATATAAAAAAAGTGTCTGGAGCCTTAAGGCCCAAACTAAGCTGCATCCTTAAAGGGTTAAAATACAGTATGTTAAGGGTTGGACACAAGGGCGTACAATATATGTATATGACACAAGGAACTCACCCTCGTCCTAGTTATCCTAAAGGTGAATATATCAAAGAGGAAGACCATGCGGTTGGTGTGGGCAGATGGAGAAGGGACCTCCAGATTGGACTGGTCTTATCCAGACAAGAATCTTATCCTCATCACAGCCACCATAACGCTAAAAGGAAGAAAATGGTAACAAAACATTAAGGCCAACTTTCTAGGGATGACGGAAGTAATAGTATAAGTCATCACAAGAGCCCAGTATGATTTTTCTTTCGATACGGTCCACTCTCCACCATCTATACTCTTGGACTTACTTGAGCTTTCAGGTTCTGCGACGCTGAGAGTCGATTGTACGTTATGGTTACAGTCAAAGAGATGAATCAAGTACTGGACAAGGTCAATTATAAGGACACCAATATATTCAGGAGTTGAATAGACAGAGGTCCTAAGGTGCTGTACCCCTGGGCCTTTACCATCTTGGAGACCTAGGAGCCTCCACCACTCATTTTCCTGTCCATACTTGTTGTATCAACCTCTTTTTTATACCTTCTATTAGATTCAATGATTCTTTAAGTATTAAGGATCTAAGAAGCAACACTGAGGAGGAAAGACCAAAACTAAAAAATGCTAAGTTCCTTCAGATGCATTCTTTGGGGATCAGCATTTACTAGTGACACCCTTGGTACTCCTCATGTCTATAGGTAATTTAGTGTCTACATTGCTTAACCCCATCTCAGCAAAGCCAGGGCCCCTTGAACGTTGGCAGTCCGATCTAACCCAAAAAGACACATTCAGTCTCCAAGGCACTCTGTAATTCTATGGCTCCTATAGTACTCAGAGGAGAAGGCCAGACACATGCACATATGCACTATGTGTTGGTGCCATAAAGGGTTTGGCGGGGTATAATTCCAGAGGTTGGGTGTGGATTCCATCTTAATTTTTTGGCAAAAATCCCACCCATTGTGAACTATAATATACACTATCTAAAAATGTCCCTATATGATACAAACACATGTTACAATATTGCTTTACAATACAATGACCCTACCTCCTGTCTGGATATAAAAAGTATGTGAAAGGAGCAGAACAAGGACGGTGTGTAATGAGGGGGCTCCCTGAATCCTTGGGCCCAGGATTGATCCACATTTCCTTCATTAGAATCCCCCCTGATGATCTGCACAGACCATCACTTTGGAGCACTTCCATTGGTTCATAGCAGTGGAGTGCTACATAGTAGCCAGTATAGGACAGGCTCATGAGGGTATAAGAGGATCCTTCAGTGGGCCCAGAATCTCAGGAACAACATAAAACACTCCAATGATCTTGGAGCAATCACATAAGGGTCTATTTCCAGGAATAATACAAAACTCAGGGGTAGCAGGGGTGAGCGTAAAGGAAAAAGTCATACAGAGTCTTACATCACTTTTCGATCTTATTAATGCTTTGGCCTCTGTGTACAATTCTAACAACCAATATGTAATAACGTAATAATAGGGGATCACGAAGACTCCCACAACCACAAAAAATAACTACAAAAATAAGATAAATCCTCATCCTGTCCTGGCAACTAGAGCTGAAAGTTTTGGAGCCAGCCATCAATATCTGCACCATAAACCAAGTGTCACGTCCTTCCCTGCAAAGTAACAACCTTAAGAAATTATCCAAAATGAGCCCAAAATTCTGAATTGAATTACTACAACCCCTGGCTACAAATATTCTACATAAGCAAGAGATCAATGATATACAATGGAGCCCGAATGCAAAAAATTGCTCTGCCCTACTGTTCCCGGGTGACACTTACGAAGAAGAAGGAGAACTGGAAGGTCTTGAGTCATGACGCAGCCTCCAGTCTCACGTCTCACCCTCGCTCCCTTCTATTTATATGTGTGCACGTGGCAGTCCAGGTCTCTGGTGACCTTCTCCAAGATATTGTTGCTTGTTAATGACAATTTATTACGACCCAGGGGAGTTTAAATGTCACAATTGTAAAACCAACTCCATCTAACATTTGCCCATCCCGTAATATATTCCCTGACTACTCTATCCCATAATCACAGTAGCAGGTGGACAAGATTCATGCTAGGATAATTTACAAAAATATACCAAAAAAATTAAGGGCAGAATATTTATTCCAAATTTTATATCTTTGAGTTAGATCATACACATCTTTGGAATATCTCATACCTCCTAACATACAGGGAGTAATTCAGGCAAAATATATCAGTTGAAACCCCCTGGGTGGACTAAAAATTTTAAAAAAGGTTTAAATAATTAAAAAAAATTATTAAAAAAACTAAACCCAAATTTGGGACTGTCATTTTTTTCTGAATTCTAGCCCACAAATATTTTTTTGTATACCATTTTACCATTACTCAATATATTTTATGGCAAATTGAATGGGGCCATTAGAAAATGCAGCTTGGCCGACAAAAAATAAGCCCTGATGTTCTTCAAAAGCATGTAGGGAAACACAAAAATTAAAAAAAAAATGGAAAATCATTGACTCCTCAATGGGTTAAGGTCAAAATCTAAGGGTCTTCATCTTGGACTGTATGTTTGACCTACAGAACAGGAAAGCTCCTAGTGCATATTTCAAACATATCCATAGGCCTCCATTTACCAGATAGAGGTCAAAAGAATGTTATTTTGCACTCCATTAGGCCAGAATACATCGTGTCTTGAGGTACTGATTATTTTGATCTATTCGACCAGCTATTAAGTTCTTCAATCCTGGAAGGCTTGTTGCCTTGCAGCCAGAACAAGGAAATTAGGCTTCGGCCTTGGCTTCTGCTATTAAATGCATAGGGAGAGCGTGTCTGGAGAGAATAAAGTGTGGTTGTCGTCTCGCTAATATGACAAGGTCAGCAGAGAGCATGAAGAAGGGGGAGGCTATGGACTTCACAATTCATTGGACCCTCCAGAACGGTGTGATATGTGGTCATGACCACCAGAATTGGTCATAGGATCCAGAATGTGATTTAGACCTCCAGTAGAGACCTGAGTCTTGAAGGTTGAGGGATTGAAGCCATTCTGGAGTTCTATATCTTATGGTTAGAAGTTTGAAGAGATTTTCCTGTAGACTTACACATGTGGAGAATCCACGGGAGTGTAGTAGAATGCTTTTGACCTCCAGATAGAAGGGTTTTCCACCTGTCTGAGGCAAGGTTTTCCTCTTGTATCTTAGAGAAGTTCCTCCCAAGCGTGGATTTGCTGCAGTTATCACGTCAAAAATTGCGAATGGTCTGTCTCAGTTATATTTGGCTGTGGCTAGGGCTACGCACTGTTGTGCATGGAGAAAGTTAAGTTTAGGTTCGGGAGACTGGATTGAAGGTAAAGAGAGTCTAGTAATATTTTGTTGATTATCTGATCCCTTAGTATGAGAGAGAAAAGTTGGTCCCAAAAATGTTGTTGGCATGAATGTAACTCTGGTAAGAGTTTAGGTATAAGGTTCCCAAGGCATTCAGTGAGAAGGTGTGGGTGCTAAAGACAATGGTTTTTCATGCTATATTTTTTGTATAAGCTTTTGGATCTTGAAGCCATATTAAGGGGGTTGTCCCACAACCTGACCAGAGCCAGGCGGAATGTGGGAGGGACTGGGTGGAACTGGTGGCGTTCGGCACTCCTATTCACTTCAATGGGAGCCCAGAAGATAACCGAAGTATGACACTAAGTTATCTCCGACGCTCCCGTCACCAGTCCCACACACATTCAGCACTGCCATGAGACCGAACAGACACAGGCGGGGGACAACAGGGTGCTGGGGACAGGTGAGGATGCTTTTTTTAATTTTACACCTCCCTGGCCGCCACAGTGGTTGCTCCAATTTATGGACAATCTAAAGGGATTGTGTGGGCCAATTTTTTTTATGGCCCCCATACAGTGGCCTCTTTACTGATCCCCCATACTGTATGAGGAACAGTGATGGGGCCATTATATTGTGTGGGGGGCAGTGATGGGGGCTAACATCCTTTGGGGGGGACATTAAACTGTGTGGGGCATATTAACCCCTTCCCGCCAGAGGAATTTTCATTTTTTGTTTTTCACTCCTTGCCTTCCAAACCCCATAAGCTTTTTATTTTTCCCATTCACAGAGCCATTTGAGGGCTTAATGTTTGCGGGACAAAATGTTTTTCATAATGGTACCATTTATTATTCTGTACAAAGTACTGGGAAGCTGGAAAAACAATTCAGAATGGGGTGGAATTGGAGAAAAACTGCATTTGTGCAACTTTCTTACGGGCTTCGTTTTTACAGCATTCACTCTACAACCAAAATGACATGTCACCTATATTCTATATTTCGGTGCGATTCCAGGGATACCAAATTTATATGGTTGTATTTACATTCTAACCCATGAACAAAAATCTAAAACTTTGGAAACATTTTTTTTTCTAAAAGTTGCTGACACCCGTAACTTTTTTATACTTCCGTGTACGGGGATGTATAGGGCATCTTTTTTTGCAGGACCAGGTGTACTTTTTAGTTTTACCATTTTGGGGCCATCACCAGTCTTGTCCTTTAACCCCTTCCCGTCGGTGACATTTTTCAATTTTCGTTTTTGACTCCCCCTCTTTCAATCCCAATAACTTTTTTTATTTTTCCGTTCTCAGAGCCACATGAGGTCTTAATGTTTGCGGGACAATTTTTTTTTCATGATGCTACCATTTATTATTCTGTACAATGTACTGGAAAGCTGGAAAAAAATTCAGAATGGGGTGGATTTGAAGAAAAAGTGCATATATGTGACATTCTTACGGGCTTCGTTTTTACGGTGTTCGCTCTACAGCCAAAATGATATGTCACCTGTATTCTATGTTTCGGTATGATTCTGGGGATACCAAATTTATATAGTTTTATTTACATTTTAACCCCTTAACAAAAATCCAAAACTGTGCAAAAATATATATTTTTTAAAAGTCTCCATATTCTGACACTCGTAGCTTTTTTATACTTCCGTGTACAGGGATGCATAGGGCGTCATTTTTTTGTGGGGCCAGGTGTACTTTTTAGTTATAACATTTTGGGGACTGTTTATTGCTTTGATCACTTTTTATTCAAATTTTTATCAGAGGCAAAACAGTGAAAAAACGGCGGTTTGGCACTTTTGTTTTTTTTTTCCCACTACGGCGTTTACCGTACGGGAAAAATATTTTTATAGATTTGTAGACTGGGCATTTTTGGACACAGGGATACCTAATGTGTATGTGTTTCACAGTATTTAACTACTTTTATATGTGTTCTAGGGAAAGGGGGTGATTTGAACTTTTAATATTTTTTATTTTTTTTTATATATTTTTTTGTACTTTTTTTTTTTATTTTTATGTTGCATTTATTAGACCCCCTAGGGGTCTTGAACCCCAGGGGGTCTGATCACTAATGCAATGTTTTACAATTAAAATGGTGCTTCTATTGAAGGCTACATCGAGTAGCCTGCAATAAAAGTTAATGAAAGACAGGCCTGGGAACGTGCAAAAGTAACCCTGCTCATCCCCCTGAACACACCGTCATCCCCACTGTGACACATAGGGGGCAGCATCATGCTGGGGGGACAGGGAAGCTGCTCAGAGGTGATGGGAAGATGGATGGAGCTAAATACAGGCCAATCCTGGAAGAAAACCTGAGACTGGAGGCTGCAAAAGACCTGAGACTGGGAAGGAGATTCCAGCAAGACAACGACCCTAAACCTCCAGCCCGAGCTCCAGGGGAAGGTTTAGATGACAGAATATTCCGGGGTTAGACCCAGTCACAGTCCAGACCCAAATCCCATTGAGCATCTGTGGCAAGACATGAAAATTACTGATCACAGACGCTCCATCCAATCTGGCTGCAAAGAAGAAGAAGAAGGGGCAGAAATCTCATCTCTAGATGTGCAAAGCTGGTAGAGACCGAGCCCAAAAGACTTGGAGCTGGAATTGTGGCCAAAGGAGACTCTACAAACTATTGGTATAGGGGGGATGAAGACTTTTGCACATCACACTTTTCAGATTTTTATTTGATTAAACCAGGTATCATTTTCCTTCCACTCCACAATTATCTGATACTTTGTGTTGGTTATCACTGAAAATCTCCAGAAAATACATTTAAGTTTGTGGTTGTGACAAAATGTGACAAAGATCAAGGGGTGTGAAGACTTTTGAAAGGCACTGTATATAAAATGAGATAATTCAAAGAGGGTTGACTTTGTTTTTCTCGTGATTGTCCATCTGATGATGATAAACTGGTGGAAAAATGAGGTTATTTCCATTACCTCAGGGAAAGAGTTAATACAAAAACCATAAAAATACAGTATCAGGGCCAGAACTGGCAGTGGGATATGAGGTAAAGCAATACTCTAAGAAGGACGGAGGTAACATGAGATTCGGGCAGTAAATATATGGAGGGGGCAGATACAGACTGAAGATTATGTGTGGGGAACACTGGCAGAACATAAGCCCTACCATAATTCAGACCACAGACCCTAAATAACAACCCCCCTAAACAAACATGGACAATTATTACAGACCCTTCAAAACACAGCCAAAATTAGGCCACTGAGCAGACCCCCTAGTGGTAGGCAGCCTTCAGCACTCCAGCTGTTGTGGAACTACAACTCCCAGCATCCATACTTGCTCTGCTCTTCTTGGAGTTCCCATAGAAGTGAAATGGGCATGTTGGGAGTTGTAGTTTCACAGCAGATGGAGGTTGCTGACCCCTGCCCTAAACTCTGACCAGTAGTCCTAAATAAATACAGACCCCGACCAGATCACCTAAATGTATAAAGACCCTGTGAGGTTCGGCCCTCCGGTTCCTTCAGATAGAACCAGAATTGCAATTATTATAATCTGGAATCTCCTCAGACACCCGAAGCATAATAAGTAGAGGTCCAGGAGAGGTGAGGAAAAATAAACCCTTATACTCACCTCTCCTGGACATCTTTGTGACATCTGATGGTCCCAGCGTCCTCTTCAGACCTCAGCATTAGAGCTCGTTGACATCACAACAATGGTTCTTAGTGTTGTGACATGGACGCACCTCGCATGACCACTCATGGTGTGAAGGAGAAGTTGCAGCTCTCTTTATGGTCCGCTTTTGTTTCTGTGCATATAATAGGACAATGGTCCAATGTGTTTAATAAGATAGAACCTCTTTCAGGAGATTGGATGAGACTTATGGAGGGAGATTTGTATGTAATACCGGCTTTCCTTGTCTAATGGTGACATTGTAAGGCTTGAAAAAGCGCATGTAGCGTGAAACGACTCGGTGCCTTGTATGTATACTTCTCTACATAAACCATTGTGGATGTTTTTATGGATGTTTCTGGAATAAAAGACTGCCTTTACGATATACAGTGGGGAAAAAAAGTATTTAGTCAGCCACCAATTGTGCAAGTTCTCCCACTTATAAAGATGAGGCCGGCCTGTAATTGTCATCATAGGTAGACCTCAACTATGAGAGACAAAATGAGAAACCAAATCCAGAAAATCACATTGTCTGATTTTTAAAGAATTTATTTGCAAATTATGGTGGAAAATAAGTATTTGGTCAATAACAAAAGTTCATCTCAATACTTTGTTCTATATCCTTTGTTGGCAATGTCAAAGGTCAAACGTTTTCTGTAAGTCTTCACAAGGTTGGCACACACTGTTGCTGGTATGTTGGCCCATTCCTCCATGCAGATCTCCTCTAGAGCAGGGATGTTTTGGGGCTGTCGCTGGGCAACACGAACTTTCAACTCCCTCCAAAGGTTTTCTATGGGGTTGAGATCTGGAGACTGGCTAGGCCACTCCAAGACCTTGAAATGCTTCTTACGAAGCCGCTCCTTCGTTGTCCTGGTGGTGTGCTTGGGATCATTGTCATGCTGTAAGACCCAGCCACGTTTCATCTTCAATGCCCTTGCTGATGGGAGGAGGTTTGCACTCACAATCTCACCATACATGGCCCCATTCATTCTTTCATGTACATGGATCAGTCGTCCTGGTCCCTTTGCAGAGAAACAGCCGCAAAGCCTGATGTTGCCCCCCCATGCTTCACAGTAGGTATGGTGTTCTTTGGATACAACTCAGCATTCGCTCTCCTCCAAACACGACGAGTTGTGTTTCTACCAAACAGTTCTACTTTGGTTTCATCTGACCATATGACATTCTCCCAATACTCTTCTGGAACATCCAAATGCTCTCTAGCAAACTTCAGACGGGCCCGGATATGTACTGGCTTAAGCAGGGGGACACGTCTGGCACTGCAGGATCTGAGTCCCTGGCGGCGTAGTGTGTTACTGACGGTAGCCTTTGTTACGTTAGTCCCAGCTTTCTGCAGGTCACTCACTAGGTCCCCCCGTGTGGTTCTGGGATTTTTTTCTCACCGTTCTTGTGATCATTTTGACCCCACGGGGTGAGATCTTGCGTGGAGCCCCTGATGGAGGGAGATCAGTGGTCTTGTATGTCTTCCATTTTCTAATTATTGCTCTCACAGGTGATTTCTTCACACCAAGCTGCTTGCCTATTGCAGATTCAGTCTTCCCAGCCTGGTGCAGGGCTACCATTTTGTTTCTGGTCCTTCCACAGCTCTTTGGTCTTCACCATAGTGGAGTTTGGAGTGTGACTGTTTGAGGTTGTGGACAGGAGTCTTTTATACTGATAACAATGTCATACAGGAGCCATTACTACAGGTAATGAGTGGAGGACAGAGGAGCCTCTTAAAGAAGTTACAGGTCTGTGAGAGCCAGAAATCTTGCTTGTTTGTAGGTGACCAAATACTTATTTTCCACCATAATTTGCAAATAAATTCTTAAAAAATCAGACAATGTGATTTTCTGGATTTGTTTTCTCATTTTGTCTCTCATAGTTGAGGTCTACCTATGATGACAATTACAGGCTAGCCTCATCTTTTTAAGTGGGAGAACTTGCACAATTGGTGGCTGACTAAATACTTTTTAGTCTGATAGTGCGTCTGATAGGTCAGGTTTTGCAGCAGTGCCACCCATTTTTGCTTTCTCTGCTATATAATTATGATATTAGCACACCCCAGCAATCCCCTGGGGTCTGTGACTCCCGTAAGTCTCCCATTATGTGCCCCGGGGCTGGAGATATCGGTGCCATTAGTTTTCTGCCCATCGTCAGAAGGGCGTTCCTGACAGTCTAGCTGGGCTATGAGGAACGCTTCCCTAGTACAGGGCTATGGACGAGTACAATCAGGGAGGGCATTCCTCATAGCCCAACTAGGCTTTCTAGCGGTATATAAAACCGCATGTGCCTGAGGACATGAAAGGTCCTCTTTAATAATGTAATAATAATAATAATAATGATAATAATAATAATAATAATAACAATAAAATGAAAATAATAATAATAATAATAATAATAATAATAATAATAATAATAATAATAATAATAATAATAATAAAGTAACCATAAGAACAATAATAATGTAATAATGTTAAAGCATTAATAGTAAATGATCTATTAATAATAATATTATTTCTATTATATGACATAGCTGGATCTCCCCGGTGTCCTCAGCTGTCAGCATCAGAGCAGTCGCTTAGTCATTAGGTCATTAGGGATTGTGTCTGCTACAGAGAGGTCTGTATATAAAGCTGACAGTGCAGGCAGCAATGGGCATCCTCAGCAGGCAGCAGCGGGCATCCTCAGCAGGCAGCAGCGGGCATCCTCAGCAGTCAGCAGTGGGCAGCACTGCAACGTTCACTGGGCTGGAAATCTGGATGGTAAATTCAGCTCAGAACTTCTATCCCAACCTTGTAAGATGTGACCAGACTCCTATAATCTGCAGGTGTTTATACAAGAATTGATGACTCTATTTTGTGTTTCTATTTGTCATGTTCTTTGCTTCCTGCTGTGATGATTCTGCATAAGTGTGGCTATAACTCAGATGTATTTTGATCTCTGGGTATAGGATCTCCCTTCTTGCTTGCACTCATTCATACTATGCGCAGCTATAAGCCTAGGTGCATATTGGCAGTAGTGGCCAGGCTGGAACAATAGGGCTCCATTGTATTCCTATACAGCCCTGAGTGATCAAACAATAGTGCATTGTTCAAGCCTGGGCTGTTGATCAGATATGACTGATAACAGTGTATCAATTCACTTTGTCTCAGCTCTATACAAAAGATCTGGATTTGATTGAATTAACTCATCAGACGTACTGTCGCCGGTGACCTCATTCTGGGAGGTGGCATAAAGGGTATAAAAGATGAGGTAAGAGGTCTGTGGGAGGAGATTACACTATGGAGATCATGCTATGAAGACTGTGCTGAGATTATGCTATGGAGTTTTGGGCTGAGACCATTACAGACTAGAGAGTTGACACAGACGGACTGTGAGGAGAGGCTGCTGTGATGAGATTCTGTTGAGACTATTGGACTAATGCTGAGAGACTGTTATGAGAGCATGCAGGCTGGATTATCGTTTTAATGCCACATGCTGAAAAGCCTCCACTGGTGACTCACACATGCCATGTGTGAGTGTTGAACTATAGAACCACATCAAGGACATGTGTGGTAAAGTAATCATTTCACCTTTAATCCCTTTTATTTTATTTGTACTGTATCTTGTAACTAGTAACTGTTAATGCTTGCATATATCTGCATATCTGTTCTGAACTGCATGTGTTAGATTTTAATACCGACCCATTTAGGGGTTAATAAATATATAAAATTTAGAAGGCTTGTCTTGTATTTATCTTGTGAACCCGACATTCACTGGAGGTGAGTGTGGTTTTTATATGAAAGAAGACTCAGGGTGTGGCCAAAGCAAAGGGATTAAAGGTGAAATAGTTACTTTACCACACAAGTCCTTGATGTGGTTCTGTAGTCCAACACTCACACATGGCATGTGTGAGTCACCAGTGGAGGCTTTTCAGCATGTGGCATTAAAACGATAATCCAGCCTGCATGCTCTCATAACAGTCTCTCAGCATTAGTCCAATAGTCTCAACAGATTCTCATCACAGCAGCCTCTCCTCACGGTCCGTCTGTGTCAACTCTCTAGTCTGTAATGGTCTCAGCCCAAAACTCCATAGCATAATCTCAGCACAGTCTTCATAGCATGATCTCCATAGTGTAATCTCCTCCCACAGACCTCTTACCTCATCTTTTATACCCTTTATGCCACCTCCCAGAATGAGGTCACCGGCGACAGTACGTCTGATGAGTTAATTCAATCAAATCCAGATCTTTTGTATAGAGCTGAGACAAAGTGAATTGATACCCTGTTATCAGTCATATCTGATCAACAGCCCAGGCTTGAACAATGCACTATTGTTTGATCACTCAGGGCTGTATAGGAATACAATGGAGCCCTATTGTTCCAGCTTGGCCACTACTGCCAATATGCACCTAGGCTTATAGCTGCGCATAGTATGAATGAGTGCAAGCAAGAAGGGAGATCCTATACCCAGAGATCAAAATACATCTGAGTTATAGCCACACTTAAGCAGAATCATCACACCTGCCCACAAATGGAAACGTCTAAAGATATACAGCTGAGGGTTTGTTACAATTGTGTCTAGTCTAGACAATGCTCTGTGAGCTCAGATTGATACATTTTACCTACACTGATTCATTGTAACAGGAGGGTAAACACATGTGTAGTGATAATGTGAGCACCCAGCTCGGGCTGTCTAGAATGGATGGTGAAGAATTGTAACAAACCCTCAGCTCTAAGAATATTAACAATTATTTACACAATGGAGGTCAGTGCAGTTCTTGCAGGGAGTTCTTTCTCTAAAAACTACAACTGGAACAAATCGAAGAAAACTGTACCCAGAGAACAATCGTGTTTCATCTGCCTTTTTTTAGTTTTGGCATAAAAAAACTGCATCAAAACACCACTGTGTGAATGCGGCATTAAGTCTGCACAATTTCATTTATTCACTGATATCAGTAATGTTGAAAAAGGTGAAAAATCACATTATGAGAATGATTATATACAGTACACTACTAGCTATATACTGAGCGCATCTGTAGTGTTACATAGAACTGCAGGTGACACCTACTACATTATCTGTACTCAGAGAGTTATCACTGTGTGTTATCTGTGGTGTTACATAGGACTGCAGGTGACATCTACTACATTACCTGTACTCAGAGAGTTATCACTGTGTTATCTGTAGTGTTACATAGGACTGCAGATGACATCTACTACATTATCTGTACTCAGAGAGTTATCACTGTGTTATCTGTGGTGTTACATAGGACTGCAGGTGACATCTACTACATTATCTGTACTCAGAGAGTTATCACTGTGTTATCTGTGGTGTTACATAGGACTGCAGGTGACATCTACTACATTATCTGTACTAAGAGAGTTATCACTGTGTGTTATCTGTGGTGTTACATAGGACTGCAGGTGACATCTACTACATTATCTGTACTCAGAGAGTTATCACTGTGTTATCTGTGGTGTTACATAGAACTTCAGGTGACACCTAATACATTATCTGTACTCAGAGAGTTATCACTGTGTATTATATGTAGTGTTACATAGGACTGCAGGTGAGATCTACTACATAATCTGTACTCAGAGAGTTATCACTGTGTTATCTGTGGTGTTACATAGGACTGCAGGTGACATCTACTACATTATCTGTACTCAGAGAGTTATCACTGTGTTATCTGTGGTGTTACATAGGACTGCAGGTGACATCTACTACATTATCTGTACTCAGAGAGTTATCACTGTGTTATCTGTGGTGTTTCATAGGACTGCAGGTGGCATCTCCTACATTATCTGTACTCAGAGAGTTATCACTGTGTTATCTGTGGTGTTACATAGGACTGCAGGTGACATCTACTACATTATCTGTACTCAGAGAGTTATCACTGTGTGTTATCTGTGGTGTTACATAGGACTGCAGGTGACATCTACTACATTATCTGTACTCAGAGAGTTATCATTGTGTGTTATCTGTGGTGTTACATAGGACTGCAGGTGACATCTACTACATTATCTGTACTCAGAGAGTTATCACTGTGTTATCTGTGGTGTTACATAGGACTGCAGGTGACATCTACTACATTATCTGTACTCAGAGAGTTATCACTGTGTTATCTGTGGTGTTACATAGGACTGCAGGTGACATCTACTACATTATCTGTACTCAGAGAGTTATCACTGTGTTATCTGTGGTGTTACATAGGACTGCAGGTGACATCTACTACATTATCTGTACTCAGAGAGTTATCACAGTGTTATCTGTGGTGTTACATAGGACTGCAGGTGACATCTACTACATTATCTGTACTCAGAGAGTTATCACTGTGTGTTATCTGTGGTGTTACATAGGACTGCAGGTGACATCTATTACATTATCTGTACTCAGAGAGTTATCACTGTGTTATCTGTGGTGTTACATAGGACTGCAGGTGACATCTAGTACATTATCTGTACTCAGAGAGTTATCACTGTGTTATCTGTGGTGTTACATAGGACTGCCAGTGACATCTACTACATTATCTGTACTCAGAGAGTTATCGCTGTGTTATCTGTGGTGTTACATAGGACTGCAGGTGACATCTACTACATTATCTGTACTCAGAGAGTTATCACTGTGCTATCTGTGGTGTTACATAGGACTGCAGGTGACATCTACTACATTATCTGTACTCAGAGAGTTATCACTGTGTTATCTGTGGTGTTACATAGGACTGCAGGTGACATCTACTACATTATCTGTACTCAGAGAGTTATCACTGTGTTATCTGTGGTGTTACATAGGACTGCAGGTGACATCTACTACATTATCTGTACTCAGAGAGTTATCACTGTGTTATCTGTGGTGTTACATAGGACTGCAGGTGACATCTACTACATTATCTGTACTCAGAGAGTTATCACTGTGTTATCTGTGGTGTTACATAGGACTGCAGGTGACATCTACTACATTATCTGTACTCAGAGAGTTATCACTGTGTGTTATCTGTGGTGTTACATAGGACTGCAGGTGACATCTATTACATTATCTGTACTCAGAGAGTTATCACTGTGTTATCTGTGGTGTTACATAGGACTGCAGGTGACATCTAGTACATTATCTGTACTCAGAGAGTTATCACTGTGTTATCTGTGGTGTTACATAGGACTGCAGGTGACATCTACTACATCATCTGTACTCAGAGAGTTATCACTGTGTTATCTGTGGTGTTACATAGGACTGCAGGTGACATCTACTACATTATCTGTACTCAGAGAGTTATCACTGTGTGTTATCTGTGGTGTTACATAGGACTGCAGGTGACATCTATTACATTATCTGTACTCAGAGAGTTATCACTGTGTTATCTGTGGTGTTACATAGGACTGCAGGTGACATCTAGTACATTATCTGTACTCAGAGAGTTATCACTGTGTTATCTGTGGTGTTACATAGGACTGCCAGTGACATCTACTACATTATCTGTACTCAGAGAGTTATCGCTGTGTTATCTGTGGTGTTACATAGGACTGCAGGTGACATCTACTACATTATCTGTACTCAGAGAGTTATCACTGTGCTATCTGTGGTGTTACATAGGACTGCAGGTGACATCTACTACATTATCTGTACTCAGAGAGTTATCACTGTGTTATCTGTGGTGTTACATAGGACTGCAGGTGACATCTACTACATTATCTGTACTCAGAGAGTTATCACTGTGTTATCTGTGGTGTTACATAGGACTGCAGGTGACATCTACTACATTATCTGTACTCAGAGAGTTATCACTGTGTTATCTGTGGTGTTACATAGGACTGCAGGTGACATCTACTACATTATCTGTACTCAGAGAGTTATCACTGTGTTATCTGTGGTGTTACATAGGACTGCAGGTGACATCTACTACATTATCTGTACTCAGAGAGTTATCACTGTGTGTTATCTGTGGTGTTACATAGGACTGCAGGTGACATCTATTACATTATCTGTACTCAGAGAGTTATCACTGTGTTATCTGTGGTGTTACATAGGACTGCAGGTGACATCTAGTACATTATCTGTACTCAGAGAGTTATCACTGTGTTATCTGTGGTGTTACATAGGACTGCAGGTGACATCTACTACATCATCTGTACTCAGAGAGTTATCACTGTGTTATCTGTGGTGTTACATAGGACTGCAGGTGACATCTACTACATTATCTGTACTCAGAGAGTTATCACTGTGTGTTATCTGTGGTGTTACATAGGACTGCAGGTGACATCTACTACATTATCTGTACTCAGAGAGTTATCACTGTGTTATCTGTGGTGTTACATAGGACTGCAGGTGACATCTACTACATTATCTGTACTCAGAGAGTTATCACTGTGTTATCTGTGGTGTTACATAGGACTGCAGGTGACATCTACTACATTATCTGTACTCAGAGAGTTATCACTGTGTTATCTGGGATGTTACATAGGACTGCAGGTGACATCTACTACATTATCTGTACTCAGAGAGTTATCACTGTGTGTTATCTGTGGTGTTACATAGGACTGCAGGTGACATCTACTACATTACCTGTACTCAGAGAGTTATCACTGTGTTATCTGTAGTGTTACATAGGACTGCAGATGACATCTACTAAATTATCTGTACTCAGAGAGTTATCACTGTGTTATCTGTGGTGTTACATAGGACTGCAGGTGACATCTACTACATTATCTGTACTCAGAGAGTTATCACTGTGTTATCTGTGGTGTTACATAGGACTGCAGGTGACATCTACTACATTATCTGTACTAAGAGAGTTATCACTGTGTGTTATCTGTGGTGTTACATAGGACTGCAGGTGACATCTACTACATTATCTGTACTCAGAGAGTTATCACTGTGTTATCTGTGGTGTTACATAGAACTTCAGGTGACACCTAATACATTATCTGTACTCAGAGAGTTATCACTGTGTATTATATGTAGTGTTACATAGGACTGCAGGTGAGATCTACTACATAATCTGTACTCAGAGAGTTATCACTGTGTTATCTGTGGTGTTACATAGGACTGCAGGTGACATCTACTACATTATCTGTACTCAGAGAGTTATCACTGTGTTATCTGTGGTGTTACATAGGACTGCAGGTGACATCTACTACATTATCTGTACTCAGAGAGTTATCACTGTGTTATCTGTGGTGTTTCATAGGACTGCAGGTGGCATCTCCTACATTATCTGTACTCAGAGAGTTATCACTGTGTTATCTGTGGTGTTACATAGGACTGCAGGTGACATCTACTACATTATCTGTACTCAGAGAGTTATCACTGTGTTATCTGTGGTGTTTCATAGGACTGCAGGTGACATCTACTACATTATCTGTACTCAGAGAGTTATCACTGTGTGTTATCTGTGGTGTTACATAGGACTGCAGGTGACATCTACTACATTATCTGTACTCAGAGAGTTATCACTGTGTGTTATCTGTGGTGTTACATAGGACTGCAGGTGACATCTACTACATTATCTGTACTCAGAGAGTTATCACTGTGTTATCTGTGGTGTTACATAGGACTGCAGGTGACATCTACTACATTATCTGTACTCAGAGAGTTATCACTGTGTTATCTGTGGTGTTACATAGGACTGCAGGTGACATCTACTACATTATCTGTACTCAGAGAGTTATCACAGTGTTATCTGTGGTGTTACATAGGACTGCAGGTGACATCTACTACATTATCTGTACTCAGAGAGTTATCACTGTGTGTTATCTGTGGTGTTACATAGGACTGCAGGTGACATCTATTACATTATCTGTACTCAGAGAGTTATCACTGTGTTATCTGTGGTGTTACATAGGACTGCAGGTGACATCTAGTACATTATCTGTACTCAGAGAGTTATCACTGTGTTATCTGTGGTGTTACATAGGACTGCCAGTGACATCTACTACATTATCTGTACTCAGAGAGTTATCGCTGTGTTATCTGTGGTGTTACATAGGACTGCAGGTGACATCTACTACATTATCTGTACTCAGAGAGTTATCACTGTGCTATCTGTGGTGTTACATAGGACTGCAGGTGACATCTACTACATTATCTGTACTCAGAGAGTTATCACTGTGTGTTATCTGTGGTGTTACATAGGACTGCAGGTGACATCTACTACATTATCTGTACTCAGAGAGTTATCACTGTGTGTTATCTGTGGTGTTACATAGGACTGCAGGTGACATCTATTACATTATCTGTACTCAGAGAGTTATCACTGTGTTATCTGTGGTGTTACATAGGACTGCAGGTGACATCTAGTACATTATCTGTACTCAGAGAGTTATCACTGTGTTATCTGTGGTGTTACATAGGACTGCAGGTGACATCTACTACATCATCTGTACTCAGAGAGTTATCACTGTGTTATCTGTGGTGTTACATAGGACTGCAGGTGACATCTACTACATTATCTGTACTCAGAGAGTTATCACTGTGTGTTATCTGTGGTGTTACATAGGACTGCAGGTGACATCTACTACATTATCTGTACTCAGAGAGTTATCACTGTGTGTTATCTGTGGTGTTACATAGGACTGCAGGTGACATCTACTACATTATCTGTACTCAGAGAGTTATCACTGTGTTATCTGTGGTGTTACATAGGACTGCAGGTGACATCTCCTACATTATCTGTACTCAGAGAGTTATCACTGTGTTATCTGTGGTGTTACATAGGACTTCAGGTGACATCTACTACATTATCTGTACTCAGAGAGTTATCACTGTGTGTTATCTGTGGTGTTACATAGGACTGCAGGTGACATCTACTACATTATCTGTACTCAGAGAGTTATCACTGTGTTATCTGTGGTGTTACATAGGACTGCAGGTGACATCTACTACATTATCTGTACTCAGAGAGTTATCACTGTGTTATCTGTGGTGTTACATAGGACTGCAGGTGACATCTACTACATTATCTGTACTCAGAGAGTTATCACTGTGTTATCTGGGATGTTACATAGGACTGCAGGTGACATCTACTACATTATCTGTACTCAGAGAGTTATCACTGTGTTATCTGTGGTGTTACATAGGACTGCAGGTGACATCTAGTACATTATCTGTACTCAGAGAGTTATCACTGTGTTATCTGTGGTGTTACATAGGACTGCAGGTGACATCTTCTACATTATCTGTACTCAGAGAGTTATCACTGTGTGTTATCTGTGGTGTTACATAGGACTGCAGGTGACATCTACTACATTATCTGTACTCAGAGAGTTATCACTGTGTTATCTGTGGTGTTACATAGGACTGCAGGTGACATCTACTACATTATCTGTACTCAGAGAGTTATCACTGTGTTATCTGTGGTGTTACATAGGACTGCAGGTGACATCTACTACATTATCTGTACTCAGAGAGTTATCATTGTGTGTTATCTGTGGTGTTACATAGGACTGCAGGTGACATCTACTACATTATATGTACTCAGAGAGTTATCACTGTATTATCTGTGGTGTTACATAGGACTGCAGGTGACATCTACTACATTATCTGTACTCAGAGAGTTATCACTGTGTTATCTGTGGTGTTACATAGGACTGCAGGTGACATCTACTACATTATCTGTACTCAGAGAGTTATCACTGTGTTATGTGTGGTGTTACATAGGACTGCAGGTGACATCTACTACATTATCTGTACTCAGAGAGTTATCACTGTGTGTATCTGTGGTGTTACATAGGACTGCAGGTGACATCTACTACATTATCTGTACTCAGAGAGTTATCATTGTTATCTGTGTTTTCTGTGGTGTTACATAGGACTGCAGGTGACATCTACTACATTATCTGTCTCAGAGAGTTATCATTGTTATCTGTGCTGCAGAGAGTTACTGCAGGTGACATCTACTACATTATCTGTCTCACAGGTTATCCTGTATGATGGTCTCCTGCACAGAAGGATTGCAGGGTATTATAAAAGTGATCAAGAGGTCACAGATTCTAGACAAAAACTGTAATATACAGTGCTGGCCAAAAGTATTGGCACCCCTGCAATTCTGTCAGATAATACTCAATTTCTTCCAGAAAATGATTGCAATCACACATGCTTTGGTAATAATATCTTCATTTATTTTGCTTGCAATGAAAAAACACAAAAGAGAATGAAAAAAAAGTCAAATCATTGATCATTTTACACAAGACTCAAAAAATGGGCCGGACAAAAGTATTGGCACCCTCAGCCTAATACTTGGTAGCACAACCTTTAGACAAAATAACTGCGAACAACCGCTTCCGGTAACCATCAATGAGTTTCTTACAATGCTCTGCTGGAATTTCTCCAGGTCCCTGAGATGTGAAGGGCGCCTTCTCCAAACTGCCATTGTGAGATCTCTCCTTGGGTGTTCTATGGGATTCAGGTCTGGACTCATTGCTGCCACTTTACAAGTCTCCAGTGCTTTCTCTCAAACCATTTTCTAGTGCTTTTTGAAGTGTGTTTTGGGTCATTGTCCTGCTGGAAGACCCATGACCTCTGAGGGAGACCCAGCTTTCTCACACTGGGCCCTACATTATGCTGCAGACTTCATAATGCCATGCACACGGTCAAGCAGTCCAGTGCCAGAGGCAGCAAAGCAACCCCAAAACATCAGGGAACCTCCGCCATGTTTGACTGAAGGGACCGCGTTCTTTTCTTTGAAGGCCTCTGTTTTTTTTTCCTGTAAACTCTATGTTGATGCCTTTTCCCAAAAAGCTCTACTTTTGTCTCATCTGACCAGAGAACATTCTTCCAAAAAGTTTTTGGCTTTCTCAGGTAAGTTTTGGCTTTTTTATGCCTCTGGGTCAGAAGTGGGGTCTTCCTGGGTATCCTTCCATAGAGTCCCTTTTCATTCAGACGCCGACGGATAGTACGGGTTGACACTGTTGTACCCTCGGACTGCAGGGCAGCTAGAACTTGTTTGGATGTTAGTCGAGGTTCTTTAGCCACCATCCGCACAATCTTTCGTTGAAATCTCTCGTCAATTTTTCTTTTACGTCCACATCTAGGGAGGTTAGCCACAGTGCCATGGGCTTTACACTTCTTGATGACACTGCGCACGGTAGACACAGGAACATTCAGGTCTTTGGAGATGGACTTGTAGCCTTGAGATTGCTCATGCTTCCTCACAATTTTGCTTCTCAAGTCCTCAGACAGTTCTTTGGTCTTCTTTCTTTTCTCCATGCTCCATGTGGTACACACAAGGACACAGGACAGAGGTTGAGTCAACTTTAATCCATTTCAACTGGCTGCAAGTGTGATTTAGTTATTGCCACCACCTGTTATGTGCCACAGGTAAGTAACAGGTGCTATTAATTACACAAATTAGAGAAGCATCACATGATTTTTCAAAGGGTGCCAATACTTTTGTCCACCCCCTTTTTTATGTTTGGTGTGGAATTATATCCAATTTGGCTTTTTGACAATTCTTTTTGTGGTTTTCCATTGAAGACAAATTAAATGAAGATATTATTACCAAAGCATTTGTGATTGCAATCATTTTCTGGAAGAAATTGAGTATTATCTGACAGAATTGCAGGGGTGCCAATACTTTTGGCCAGCACTGTATATATATTAAACATATCGCAATTTTCTTACTTATACATAACTTTATTATGTTAAAAATGAAACAATAAGCAAACAACACATAATTGTTAATGGAGATATAAAAAAAGTTTTGGCTCTCAGAAAACAGGGATGAAAAAAAAAACAAAAAGCATGCCTCGTCCTAAAGGTCAAAACAGGCCATGCCATTAAGGGGTTAAGGCTGTGATCACAACCTCTGATAAACATCCTGGTCCTGATAAAGTTGCAGGGTTTGTCTAAGCCTCCAGCCTCTGCCATAACCATTAACCCTTGCAGATAAGTGAAATTGGCTTGGCTAAAATCCCTTTTGCTGTCTCAAGGCTCGGTGAGTCAAAAGCAAATTGAGGATTTGTTACATCCAATAGAGGGCGCATGAGCTCCCAGCTCCTTTCCCATAATGCCTTGTGATCTTATAATCTAATTCATAAGACATCTGGAATTGTTTTTATTCATTCCTATTTTTCATTGTATTCTTATTCTATTTTGCATTATATGTATTTGTTATATTATATTATGATATGTAACATTTTTTAGCATTGTATTCTTGTGTATTCCATTTAAATTAATAAGTTTGTCCTTGCTCTTCTAAAACCTACCACAACCTCAAAGTGTAGAAAGTATCATATTGCGATGTTCGCCCATTGAATTCCAGTCAGTGTGCTAATAGTTGAGGGCAATGTTTGCCTGTGTGTACAGTAGTAGTTTATTACCAGGTCTAGGTGTAATATTACTGCACACAGTGGCAATGTTTTGCGTGGACAATTGGGTACCCCTTTACGTTCACATCCAAGGTCAAGAGCACTTTGAGTGTCCTGTATTTTACCATGAAGACACATTTCATTTAAGAAATACATTTTTAAGAAAACCTATTTTCATGATAAACAATTGGAAAAATTATTTAGGAAAAATAACTTCTCCCGTGAATGTTTTCTAGACACATGTTGTTTAACCTTTTCTGTTCCTGGTTCCACAGGTCTTATGGCAAATGACTCCACTGTCTTATGTTTTGTCATTGTTGGTTTCTCGGGTCTCCAGGAGAAGTTCTACGCTGTGTTTGCAGCTATCATGTTTTGTGTTTACAGCATCTCACTTTGCGCCAATACCACCGTCATAGTGATAGTCTTCATGAAGAAGCACCTTCACCAGCCCATGTACATCCTTATCGCTAACCTGGCTCTGTCCGACCTGCTCTTTGACACCATGACCTTGCCAAAAGTCATCGCCAAGTACTGGTTTGGGTCGGAGTCCATCTCCTTCTCGGCCCGTTTCTTCCAGATGGCCTTAGTCCATATACTGAACTGTCTTGATTCATTAACCCTCTTGCTAATGGCCTTTGATCGGTATGTGGCCATCTGTAAACCTCTCCGGTATCACGCCATCATCAGTAATAGAGTCTCTATACTCTTATGTCTACAGTCATGGCCAAAAGTTTTGAGAATGACACAAATATTCTATTTTCACATGATCTGCTGCCCTCTGGTTTTTATGTGTGTTTGTCAGATGTTTTTATCACATACAGAAATAGAATTGCATTCATATTATGAGTAACAGAAGCTTATATTGACAGTTAGAATGAGTTAATGCAGCAAGTCAATATTTGCAGTGTTGACCCTTCTTCTTCAGGACCTCTGCAATTCTCCCTGGCATGCTCTCAATCAACTTCTGGACCAAATCCTGACTGATAGCAGTCCATTCTTGCAGAATCAATGCTTTCATTTTGTCTGAATTTGTTGGTTTTTGTTTGTCCACCCGTCTCTTGATGATTGACCACAAGTTCTCAATGGGATTAAGATCTGGGGAGTTTCCAGGCCATGGACCCAAAATCTCTATGTTTTGTTCCCTGAGCCATTTAGTTATCACCTTTGCTTTATGGCAAGGTGCTCCATCATGCTGGAAAAGGCATTGTTGAGCGCCAAACTGCTCTTGGACGGTTGGGAGAAGTTGCTCTTGGAGGACATTCTGGTACCATTCTTTATTCATGGCTGTGTTTTTAGGCAAGACTGTGAGAGAGCCGATTCCCTTGGCTGAGAAGCAACCCCACACATGAATGGTTTCAGGATGCTTTACAGTTGGCATGAGACAAGACTGGTGGTAGCGCTCACCTCTTCTTCTCCGAATAAGCTGTTTTCCAGATGTTCCAAACAATGGAAAAGGGGATTCATCAGAGAAAATGACTTTACCCCAGTCCTCAGCAGTCCACTCCCTGTACCTTTTGCAGAATATCAGTCTGTCCCTGATGTTTTTTCTGGAGAGAAGTGGCTTCTTTGCTGCCCTCCTTGAGACCAGGCCTTGCTCCAAGAGTCTCCGCCTCACAGTGCGTGCAGTTGCACTCACACCTGCCTGCTGCCATTCCTCAGCAAGCTCTGCACTGCTGGTAGCCCGATCCCGCAGCTGAAACACTTTTAAGAGACGGTCCTGCCGCTTGCTGGTCTTTCTTGGGTGCCCTGGAGCCTTTTTGGCACCAATGGAACCTCTCTCCTTGAAGTTCTTGATGATGCGATAGATTGTTGACTGAGGTGCAATCTTTCTAGCTGCAATACTCTTCCCAATTAGGCCATTTTTGTGCAGTGCAATGATGACTGCACGTGTTTCTTTAGAGATAACCATGGTTAACAGAAGAGAAACAATGATGGCAAGCACCAGCCTCCTTTTAAAGTGTCCAGTGGTGTCATTCTTACTTAATCATGACAGATTGATCTCCAGCCCTGTCCTCATCAACACCCACACCTGTGTTAATGGAGCAATCACTGAAACGATGTTAGGTGATCCTTTTAAGGCAGGGCTGCAATGATGTTGAAATGTGTTTTGGGGGATAAAGTTCATTTTCTAGGCAAATATTGACTTTGCAAGTAATTGCTGTTAAGCTGATCACTCTTTATAACATTCTGGAGTATATGCAAATTGCCATTAGAAAAACTGAAGCAGTAGACTTTGTAAAAATTAATATTTGTATCATTCTCAAAACTTTTGGCCATGACTGTAGGTGCATGGTTTGGCGCAGGTTCTGTTGGGACATATGTCATGACATGGGCAGTTTTTCTTCCATATTGTGGTCCCAACAGGGTCAAATCTTTCTACTGTTCTCTGTCCATGGTGGCCGTAAACTCCTGTATGGATTCTTCAGCCATCAGGAGGAATGGTCTCTACGCTGGTCTGATAATGCACATGGGTCCCTTCTCACTCATTATAGTGTCCTATATCGTAATAATTCTAAACATCTGCTCCATAAGCCGCCTGGAGAACTGGCAGAAAGCCTTAAACACCTGCATCACCCACTGGTTTGTCCTCATCATCTTCTACATTCCCCGTATAATTGACTATGGCTACCAGTCCCAGTGATTCCCCAACGCTGATGTCGCTGCCCTGATGATCTGTATCTACAGTTATGTCCCACATTTTTGCAGCCCCATTATATTCTGCCTCAGAAACAAAGAGATCAAGAGGAGTCTGGGAAATATGTGCAAGTTTTTAGATGTAGCAAAATTAAACTAAGATTATTATAGTAATTTTTATAATGTTTTTAGTATCTTCTTCTTCCTCTTCTATTTTTTCTTCTGTTCATATTAATGATGATTTTATTTGTATTAAAATTATATTTACATGTTTATTTTTTAATCTAGATTTGTTTTCATTAACCTGTTTGTAAGAAATTTTACAAAAAATTTTGGATTTAGCCAAATATGAGATTTTTGGTTTATCCACCCACAAATAATTATTCTACAAAAATAAAAAATATCTCATCCTCACCTTCCCTCACCTCTACCTCTCCATTTGTTTTTTACTCCCGGCCTCCTTTGTGACGTAATCGGCACAGGGTGAGGGGGGAGGTCGACTTTATGATGGCCTCAGTGCTGATGCAGGGCTGCTGATGTCACAGGGGAGTCGGGAAGATGATAGGGATGCCCAAGCATGAAAAGCAGATGCTGTGGCGGAGCCCCAGAGGGGTGAGGAAAGGTTAATATTAGTTGTTTTTTTTTTAATTTTCCGCACCACCTCTGGACTTCTGATTATTATACTCTAAAATCTGAACTGGTTTGGTCCAAAATTAACATTTTGGGTGAACCTTGTTTCTCGAAATGAATCTGTCGAGGTTCGTCCATCACTACTATTTACCCTTCGGAATTTTCTTCTTCATTTATTAATAAATGAAATTCATTCTACGGATTCTGTCAGGTCTTTATGTTTACAATCACGTTTGCTATGTGTGTACGGTACCTTCCCCTTCCATGGTTTTTCTTGTGTTATTCTTATTTACATTTTTTACATTGCAGATTCATATTGAAAGTTTTAGAAATTTTCTAGGAAAAGGAAGGAAAAACAGCCAACAAGTGCTCAGTACCTCTGGTTACTCCTAAATGACTGTTGGAAAGCCATTCCAGGTGACTACCTCATGAAGCTTCTTAAGAGGATGCCAAGAGTGGGCAAAGCGGTTACCAAAGCAAAAGGGGCTTCTTTGAAGAGTCTAACATATAAAACATGGTGACTACTTAATTCCATGTGTGGTCCTTCATAGTTTTACTCTCTTCAACATAAATCTACAATGTACAGAATGGAATGAAAAGGTGTATCCAAACTTTTCACTGGTCTCACAGTCTTCCTTCTCTCTACCTTCGGTACAAAATAGCACAGACCAAAAAATAGTACAGACCACAGAGAGGTGATATTTATGCACTGCCTGTGTCCTCCGTGGACTCATAAATTACATGAGCCCAGGCCTCAAAATGGACAGGAATAAGATCCGTCCTGAGTTTTGCCCACTATAAAGACCTGAGATAATACATGCGAGTGTGTATGGGGCCATAAGAATGTTCATGTGCATGGAGCCTACAGAGGATTCCAGGATTAATAATAATAATAATAATAATAATACATTTTATTTATGTAGCGCCAACATATTCCGCAGCGCTGTACAATTTGTAGGATTAAAGTACAGACAAAAGAGACATTACAAAGAAATAGTCAATTCACACACTGGGACTGAGGGCCCTGCTCGCAAGAGCTTACAATCTATGGGGTAGAGGAGGTGACACAAGAGCTTACAATCTATGAGGTAGAGGTGACACAAGAGCTTACAATCTATGAGGTAGAGGTGACACAAGAGCTTACAATCTATGAGGTAGAGGGGGTGACACAAGAGCTTACAATCTATGAGGTAGAGGTGACACAAGAGCTTACAATCTATGAGGTAGAGGGGGTGACACAAGAGCTTACAATCTATGAGGTAGAGGTGACACAAGAGCTTACAATCTATGAGGTAGAGGGGGTGACACAAGAGCTTACAATCTATGAGGTAGAGGTGACACAAGAGCTTACAATCTATGAGGTAGAGGAGGTGACACAAGAGCTTACAATCTATGAGGTAGAGGTGACACAAGAGCTTACAATCTATGAGGTAGGGGTGACACAGGAGCTTACAATCTATGAGGTAGAGGAGGTGACACAAGAGCTTACAATCTATGAGGTAGAGGAGGTGACACAAGAGCTTACAATCTATGAGGTAGAGGAGGTGACACAAGAGCTTACAATCTATGAGGTAGAGGGGGTGACACAAGAGCTTACAATCTATGAGGTAGAGGGGGGTGACACAAGAGCTTACAATCTATGAGGTAGAGGAGGTGACACAAGAGCTTACAATCTATGAGGTAGAGGTGACACAAGAGCTTACAATCTATGAGGTAGAGGAGGTGACACAAGAGCTTACAATCTATGAGGTAGAGGAGGTGACACAAGAGCTTACAATCTATGAGGTAGAGGTGACACAAGAGCTTACAATCTATGAGGTAGAGGAGGTGACACAAGAGCTTACAATCTATGAGGTAGAGGTGACACAAGAGCTTACCATCTATGAGGTAGAGGTGACACAAGAGCTTACAATCTATGAGGTAGAGGTGACACAAGAGCTTACAATCTATGAGGTAGAGGGGGTGACACAAGAGCTTACAATCTATGAGGTAGAGGGGGTGACACAAGAGCTTACAATCTATGAGGTAGAGGAGGTGACACAGGAGCTTACAATCTATGAGGTAGAGGTGACACAAGAGCTTACAATCTATGAGGTAGAGGAGGTGACACAAGAGCTTACAATCTATGAGGTAGAGGAGGTGACACAAGAGCTTACAATCTATGAGGTAGAGGAGGTGACACAAGAGCTTACAGTCTATGGGGTAGAGGGGGGTGACACAAGAGCTTACAATCTATGAGGTAGAGGAGGTGACACAAGAGCTTACAATCTATGAGGTAGAGGTGACACGAGAGCTTACAATCTATGAGGTAGAGGGGGTGACACAAGAGCTTACAATCTATGAGGTAGAAGGGGTGACACAAGAGCTTACAATCTATGAGGTAGAGGAGGTGACACAAGAGCTTACAATCTATGAGGTAGAGGGGGTGACACAAGAGCTTACAATCTATGAGGTAGAGGTGACACAAGAGCTTACAATCTATGAGGTAGAGGAGGTGACACAAGAGCTTACAATCTATGAGGTAGAGGAGGTGACACAAGAGCTTACAGTCTATGGGGTAGAGGGGGTGACACAAGAGCTTACAATCTATGTGGTAGAGGAGGTGACACAAGAGCTTACAATCTATGAGGTAGAGGAGGTGACACAAGAGCTTACAATCTATGAGGTAGAGGAGGTGACACAAGAGCTTACAATCTATGAGGTAGAGGAGGTGACACAAGAGCTTACAATCTATGAGGTAGAGGGGGTGACACAAGAGCTTACAATCTATGAGGTAGAGGTGACACAAGAGCTTACAATCTATGAGGTAGAGGTGACACAAGAGCTTACAATCTATGAGGTAGAGGAGGTGACACAAGAGCTTACAATCTATGAGGTAGAGGGTGACACAAGAGCTTACAATCTATGAGGTAGAGGAGGTGACACAAGAGCTTACAATCTGTGGTAGAGGAGGTGACACAAGAGCTTACAATCTATGGGGTGGAGGAGGTGACACACGAGCTTGCAATCTATGGGGTAGAGGAGGTGACACAAGAGCTTACAATCTATGAGGTAGAGGGGGTGACACAAGAGCTTACAATCTATGAGGTAGAGGGGGTGACACAAGAGCTTACAATCTATGAGGTAGAGGTGACACAAGAGCTTGCAATCTATGAGGTAGAGGGGGTGACACAAGAGCTTACAATCTATGAGGTAGAGGAGGTGACACAAGAGCTTACAATCTATGAGGTAGAGGGGGTGACACAAGAGCTTACAATCTATGAGGTAGAGGAGGTGACACAGGAGGTAGCAGGGGCGGCATCGGAGGTAGCATTGCTTATACAATGGTCAGACAATTCTGTAATAGAGGTTACTGTCATTACACATATATAAAGCTGTAGGAGCCGTCACCAGTCGTGTCCTGTAACGTGCAGACGGTGCCCGGACATATAAAGTTAGTCTGATACGGCCTCATATTCTGTGAGGTAATGCGGGAGCGTGAACAGAGGAGGGGACGTTTTAGGGATTCTAACTACAGAAGGGTTTACATTAGGAGTTGTGATAGGCCTGTCTGATAAGATGTGTCTTTAGTTTGCGCTTGTAGCTGTAGAAATTGGGGGTTAATCTGATAGTCCGGGATAGAGCATTCCAGAGAAGTGGTGCAACTCGGGAGAAGTCTTGTATACGAGTGTGGGAGGTTCTGATAATAGAGGATGTTAGTCTTAGGTCATTGAGTGAACAGAGAGTACGGGTTGGGCGATAGACAGAGATGAGGGAGGAAATGTAGGGAGGTGCAGCATTATGGAGAGCCTTGTGGAGGAGGGGGATAAGTTTATATTGTATTCTGTATTGAATAGGCAGACGATGTAGTGACCGGCACAGACCGGAGGCATCACTGTAGTGTCTAGACTGATAGATGAGCCTGGCCGCCGCATTCAGACTAGATTGTAGAGGGGAGAGTTTAGTAAGGGGAAGAGCGATTAGTAAGGAGTTACAGTAGTCAAGGCGAGAGTGAATCAGGGCAACAATAAGTGTCTTTAGTGTATCTGTGGTAAGGAAAGGGCGGATTCTGGAGATGTTTTTGAGGTGGAGATGACATGAGCGTGCGAGTGATTGGATATGGGGGGTGAAGGAAAGGTCTGAGTGAAACAAAACCCCGAGGCAGCGGGCATACTGCCTAGGAGTTATGGTAAGGCCGGAGACTGTAATGGAGATATCAGGGACAGATCTATTAGATGGTGGAAACAGCAGTAGTTCAGTCTGTGAGAGATTCAGTTTCAGATAGAGTGAAGACATGATATTTGAGACAGCAGAGAGACAGTCACTGGTGTCTGTATTAGTGCAGCGGTGATGTCATGGGATGACGTATATAATTGGGTGTCATCAGCATAAAGATGGTACCGGAAGCCAAATCTAGTGATGGTTTGTCCAATGGGGGCTGTGTAGAGGGAGAAGAGCAGGGGACCTAGGGCCGAGCCCTGAGGAACACCAATGGCAAGGGGAAGAGGGGAAGAAACAGAGCCCGCAAATGATACACAGAAAGTGCAGTCAGAGAGATAAGAGGAGAACCAGGAGAGAGCGGAGTCTGTGAGGCCGACAGAGCGGAGCATAGTGAGGAGGAGTTGATGGGATTCTTATACTGATGGCCTAACTTTTAGGATGCGTCATCGATATGAGATCAGTGGGGGTCTGACATTATCCGGCACTTTCACCAATCTGCTGATGTCAGTTCTCTGTGGTGTTCTACTAAATACTACACTGGCGTGAGTCGATTCAGCATAAATCCAGTTTGTTATAAATTTCTCAAATTCAGATTTTCCTAAATTTTTAGAATTCTTCCTGCAGTAGCATAGTTGATAAAGTTGTGTAAAGACACAAGTTTATCTAGTTCAGCCTATAAACCTACCATGTTGATCCAGAGGAAACCCCATGAGGCTAACACCAAATGCCCCATCAGAGGAAAAAAATTCCTTCTCAACTCCAAAATTGGCACTTGTACTAAATCCCTGGATCAACATCCTATCCCAAAAATTCTAATTCCCATAACCTGTGATATTTTTACTTTCAAAAAAAGTCATCCAGGCCCCTCTTGAACAAGTACATATGGTCAGCCATCACCAGATCCTGTGGCGGTGAGTTTCATAGTCTCACCACTCTTACTGTAAAGAATCCCTACTTATGGCTATAGTAAAACCTTCTTTCCTCTAGGCATAGAGGATGCCACCTTGTCACAGTTACAAGCCTAAGTATGATGTGATCATTGGAAAGTTCTCTGTCCATTCATATATGTATACATTGTTAAGAAGTTGCCTTTAAGTCGTCTTTTTTCTAAACTGAACAACCCCTAGTTTGGTAACCTGTCTTTATACTCTAATCCTCCCATCCCTTTAATTACCTTGGACGCCTCCTCTGCACCTGCTCTAGTTCAGCTATGTCTTTCTTATGTAAAGGTGCCCAAAATTGTGCCCACTATATGTGATCTGACCAATGATTTGTGCAGAGGCAGGACCATGTCCTTGCCATGAGCATTCATTCCTCTTGCTTTTCTTGATTTTATTTGCCTTGGCAGCAGCTGCCTGGCACTGGTTGCTAAAATTAAGTTTTCCTTCCACCAATATTCCCGGGTCTTTTCCAGTAATGATTTTTTTCTTTTTTACCCAATGGTTTATTAATTGCCCAAATTCCTGCCATCCTTTTATACATTGGAAGAAGCCAGAGAAGTAGACTCCCCTGACCTCCCAATGGTAGCCCGAGGGGCTTCTCATAACACCTTGCGGCCAGCCCTTCCTCAATGAGGTACTATAGTTGTCACAAATAACTTCAAATCACACCCCTTTCCCTAGAATATATAGAAAAATAAACATATTAGGTATTTTTTTGTTGTTTCACCTCCCACCAAAAAATTAACAAAAAGTGATAAAAACTTTCAATATGCCATAACATGTTATAAATCAAAACTGCTGCACAACAAATACAAATACTCTGCACACACAAAAACATATAAAAAGTTACGGGGGTCAGAGTATGTAAACTAAAATAATTTAAAAATTTTTAAGTTTTAGATTTTTGTAAAGGTATCAAAACATGAAAAAAACTATATAAATTTGGTATCACTGTGATCGTTTTGACCTTAAGAATATAAGGAGTAACTTTTACTGCACAGCGAATGCCGAAAAACGAAATTTAAAAAAATGGCATAATCTCAGTTTTTCTTTAATTTCTCCCGATTCAAAAAATTGAGAGAAAAATTTCCCGGTACATTGTACGGAATATTAAATGACACCATTATGAAGTAGAATTTGTCCCACAAAAAATTAGCCCTCGTGTAGATGGAATGCGTGGGAAAATGAAGTTATGGCCTTTGGAAGACAGGAAGTAAAAAACAGAAATGCAAAAATGAAAAATGGCTGCAGTGGAAGGGGTTAATGAGCTTCAAAAGTTGGATTCAGTCCCCGGAGACCTCAGTGTGTCTTACACAACTTTTCAGGGCAATTGGGGCAGTTTTAATTCAGAACAAACTGACTGGGATGTAGAAGAATATCACATGACAGATAGATGTGCTGATCATGTGTTGGTGGGTGTCAGACCCTGGTTAATGAGATATTTAAGACCTATCCAAAGGATACGTCATCAAAATCCAGTCTATATGAGCTTTTGCAAATGCCCTTAAAGCTGAACAATGTCCTGGAGTGATTGGACTGTGTTCTGACCCTCTTGAGGGAGCATGGGTAGATGAAGCCCAGGAACTGCCACCTCTTCCAAGAGAACCTGGAATATCTGGGATATGTGGTGTCCAAGAAGGGGTACAGACATGAAGGTAAACGTGGTGCAACGATGACCTGTCCTCACTAATAGCTGTGGTTCTTCATGGGGTTAGTAAGCTATTAGCATCAGTTCATCAAGGATTTGGACAAGGTGGCCATTCCCTTGTATGAGCTATGGACGGGGGTATTCTCAGAGAAATGAAGAGGAGGCCGATTGTCTGCAGTGCAGGGGTGGATTGGGTCTTTGTCAAACTGAAGCAGCTGCTGACCACCATGTCCATCCTAGCTTATGTGGACTTCACCAAAACATTTGCGGACTAACAGAAGCCTCAACGGGCAAGAATGGGTGATTCCGTATCCCAGCTAAGTTCTCCAAGCAAGCGAGAGACATCTGGACAACTGTAGCTTGCTTTAGCTGGAGCTGTTGACGGTTGTGTGGGTGATGACCATGAAATTGTCAACATCTTGATCAGGACTGAGGACGTTCTACTTGCTCTGGCACCCTGGCCTACCGCGTGTGACCTTTGAAATGTAAAAGATGTCAAAATTGCAACTTGGTGATGAGGCAAGATCAGCAGCACTGATCATCCTGATCCAGGATCCAGACATGCTACAAATAGTGATGATGGACTACCTCACCATGGAAGAATTCCTTCCGGGGTATTAGTATCTTGATCATCACAGATTATTTCATGAAATTTACAGTGGTGGTTCCCAACATCCAGAGTCAGCAGTTTAGGCCTTAAAGGAGTTGTCCAGGATAAAATGATAGTTCTACACTAAGCTAAACACCCTCCCCCTGCTTACCTTCTAACTTACTTCCTTTACAAAAAATCTATATTTACCTAGATCGCCGGGGCGGTCAAGCACATTTTCTGATTTTCCGGTGACGTTCCATTTCCCCGTTTCCGGAAATGTAAAGTCACCTATACTAACATCCCCCCACCATACTTACCTGTCTTTCTGTCCAGATCTTCTGGGCACAGGAGATCTCTTCCTTCTGGGAGGCCAGCTCCTCTTCTTTTTGACATCTGCCTGGCTGCCCACGCTTGTGCAATAGAGCGGTAGTGCGAGCTACAGTACATGCCGGCACTTCAGCTCTATTGCGCAGGTGACGGCAGACATCAAGAAGAGGAGGAGCTGGACCAAAGAAGGAAGTGACCTCCCGTGCCCAGAAGATCCGAACAGGAAGACAGGTAAGTATGATGGGTTGGTGGAGTGGGCTGAGTTAGTTAGTTGGGAAGTGCTAGTAGTGGGCAGGCTAGCTAGGAAACAGGGAGGGGTGTAAGGGAGTGAGAGAGGGAGGTAATGCATCATGGTAGTTGTAGGAAAACAGAACAGGAAGCTACACATGTAAACAAATGCAGAAGATGCCAGGAGCTCCCAGAGAAACCCAGAAATCACTCAAAACACATCGTAGCTGCAGCCTCTCTGTATACAGACAGAGCTGGCCGGTCCAGCACAGGAATGGAGAGGGGGATGCAGGTAAGTATCAGAGCATTTTTATTTTACTGCGCCCTTCTCCAGACTGCATGTCATTTTTTAATCCTGGACAACTCCTTTAAGGATTTGTTATTATAAATAAAATTTGTGTGAAATATAATAATAATAATTAAACAAGTTTATTCTTGAAAACATTGAAACGAGCTTTACTGAGATACTATACAATGTAATACAACTAGATACCATATAAAAGAACTAGATACAAAGTAATATACAATATAATACAACTAGATACAGGACTATTGGGTGGACTGGGGAATAAAATGTCTTTGGAGATTGAAAGTTTGATGTGTAGAATAAAGTAATGAGCAATTACTGCAGTTTCTCAGATATTTTTTTCAACATTTGAGACTCATATAGGAAAACTCCAAGGGACAAACCTGCAGCCAGATCTCTATAAAACAGCCCAGAGGACAAAGACTTTACTATATAGTACGAGACAGCGGAGCCTCCTATGTGACTGGCAGCAGGTATGTTACATTCTACTTCCCATCACTCCTGATACATGTTATCCTCCATACCTGTATACCTGTATCCTCTGTAACTGTATCCTGTATACCTGTATCCTCTGTAACTGTATCCTGTATACCTGTATACCTTGATTCATGTATCCTGTATACCTGTATTCCTGTGTACCTGTATCCTGTATACCTTTATTCCTATATCCTGTATACCTGTATCCTCTGTACCTGTATTCCTGTGTACCTGTATGGAGTGGTGAGCTCCATGCGGGAGAATAACTCCCATCCCATGCATGAGACTGTGATCGCGCTGGGCAGTACTGTCAGTGACCGACTGCTCCACCCTAGGTGTGAGAAGGAGCGCTATCGGAAGTCTTTCCTCCCCACCGCGGTTAGGCTGTACAACCAACACCGACCTAAGCGGAGATCATTACATACAGAGAACTGAAATATCTCTCTGCCTGTTATATCCCCCCCCCCCTCTGCTACGTCCTATCTGTCTGTCTGCTATTAATGTAATGCCTCTCACCTTGGAACATTCCTGTACATGTTGTATTTGTATTTGTATCTGCTTATCTTATCTTTGCTGCTGTAACACACTGAATTTCCCCACTGTGGGACTATTAAAGGACTATTATTATTATTATTATTATTATTCCTGTGTACCTGTATCCTGTATACCTTTATTCCTATATCCTGTATACCTGTGTCTCTCCTACCTGTGCCTATTCACAGTCTGACGTCCAGTCTGTTTAGGTCGCATTCACATGTGAAGGATTTTTTAAACAGAAAATCCACAGCAGTACAGTTCACTAGATGCATGTAGGAACCTTCTTGAACCCTCATTCACATGTAGCTGATTTTTTTGTTATGGCTTTGAAGTCATTCTGAAAATCTGCAGCCGGCCTGTTACTATAGATTTATATATGAATTTTTATTGCTTAAAACATTTTGACACTACAATCTGCAGGTAACACAAGAATATAATTTTTGCTGTATTTATGTAATGTACAGATGTAAGGATCACCGACATAATAGGGATAAGGCCAGCACACAAATATGTTTTGTCAGGTTGCAGAAAAGTATTCTCACACATTGCTTACTGTCTGATTTCTCACACCATAATGTGACATGTTATTCTCCCAGTCCACCACCAGATGGCACAGAAGATACATAGTTGAATATGCAGTAATTGCAGTAGATCCTGTATTCTGTACATGCTCTGTACACTGCACACAGCCAGCCATGGTGTCGCCTATGCCCAGAGTACAGGGTCATGATGCCCCATTCATGCTATGTCCATACCACACAGCTTTCCAAGGAACTTCCGGCACTCCATTTGCCAATCTCTGATGCCCCATTCATGTTCTCTCCACTCTATACAGCCTGGCTTACTAAGAAGAATTATAAGTCTGCAGGGGAAAGAGGAGTCTAGAAGAGACTGAGAATTCTGGAGAGGCAGAGAGGTCTGGAGGGGAGTCTGTAGAGGAACAGTGAGTCTGTAGGAGGGCAGGGGAGTCTATAAGAGACCCCCCTAGAAGACTCTGGAGGAGACAGGAGAGGGACAGAGGAGTCTGGAGGTGGCAGGAGAGACTGGAGGAGATGGGAGAGCCTGTAAAGGGTCAGAGGAGTCCGTAAGGGAGCAGGAGAGTCTGGAGGAGATGAGGGAGTCTGTAGGCCAGCAGGAGAGTCTGGAGGAGCACACAAGGGTTTGAAGGGGACAGAGAAGTTTAGAGGAGACAGAGGAGTCTGGGGGAGAACAGAAGAGTCGGGGCAGACAGAGAAGTCTAGAGGAGACAGAGGAGTCTGGGGGAGAACAGAAGAGTCGGGGCAGACAAAGGAGTCTGGAGGAGGCAGAAGAGGGATGGAGGAGTCTGGAGAAGACAGGAGAGTCTGTAAAGGGACAGAAGAGTCTGTAGGGAGTCAGGACAGTCTGAAGGAGCACACAAGGTTTTGAAGGGGACAGAGAAGTCTAGAGGAGACAGATGAGTCTGAAGGAGAACAGAAGAGTCGGGGCAGACAGAGAAGTCTACAGGTGACAGAGGGGTTTGGTTGGGGCAGGGGAGTCTGGAGGAGACAGAGGAGTATGGCAGCAGCTTTCTCCCATCTCTCTTAGCGCACATGCACACATTTGGCCCAATATTGGACACTAACAAGCAATCAATTAACTATTTCTATGCCTATATCTTTACTGTAACATAGTTGATAACATTTTCCAACCTATAATCTTACCAAGTTGACCTAAAAAGCAAAAGGCCCTCATGTGGCAGACACCAATTGCCCTATATCAGGGAAAAACTTCCTTCCTGCCCTGGAATCTTACAATCACAAAACATGCCTGGATCAATGTTGCATCTTTAACATTCTAAAATTATATTTTCAAAGGCTTCCGACCTCTCCTGAACTTGTACATACATCGTAAGAGTCTATGGAAGAGAGTCCAATGACCTTATAGCTCTTACTGCATAGAACCCTTTCTATGACTATGGTGAAACTTTGCTTCCTCCATACAGCCAAGATGCCCCCTTATCATAGTTACAGGCCTGGCTGCAAAGATATAATTTAGAAGAAATCTTCTCAACTTTGATATATATTGTTACAGACTCAGGTCCGTCACTGACAAGCAAAGAAGCAATTCATATAGACAGCCATCCAGTAGATGGAGAATTACTGAGACTGAGCATGCATGTCCACCAGTCAGCTGAGTAGGTGGATGTGCACATTGATATACACTTTTAACACCAGGTGGCAGCATACTGTGTAGGTAACCATCATAACTCTTTACTGGATCAATTGTTAATTTTCCATGATCTATACATATAATACATTGTATTTTCCCAGATTTTGTTGGAGTCCATGGCTAATGAATCGGCATTTCATGACTTTGTCCTTGTCGGATTCCCGGGTCTTCCAGAGAAATTTCATATTGCCATGGGAACTCTCATTTTCCTGGTCTATAATGTTTCACTATGGGTAAACATCATTGTGATCGCTTTAATCGTCCTTAAAGAACATTTACATCAACCGATGTACATTATAATCGCAAGCCTGGCCATGTCCGACCTTCTGTTTGACACCGCAACTTTGCCAAACATTATTGCCAAATATTGGTCTGGTGCTGGCTCCATGACCTTCGTGGGGTGTTTCCTGCAGATGACCATGGTTCATACCTTGAATCCTTTTGACTCTTTTATTATATTGCTGATGGCCATTGACCGATATGTTGCCATTTGCAAACCGCTCCGGTATCACTCTATCATTGGTAACAGACGTATCATAATCATTTGCATATCATTGTACATGGGGGCGGTGCTGATCGGACTTTATATAATGTATTTGGCGTATTCACTATCGTACGTTGGCTCAAATAAAGTGAAGAACTTCTTCTGTTCTATGGGAACTGTTGCTGCCACGAGCTACACCGATCCAGCTTCGGCTCTTCTGAAGGCCTACTTTGTTGGCTTGGCTTGTTACCTGGGTTCATTGTCCTTCATCATATTTTCCTATAGTATCATCCTCAGAAGAATCTGCACATCAGCGCGATCCGAGAGCTGGAATAAAGCCTTCTACACCTGCGACCCGCGGCTCCTTGTTTACACCTACGAACAGATACAAAGACCACAAGCGGACGTTTATGTCTCTCTTATTTGTATCTATACGTTTGTGCCACATTTCACAAGTCCCATCATATTTTGTCTCAGGAATGAGGAGATTAAAACAACCTTGAGGTCGATATTTAAGAGACAAAAATTTCCCTAACAGTGATGAGTGATTCCAATTGTCACAAATCGGACTCCCGAATTTGCCAAAAAAAATTAGGGTTTTGGCAAATCCAAAACCTTTTGGGCTTTGTTATGAATGAATAGGTCATTGATCTACTTTACATAACTGAGAGTAACTGATCTAAACCAGAATAGGCTGGTATTGTGGACTGGGAGGTCATTGGTCTTGGCCATTGAAATTAGGTCAATGACCTACTTTCAATGTTGGAACCCCACCGATCTATTATTGGACACCTATCCTTAAATTTATTTACAAGGTCGATACGATAACATCGATACTTAATTTTAATGTTTATTTATTTATTAAGTTTTACTATTTTTGTAAAGTAAAAACCCTTTTTGTAATAATTTTTGTGTTGCATTGCAACTTTCCAAGATGTATAACATTATAGTTGTATTACTCAGGTCAATATTCCATATGTGTGTTATGTTTTCATTTTTATTATTTATTACACTTTTTAGGATGGGGATTCATGTGTTCTTATGATTTTACTGTCTTTTTTAACGTTTTGAATTCTATTTTTATATTTTATATTATGTATGTATATATTATAATACCTATAATAGTAGTGCAATACATTATACTGCCTGTCACATTCTGACAACCTTTGGCATAGAATATACACAAGACAGCACTAGGAGCCTTCATCAGGCACCCCGTTTGTCACGTAAAGACATTGGACCCCCTGCAATCTCTTTTGCCCCTTCCCTCCAAAACATTTCAGTTGCCACGGTTGCTGTTGGCCGAGGCATCTAAAGAGTTATACACTTGGGATCAGTTGGAACATGTCAATTGCGGCAAACTACGGTTCAACGTACAAGGTCTATATATTGGTCACTAATGGGTTAAAAATTTATGTGAATGGCGCTAGCAAAAAAAATCTGAAATTCAGTTTTTTTTTATCTCACCTCCAAAAAACAAGATATAAAGTGATCAAAAAGTCATATGTACCCCAAAGTGGTACCAGCAAAAACTTCAGCTCATCCCACAAATAATAAGCCCTCACACTTTCCTTAACAAAGCATGGAGCAAACTGAATTAGATCAAACCTGATTTGACACCAAACTTGTGGGTTTTGTCATCCACGAAATAATATTATACTGTGGGTTCTCCTCTAACCCCAAACAGACTAGATTCACCCTAACTATGATGCTGGGAGTCCCGTTCCTGGTTTGAAGGTCAGACCCGTAAAACCGGTCATGAGAATGTAGCCTTATACTCACCTTGGCTTCAATGAGTTCTGAACTTCAGTGACGGCGCCCAGACAGCTGTGATGGAGCTGAGTGTTCCTGCCCCTAAATAGTGTGTAGGATGGGTGCTTGAAGCGGCTCCATAAGGCTCAAGACCCAAAATAGATGATGGGAGATATTTGTCCTAATACCCCTTGTGAAAATAAAACATTCTTGACTAAATTAAAGTATTATTGCAAAAAATTTAATTTTTCAATTTCCCAACCCAATATTTTTAACTTCTTTGAAGCACCTGTGGGGTCAAAATGGTCACAGCACCCCTAGATAAATTCCTTGAGGTGTCTTTTGGGATCTTTGATGGGATCTTTTGAGGGGTGTTTCGTATGTTTTGGCACCTCAATGTCTCTGCACACCAGAGATGGGCGAAACACTTTGTAATGATCCTGGTTTGTCCCGAATATTCCATCCAAATTGTTTGGTTTTTAACTAAAATGAACTATTGGCAATTTACTTCCAAAACAAAAATAGTCTCTACGAGAAAATGGCTCAGGTCATGACCACATATGGGATATTGTGAAATTCAGAAAAAATGTGTAACAAATGGTGGGAAGACAATAGGGGATAGGGGTCCTAATACCCCTTGCAAAAAATGTAATTTTTTAATTTCAAAGCCCAATTTATTTAACCTCTATGAAGCATCTGTGGGGTCAAAATGGTTCCGAGACAAATAAATTCCTTCAGGGGTTTTATTTCCAAAAGGGATATTTTGAGGGATGTTTCCTATGTTTTGGTACTTCAAAGCCTCTGTTAAAGTGACTGAAAAACATCCTAATAAAATCAAACCTTAAAATCCATAAATCCAAAATCTGTGTGTAGCGCGAGACACTTCTGTGGGGGGTTCTAGTGCTCCATTCCAATAATTATGAAGCAGCTCGGTGAAAATAAACACCCCCCCATTGAAATCAATGGAGCACAGAAGGTGGCCGTCAACTGAGCCCCTTCTATTAAAAAATGGTAACCCACTCAGTCATTTGCATAAGGCCTAAGGTCTGTGAATGAGTCGTCCACTAGGGAATGGTAATAAATATAGAAGTTTGTTTTGCTGTTAACCGTTACTGTGTTACAGAAAAATGGGTTAAATGAGAATAAAGAAATTTTACAATTTCATCTCCATTTTGCGTTAATCCCATGTGAACACCTAAAAGGTTAATAAAGTTCTTAACACATTTTTGAATAATGTGAGATGTTCAGCTTGTAAAACTGAATTGCTCCCTATAAAATAGAATTTTTAAATTTCCCAGAAAATTTTACATTTTTGTTGTATACGGTAGTTGTACAACATATTATGAAAAAATAAAAGGCCGTTAAAAATGATCACAACATAAAGTATGGAGAATGTTAATTATTAACGTATCTTATGTGACGTGACCAATGACCATCTGTTTAATTTTACCAATGCTTCTGTAAATTTTAGATTTTTTTTTTTAAACCGAAAATTTCTCACTAACATAAAGTACAACGTGGGATGTGTCACAAAGGCCAATTCCATGGATGGGAATTCCACATAGTTCACCGTATTCCGTTTGGCTTTTAGCGTAAATATACAGGTTTCGATTAATAGAAATCTACGGACATGTTGACCCCACTTATCTATGGTGGGAATATAAGGGACACCCCCAGCGAACTATTAGAATTCTGTGTCTACTTCCTCTGCAGCGATGAAGGTGTTTTATTTTTTTTTAGTTTAACCCCGTCCCTGCCCTTTCCTAATTTCGATCCAGGGGCCGGAAAACCACTTTAAGTAAAGCATAGAACTGATAATATAGTAACTGCTTACTGATGGTCTTCAGTGCAATATGGAGTCTCCCCCTTCTTTGCCCGGGATACTTGAGGAGGGTGTCAGGGCTGTGTTCACGGGTCAAACCCCAATGTCCGCTCACCAGGTTCCAAAGGCCATAACACGCTCTTACAGCCTCAAATTATGATCCAGAGTTGCTGGAGGGGGACTCCATGAGCATTGATACTCGGTGCTTTGTTTTCCCAACAATCCCCCCTCAGCTCCCATGCTTGACAAACCATCCATGTCGATGAGACCAATGCCTTCTAATGGGGATTAGTTGCGCACCACCTTACACCCCAGAAGCATTAGGATAGATTTAGAGCAATGTAGGCTACTAAGGTGCAAGTAAGGAGCCACGGAAAGATGAAATGCCCTACAGGTTCACTTTTGGCCCTTAGGTCGTAAGTTATAAGGAATAAGAACATCGAGAAGACCTGGAGAATACAGAATACAGGCTGGAACTAAACAATCTATAGTCTGGTAATAATGGTATGACTATGTGCAGGGATACTGATCCTAGTTGAAACATTGTACACAAAATTAGAAACATAGTAGAAAAATAAAAAATGGAAAAAAAAAATAAAAATATAAAACATTTTAATTAAGAAACTGAGTCACAATTATAATGGGATTTTCTTATGTGTTATAAATAAAATTGTCATGAAATATATTAATAATAATAATAATTATTAAACACGTATCATTCTTCAAGATATTTACCCCCTGCCAGGGGAGTTTTTCGATTTTTGATTTTCATTTTTGACTCCTCACCCTTCAAACCCCATCACTTTTTTATTTTTTCATTCACAGAGCCATACGAGGGCTTACTGTTTGCAGGACAAATTGTTCTTCATGATGGTACCATTTATTATTCTGTACAATGTACTGGGAATCTGGAAAAAATTCAGAATGGGGTGGAATTGGGAAAAAGTGCATCTGTGCGACTTTTTTACAGGCTTCGTTTTTACGGCGTTCACTCTGCAACCAAAATGACCTGTCACCTGTATTCTATTTTTCGGTACAATTCTGGGGATACCAAATTTATATAATTTTATTTACATTTTAACCCTTTAACAAAAATCTAAAATTTTGCAAAAAAAAAGTCGCCATATTCTAACCCCTGTAACTTAATTATATTTCAGTTTACGGGGATCCATAGGGCGTGTTTTTTGCTGGGCCAGCTGTACTTTTTAGTTATACTATTTTGGGGAATGTCTATTTCTTTGATCCCTTTTAGTTTAAATTTTTATCAGAGGCAATACTGTAATACTACTAGATACAAAGTAATATACAATATAATACTACTAGATACAAAGCAATATACAATATAATAGAACTAGATACAATATAATAGAACTAGATACAAAGTAATATACAATGTAATACAACTAGATACAGGACTATTGGGTGTCCTGGGGAATAAAATGTCTTCGGAGACTAAAAGTTTGATATGTACAATAAAGTAATGAGCAATTACTGCAGTTTCTCAGATAGTTTTTCCAACATTTGAGACTCATATAGGAAATCTCCAAGGGACAAACCTGCAGCCAGATCTGTATAAAACAGCCCAGAGGACAAAGACTTTACTATATAGTACGTGACAGCGGAGCCTCCTATGTGACTGGCAGCAGGTACGTTACATAAGGTTCGGTCTCCTGCAGTGGATTGTTCCCATCCAGCAGGCGGAGATCTTAACCCCTTAATGACCGGCTACATAATTTTGTTTTTGCTTCTTTATTTTGTATTTCATGCCAAATACCCTTTTTCAGGAATTCTCTGGTTTATTACAGTTGTGTTGATACCTAATAAGTATGTACAGACGGAGCGATCACTAACTTAACAATAAGGCAGATTAGCCCATTACAGTAACATGTTTTACCTGCTGTCCGGTTTCTTAAAGGGAATGTACTCCAGGAAATAACCTGTTTTTTTTTTTGTTTTTTTTTTTAACCATGTTTTATGTTAAACATATTTTTAAAGAATTTTTGGTGAGGTGTCTAACATTTTTCCATGCTATTACCTATATTAGAAAATTCCTGACTTTTTCCACTAGGCCATATAATATGTTGAGACTTCCTGTTTTCTGTAGGAGATTTCTTTTTGCAGCAGTCACCTCACATACAGCACGCTGATGATCACAGCTATCATGTATATGTAGATAAGATACAGAATCCACCAGGCACAATAGGAGATGTCACATCTTATCTACTCCCCTCCCTGTACTATGACCTCTGCAGAGGTTACAGAGCATGCCTAGAAAGCTCTCCCATAGAGGTCAATAAGGTCTGCTCCAAACCATTGTGTCTATGGCCCATGCTCTGTCCACTCCTCACAGCCTGTCATATTGGCTTCCATATCCTGATGCCATGTCCGTATTCCGTCCACATCACACAATCAGATTTAGGATCACTTATCCTGAGTGGTTGAGCATGCATGTCCACCACTCAGCTCAGAAGGTACAACACTAAGTAGGTAAATATAATAAATTTTTATTGAATTATTTTCTGTGATCTGTACTTATAATATACAATCCTAGTTCCAACAATGTTTGGCTGCTGTGTAAAATGTGCAGAAAACATGAATGCAACGGTTTGAAAATCTCATCTAGTCATATTATATTCACAATAGTTACACAATATAACATACAACAGATATCAGAAGGTGAAAGTTACACAATAGAACATAAATTGCATATCAGAGGGTAAAAGTTACACAATAGAACCTAGAACACATATCAGAGGGTGAAAGTTACACAATAGAACCTAGAACACATATCAGAGGGTGAAAGTTACACAATAGAACCTAGAACACATATCAAAGGGTGAAAGTTACACAATAGATCATAGAACACATATCAGAAGGGGAAAGTTACACAATAGAACCTAGAACACATATCAGAAGGGGAAAGTTACACAATAGAACCTAGAACACATATCAGAAGGGGAAAGTTACACAATAGAACCTAGAACACATATCAGAAGGGGAAAGTTACACAATTGAACCTAGAACACATATCAGAAGGGGAAAGTTACACAATAGAACCTAGAACACATAGAGGGTGAAAGTTACACAATAGAACCTAGAACACATATCAAAGGGTGAAAGTTACACAATAGAACCTAGAACACATATCAGAGGGTGAAAGTTACACAATAGATCATAGAACACATATCAGAAGGGGAAAGTTACACAATAGATCATAGAACACATATCAGAAGGGGAAAGTTACACAATAGATCATAGAACACATATCAGAAGGGGAAAGTTACACAATAGAACCTAGAACACATATCAGAGGGTGAAAGTTACACAATAGATCATATAACACATATCAGAGGGTGAAAGATACACAATAGATCATAGAACACATATCAGAAGGGGAAAGTTACACAATAGATCATAGAACACATATCAGAAGGGGAAAGTTACACAATAGAACCTAGAACACATATCAGAGGGTGAAAGTTACACAATAGATCATAGAACACATATCAGAGGGTGAAAGTTACACAATAGAACCTAGAACACATAGAGGGTGAAAGTTACACAATAGAACCTAGAACACATATCAAAGGGTGAAAGTTACACAATAGAACCTAGAACACATATCAGAGGGTGAAAGTTACACAATAGATCATAGAACACATATCAGAGGGCGAGAGTTACACAATAGATCATAGAATACATATCAGAAGGGGAAAGTTACACTATAGAACATAGATCCCATATCAGAGGGTGAAAGTTAAACATAATAACTTTTTTATGCATATAAATGGTGAATATTATTAATTTTCCATGATTTCTACATATATTTAATATCTACTATTGGTCAATCATTTCAAAAACATTGTATTTTCTCAGAGTTTCTCAGAGAGTCCATGGCTAATGAATCAGCATTTCTGGAGTTTGTCCTTGTCGGATTCCCGGGTCTTCCAGAGAAATTTCATATTGTTGTAGGAACTCTTATTTTCCTGGTCTATAATGTTTCGTTATATGCAAATGTCACTGTGATTGCTTTAATCGTCCTTAAAGAACATTTACAGCAACGAACAGATACAAAGACCACAAGCGGACGTTTATGTCTCTCTTATTTGTATCTATACGCTTGTGCCACATTTCACAAGTCCCATCATATTTTGTCTCAGGTATGAGGAGATTAAAACAACTTTGAGGTCGATATTTAAGAGACAAAAACAGAAATGAGCAAATTATTTTGTCATGAGTCCAATTTGGTTCAAAATTCCAAGGAAAACTTTGCTTTCTGGCTAAACCAAAACCTTTGATATATTTTTTAATGAATTGCTCAAAATGGCTGCGTTACTATCTGCAATTGAAATTAGGTCATTGACCTACTTTCAATGACCAAAGGTAACCAGTCTAATCCAACTGTCAGGCTGGTGGCTAGTTTTCATTACATGGTAAGGGAGGTTACCCCCGGTCTGTGATCAGTTGTTATTGGCTGGTTTACAGGCCATGGACCTCCCAGACCATGTGATCAGCCAATGAGAGCAGAAAGCTAAATATAGCTGTTATTGGTTGGTTTAGATCAGTTACCCAAAGTTATTCAAGGACCAATCTAAAAATTTAAAGTCTGAGGATTTTGTATATATAGTTACACACAATATTTAATGAATGTACAGTATTTCCAGGGAAATCTGGGCACTTTCATTTTAGACCAAATTTATTTTGTTCACATAATACCCGCTGGTCTATTTGAGAGAGCCTGACCCATCGTCATAGTCCTCCTTAAGAAGTATCTTCACCTGCCCATGTACATCATTACTGTCCAACCAACTCTTTGACACCATGAGCTTGCCCAAAATCATCACCAAGTACTGGTTTGGGTCATGGTCTACCTCCTTGACAATGCAACAAACACAGACAATTTGGTGAGCACTGCCAAACAATATGAACAAGGAATGCAGGTGCACGGGGTTCCTGTGGCTGCAATACAATTGCAAAAACAAAAAGTTGCACCAGCACCAAGAGCATTCCTGCAAATACCTACTGTATCTGCTTCCTCCAGATGGCCTTTGTCCATTCATTGATTTGTCTTGATTCGTTAGCCCTCTTGCTAATGTCCTTTGATCAGTATGTGGCCATCTGTAAACCTCTCCGGTATCATCAATAATAGAGCCTTATGTCTAGCTCCATAGTTTTCTGGAGTTTTTTTGGACATATGTTATGACATGGGGGTTATTTCTTCCATACTCATAGATTGTAAGGCCTTGCGGGCAGGTAGCTGTATAACTACAGTTATATAGGGCCACTATAGCCCTTCCTGAGAGACGGAGAGACAGGATCTAATTGATTGGGATTGCATAGTAAGTGAGCAATGGCCATCACAGACAAAGGGGAATTGACCTAGACAGACAGGTGTGAATTCAATATCTATTCAGATTCTGATAACGACAGTATTCACACTTCACCCCACACCCATTACAGGAGGAGCTTAGGAATGTAAATGTATATATTGTGTGTTACTCTGGTACCGGGTGATCAATCTTGTTCTGCTGAATCCTCAGTACACTCTTGAACTTTAATACTGCATGGAATAAAGACCATTTTTATCAAGTTTGGAGAGACATCCTTTTTCCTTACAGTTCACATCAACTTAGTCAATTTAGATGGCATCAAGAGGTTGCATACATCCAGCAGACGCATTTTGCTACGTATGTGGCCAGCTTATAAAGACAAGAGCGAAAAAGTACTCTGTGGAAGCATCTGCTAAGATGTGTGAGGTCTACAAAGCATACTTCGGCATGCCTGTTGGTGACCAAGACAAACCATGGGCTCCTCATTTCACATGTGAGCACTGCAAGAAAACTCTTGAAGGTAAGTGGATAAATGCTACTCTCTTAAATAGCAGATTAACTGTGTTAATATTGTAAATATCACTAGTCATTAGTGTCAAATAGGCCTAAATCAAATTCTCAATCCAAATATTATTCTGACTGTATAAATGAGAAGATGCAAAATCGTCTGTTTCTATAGTAAAAATGCATAATTTTCGTTGCCGTGGTCACAAAAGCGAAGTTTATGATGAATGTAAGCAATTTTTAATTTGTTTTAGCCATAAGCAATTGGAATATAACATTTAAAAGCTGGGAACAAAATTTGTGTTATATAGTGTTATTATTATAAAATCAATTTTTTTACCCTTTGAATTAAAAACAAAATGTTTATATAATTGTCACATATGATACGTATATTGTATATTTATAATGACTTACATTTCACTTCCTTTACGTTTTGCGTTCTATATCAATAGAAAGTTATCTAAAATTTGCAAACAAACAATAACGCCAATAAAAAGTTTTCCTGATTTTATTTCAGGTGATTATATTTACAGTCGCGTGCTTGCTATGTGTGTTCATTGTTTGCAGTGTCCCCGCTCTCTTCCTGTCTATGCATTGTGTGGGGCACCTGCAAAGACAGGGTATCCCCATTTAAGAATCCATTTGGTCTTTAATGCAATATACAGTTACATACATAACATATATATAACTTGACAAATAGCACATTAAATGAACAGTTTCAACAGAGTTTAGCTTGACATTTGACTCTCATAGACTAATACAGAGAAAGTGACTTCAGTCTGCCAGTCAGATCGTTGAGTTGTTGGGCGTCAGAACCCACCGATCTGATATTAAATTAGATTTCAAATTTATACAATGTCGCCTCCATTTTTCTTTAATTCCTCTGGAATAACAAACAGTTATGAATTATTTGAGGAATTTATTTTGTAGAGCAGGGTTATTTATGGGGGTTTCTATTATGTAGGCTGCTCAAAGTCACTTCAAGACTGAATTGATCGCTAAAAAAGTAGAACATCTAACATCCAAAAAAAATAAAGGGTGTTAAAAATTATTTCAACATAAAGTAGAAATACAGTGAATGTTAACTATAAACTTGTGTTTATAATTTTTCAAAAAATTATGTAATTTTTTTTTAATAACTATAAAACATATCAATCAAAATTTCTCATTTACATAAAGTGAAATGCGAGTTATGTTATAGGGGCCAAAAATGGCTATGAAGTTGTCCATGTATAAACTATTTCTGAATTTACCGGTCCTGAACCCCCATCCTCAACCATCGTCTGTAGCGCAGAAAAAATTTTGCAGGTATTCCAATAATCACATCTTTTCTTTTCCCTAAGAGTTAGGAAACATGATTCCCCATAGTTCACTGTATTCAGTTTGCCTTTCATTGTAAATATACATTATTATGCAAAAGTTTTAGGCAGGTGTGAAAAAAAAATGCTGCAAAGTAAGAATTCTTTCAAAAATAGAAGGTTTAATAATTTATTTTTGTCCATTAACAAAATGAATGAAGAAAAGAGAAATGTAAATCCCTTCAATATTTGGGGCACCCTTTGGTAGGAGGAGCCCGGAAGTGACTCAAGGTGTTGCTTTTGTCTAATAGGCATGATGTCAGAATGCCCAACATTACCTCTGGGGATGATGATGTAATTCAGAAGATTGGAAGAGGCACGAAGAGACCCCTGAGTATAATAAGGAAGGTGCAGCAACATACGCAGGTGGACAAAATTGTTGGTCCCTCCCTCGTTTAATGAAGGAAAAACCCACAATGGTCACAGAAATAACTTGAATATGACAAAAGTAATAATATATAAAAATTCTATGAAAATTAACAAATGAAAGTCAGACATTGCTCTCCAACCAGGCTTCAACAGAATTATTTAAAAAAGAAAACTCATGAAACAGGCCTGGACAGAAATGATGGTTCCCTTAACGTAATATTTTGTTGCACAACCTTTTGAGGCAATCCCTGCAATCAAACGATTCCTGTAACTGTCAATGAGACTTCTGCACCTCTCAGCAGGTATTTTGGCCACTCCTCATGAGCAAACTGTTCCAGTTGTCTCGAGTTTGACGGGTGCCTTTTCCAGACGGCATGTTTCAGCTCCTTCCAAAGATGCTCAGTAGGGTTTAGGTCAGGGCTCCTAGAAGGCCACTTCAGAATAGTCCAATGTTTCCCTCTTAGCCATTCTTGGGGGTTTTTAGCTGTGTCTTTTGGGTCATTATCCTGTTGCAAGACCCATGACCTGCGACTGAGACCAAGCTTTCTGACACTGGGCAGCACATTTCTCTCTAGAATCCCTTGATAGTCTTGAGATTTCATTGTACCCTGCACAGATTCAAGACACCCTGTGCCAGATGCAGCAAAGCAGCCCCAGAACATAACAGAGCCTCCTCCATGTGTCACAGTACGGACAGTGTTCTTTTCAAGATAGGCTTCATTTTTCTGTCTGTGAACATAGAGCTGATGTGCCTTGCCAAAAATTTTGATTTTTGTCTCATCTGTCCGTAGGACATTCTCCCAGAAGCTTTGTGGCTTGTCAACATGGAGTTTGGCAAATTCCAGTCTGGCTTTTTTATGATTTGTTTTCAATAATGGTGTCCTCCTTGGTCGTCTCCCATGAAGTCCACTTTGGCTCAAACAACGACGGATGTTGCGATCTGACACTGATGTTCCTTGAGTTTGAAGTTCACCTTTAATCTCTTTAGAAGTTTTTCTGGGCTCTTTTGTTACCATTCGTATTATCCTTCTCTTTGATTTGTCATAAATTTTCCTCCTGCGGCCACGTACAGGGAGGTTGGCTACAGTCCCATGGATCTTAAATTTCTGAATAATATGTGTAACAGTAGTCACAGGAACATCAAGCTGCTTGGAGATGGTCTTATAACCTTTACCTTTAACGTGCTTGTCTATAATTTTCTTTCTAAGCTCCTGAGACAAGTCTTTCCTTTGCTTCCTCTGGTCCATGTTGAGTGTGATACTCACCATGTCACCAAACAGCACAGTGAGTATCTGTAGCCCTATATACAGGCTCACTGACTGATTACAGGATTGTAGACACCTGGGATGCTAATTAGTGGACACACCTTGATGTAACATGTCCCTTTGGTCACGTTATTTTCAGGAGAATCAACACTTCTGTCCAGGCCTGTTTCATGAGTTTTCTTTTTTAAAAAATTCTGTTGAAGCCTAGTTGTAAAGCAATGTCTGACTTTCATTTGTTCATTTTCATAGAATTTTTATATATTATTACTTTTGTCAGATTCAAGTTATTTCTGTGACCATTGTGGGTTTTTCTTTCATTAAACGAGGGAGGGGACCAACAATTTTTGTCCACGTGTGTAGCAAAAAGTTATACTCACTAGAGATAGGGGAATTGATTCGTTCCGAGCTGAGTTCGATGAAAATATTCCAAATTGTTCGTTTTTTAACGAAGCTGAACAATTGGTGATTCTTCTTGGATGAACTAAAATGGCCTCTGCGATTATTATAAATTATTGTAATCTAGGGTCACTGAGGAGAGAGATAGAGAGCTCTGAACGACAAGAGGAGGTCAAAAAGAGGAGAGGGAAGGAGAGTATTAATGTTTTTTATTTTGTTCCCTACCCTGGGCCTCCACCTCTTATATTCTGGGGTCTGAAGAGACCTCAGTGTATAATAATTTCACTTCTAGTTCGATCTGAACTTGTTCGACCTGAAATGAATCAGGGACCCGAATCACCTGAAACAAAATGAATCTTGGGAGGTTCGCCATCTCTAACCCAAGCATCACTTCACAGCCAGTGCAGGGTAATACCATGGGGTGTGACAAATCAAGTACCCTTGTGGTGGAGAGAGGATGAAAGCCCCTGTCCATATGGTCTATTTTGGCATTTTTAAGTTATTTGGGGGATGTGGGGGTCATCAATTTGGGACCTCTAACTATGTGCTGTGGACTCAGTATGTGAATATCTTTCTAGAAGATGCTTTCACTGGGGATCACTGGGGGATGGGGCGGCTTCTGTGGTTGTCTATGTGTTTATGAAGTTCTCATTTTTTAATCTAAGGACCATGGTCATGCTTACTACAGGGCCTGAGGGGAGAGAACATGACAAATGGATTTTCCCTTTGGTGTTCTATAAAACCTTGGACATTCAGCAGTGACATGTTGATACAACCTTTGATCTCTGCAGCCAATCACTGGCCTCAGTGAAGACCTCAAAGGTGTGATTCGCCATAGTGATCACATGTTGTGTTACCCATCATCACAGGATCAAGTAGAACAGAAACTGGTGGGAATTGGCAGTGTAGGACTGGGGTTCCTTGGTCCCACCATTTAAAATGTTTGGGAGGCATACCTCAAAAAACCCCTAGAAAATAGACCTTCAAATTTGGGTGTCTTCTGCCGGATCATTATTGTATTGGCGTCTGGGCACACCGGAGAGTCCTTTGGTTCTCTAATGGGCCAGTCTGATACTGACAACTAGGGAAGTTTTGGCAGGGGATTGGAAAGTGTTTCCACTAAGCTGGGGACTCTGAAAATGACAGAGTTAAAACAACAAACTAATGGGGTCAGCATAGTAATGTGCTAAGCCCAATAACAGCTATACCTAGAGTTTTGCCGGTGGTATTTTTTAACCCTATCATTTCCCAAGTGCACATGTTACAGGAAACAGTGTTGGTAAGGTTTTACTTTCGTTATTTTACTTTTATTACATATAAAAAAAAAATCCATCAAATCTATAATTAAAATTGCTACAGAAAACTCTATGAACTACAGTGAAGACTATTACAAGGTAACAGATGATGCGCTGCGGCACCTCAATGCCCATGTGCGGCCAGGAATGCTCAAGGGGCCTCATGCCAGTTCTCAGCCGGATCATAAGGAAGACTAATTATAAGAAGTAAAGAGGAAATTGTGTTTGTCAGAATCTTCAGACATCGCCCGTTGTTTTGTTCTCTAAGTTAATGTTTCAAAAAGATTCCCACTTGGCTTTCCAGGTCTCGTCTCCTTATGTCACAGTGACAACAACCCTCATTATCCCTCGCAGTGACACTATTTACTGAACAGTCAGAGGGGAGGTCATTATGTAATGATGCTCTTGACTTTGGCTAATAAGGTCTCCCAGGGCGTCATTAGCCTTGTCAACTTGTCGCGCTCTCGACTGCTCTTTTATGGTCTTCGGTGAATTGTTGTTTTTGCTTTCTTTTTAATGAGCCGTCATATCACGAATCTACATCTTACATTTGTCAGACTAAATTCTGTTTTCATTTTTATTCTGTTACTGATACTAAAACACAAAACTGAAAAATATAAAATTGTATTTCTATTTTTATATACAATTTTTTGTAAAAAAACAGCAACATTTAAGTATCTTCAAAATAGATGAATTAAAAAAAAAATTAAAAATATATATACACAGTATATATATATATTCATTTATATGATTTATGATACTAGGATTTAATACATTTATAAATGTATTCTCTGCCATCAACCAGGCCTTAGGGTCATGGTGTTAAAGTGGTTGTCCTTTTTGGACAATTTCTACTGGTTTGAATGGTCCTTTGGCCAATCGACAAAGTAGCTTCTCCATAGTAATATGTAGTGCAGGACAGGACAGGTCCTCCAGAGCAATAGACGCTCTTTGTTACCAATCGGCACGCTTACTGCCAGCGCCATATTATTAATAAAGTGCATCGTTGTGCGCCATATTATTAATAAAGTGCATTGTTGTGCTCTACCGTATTTACTTAGAGTGTGTTACATCCTCACCCGTTCGAATTCTTGCGCCACCCTCTGTCCGCATTGTATGGCGCAGGAGGCATGTCCGCTCATGATTACCTGCTCCCACACTCTTGTCATTATGTGTTGGCATTATTAGCCCATCCTTGGTTGCTGGCTATTGTGTCTCTGACCTTGCTAAGCGTTTGTCCTTGCTCTTATATTGTATTCACTGACCTTTGCTTTTTGGCTTTTGACTACTCTTTTGGATTGCGATTTGGTACTGTTTTGTCTCGCTGGCTTGACCCTTGGCTTGCTGACTCCTCTTTTTTGTTGTGTTGTGTTGTCCTGTTCTGTGTATCACTTATCTAGAGTAGGGTTTGTTGTCCAGTTGTCCCTGTCATTAGAATAGTTGCGGCAAATAGGTAGGGACACGGGGTGGGCCTAGTTTTAGGGCTCACTATCTCTGTCTTCCCTTTCCCTAGCAGCTGTTAGTGGGAATTTCTACTGCAATTCTAACAGTGTGTTTTTTTACTTGGTGGGGTCTGGAGATGGACCAACCGCACAAGATTGGATTCAGCAAATATCTGTGAAGTTCAGCCCTCCGGTTCTTTCAACAAATATTCATGAGGTTCAGCCTTCCGGTTTGTTTCAGGCCCAACTTGTTCGGTATGAATGGGAAGTGGTATTATTATTAAACTCAAGGGCCTCCTCCGACCCCAGAGTATAATAAGCGGAGGCACAGGGGAGGTGAGTAAAAATAAGAAACAGTTATACTCACCTTGCCTCATCTCTTCTGGGCATCCTTGCGGCGTCTAGCAGTCCCCCAGCATTTTCTTCAGCGCATCACACTGAGTCAAAGCATCATAATGTTGGTGAGCTCCAATCACAAGCTTAGTGGTGACCCCCGAGGAGCATGATGTCAGCCAAAGGCTAGAAGAAGACGCCGGGGAAACCACTGGACAACCAGGACAGGTGAAACAAGATGAGTTAGTTATTGTTTATTATTTTACTTACCTTCCCTGGGCCTCCTCTTATTATACTCTGGGATCTGAGGACATCCCAGAGTTTAATAGTGTTTTGCAGGTGATGAATCCCAATGCATTTCAGGTTTGTGTCGAATGCGAAAATTTGGGTTGAATCTGGTTGTGTTCGAATCAGCTTGCTCATCCCTGGTGGGGTCTATGTGGGTCTCCTCAACCAAGCACCCCACCATTATCAGACCAGTATGGCTGTTACTACCATCGGGGCCTGACTACAAAGGTGATAAAAGAGGCCCATTCACCACTGCCTGGTGCCACCACTAACAGTGGCAGACATTTTGGACAGGGCTTGAGAGGTAGTTGCTTTGGAAAAAGAATGGACTGCACAATGTAATAAGTCTCATTCTCCTTAGTACAGTAACTACTTTTGGAGTTTTTCTTTCATATGTTCCTGATACTGGCAAAGTAGCAAGGTCCCTGAGGTGAGACCCCTGAATTGGTAAACACACATTTTGTGGACTGGTCTGGTTCTGAATTAATATAGGACACTGTTATGGAATCTGAATTAATTTTGGGGTGTGGTCAGGTGTCTGGATTATAGTAATGATCTGACTGGGGGAAGGGGGTCTGACTGAATTTAGTAGTCTGGTCTGAATTAATTGGAGTCTGACTGGGGCATTTGATCCATTTTTGCTGCCTAGTCTGGAATCTCAAATTTAGGAGTCTGGTCAGATGTCTGAATAAATATATGATTCTGGGCAGAGGTCTTTTTAGGGATCTGAATTAATTTTGGGGTCTGGTGTGGGGTAATCGTTATTGGGGTCATGTTAATCTCAATACCTTTTGTGGTCTGATCAGGGGTCTGAATTATTTAGGGGGTGTTGCCTGTGTTCATTTTGTGGTTTGGTATAAGGTCTGAATTAATTTGGGGTCTAGTCTTTAGATAAAATGAACTTAGGGGTCTGAATCAGTGTCCAAAATAATTTAGGCCCGATTCACATCTGTGCATGGGTTTCCGTTCGGGGGAGTCCACTTGGGGACCCCCTGAATGGAAACCTATCTGCATAAAAAAGTGGTTACAGGCTTGTCCTGCTGGCAGGACTTTTCTCTGCATTTTTTGTGCGGAAACCGCATGGACCCCATTATAGTCTATGGGGTCTGCCAGTAACCACTTTTTTATGCAGATAGGTTTCCATTCAGGGGTCCCCAAGTGGACTCCCCAAAGGGAAACCCATGCGCAGATGTGAACCAGGCCTTAGGGGTCTAATCATGGATTTGGTCTGGTCAGGGATCTGAATAGATTTAGAGGTCTTGATCGGGATCTGAATTCTTTTTTTTGGGTTTAGTTTAGGGTTTGAATTAATTTAGGTGCCTGGTCGGGGAGATGAATTAATGAAAGGGTCTAGTCAGTGTAAAATAGAATAAATTTGGGGTATGTTCTAGGGTCATAATTATTACACTAAGCAGCCTGTAATAATCTAGAGATTTTACAATATATTGCATTGCATTACCATTGCAGTGTATTGTATAAGTGATCGTATCCCATGGGATTCAAGACCCCTAGAAGATCTAAAAATAACAGTAAAAAAAATTAAAAACTTAAAAAAAAATTGTGGTGTTTTTTACTGTTTAGCCTCACAAATTTTTTTTTGATAAAAAGCGACTAAACATCAGACCTTCCCTCAATTGGTATAAATAAAAAGTACATCTGGCCCTGCAAAAAATACACCTTATGTAGCCCTATATACAGAAACCTAAAAAGAAAATGGCTGTGGTAGGAATGTGTTAATTTAAGGATCTAATCTGAGGTCTGAATAAATTTTGGGGTCTGGTCTGGAGTTTAAATAAATTTATTGGTTTAGTCTGAAGTGTAAATTATTTTTTGTGTCTGAGTGAGGTTGTGACCCTTTTTGAGCCTCTTCTGTGACTTCATGGGCCACAGAGAATTACTGAAGCCTGTGATCGGGTTTCAGTAGTCATGTGGGCACCTTGGCCTCACAGCAGAGGCCTGAAGAAGACCGAACATGCCCGAGAAGCTGCGATTGAGTCTAGGAGAGGTGAGAGAAGGTGAGCATCGGTGCTTATTATTTTATTATTTTATTTTATAGCGATTTGTGGGTAGAGAATTCCAAGTATCTCATTTTGGATCATTCATAAAGAACCCAGATTTCTAAAAACTGGTTTTCTGATCTCTACATATGACCAATGACCATGATGTCACATGACATGGTTTGTGAAGCAGAAGCGGCACTCACTAGAGCACTGCTGCCACTTTGAACAGCTGATCCATGGAGGTTTTGGGTGTTGGACCTCACTAATCTAATACTGATGACCTATCCCAAAAATAGGTTATCAATATTTTAGTTCCAGAAAACCCCTTTAATGTATTCATAAATATCAAAGAGAAGTAATGGAGGATAGACACAATGTATTCCATATTTCATGGAGAATGCAATGATTTAATACAACATGGAATGTTCATGGATCAGACAATTCTATAGTTCCCTATTTTATAAAATGTAATAAAAACAAAATTAACCCTTTAAACTTCTACTGGCAAAAATTTTAAACTGTAAGCCTAGAGTTTTCCCTTCCTTTCAGGTGGCTCGGGTCTCTGATTCGATTTGGGTCAAACCAGTTCAGATAGAAATGGAAGTGAAATTATTATTCTCTGGAGTCCCTTCAGACCTCAGAGTATAATAGGGAGAGGCCAGGGGAGGTGTAAAAAAACAAAACAAAACATATTTATACTCATGGTGTCTCTTACAGTCTCCTCGGTGATGTCATGTGCCAGGGGCATGCTGAGTGTCATGACATCATGTCACTCAGTGTGCCCATGAGACTGCTGTGTCCCAATTAATAACCCGGCTCGTGTCAAAGTGGTTCGCCCATCTCTACTGAAGACCCCAGTATCAAAATACACAACTAGAGTGACCACTACAAAAAATAATTGATAAGATGTATTTATTAAATGTAACATTATTATTATGTATAATTTCATCTTCCTATGGCTCCTAGTCTATCTGTGCAGTACCCCAACTTCAATGTTTAACCCAAACTTCCTCCGTAGTGTTTTCCCTATGACTTCTCGGATTTATTGAGTTCTCAGACAAAAGATAATTGGGTTGAGAACGTGGGGGAGATACGTATAGAGGCAGAGAAGCAAGACACTAATGTCTAGACTGAACACCAAGTTGACCTGATAGGCCGTGTACACGAACACCCGAGGGCCGTAGTATATAAAGATGATGAACAGATGAGTGACACACGTGTAGAACGCTTTCTGTAGACTCTCGTTCCTCACCGATGAGCACACTTTCATAATGTTGAGGATGTAGGATATTACAATGTAGCAGAATGGACCTAAGAGGACCACCATGGCAATATAATACAAAGTCTGTCTTAGCAACGAGATATCCCCGCAGGCTAGAGCCATGACCGCCATATTTACACAGAAACAATTGTTGACTTTTCTTGAGCCACAATATGGAAACTGGGAGATCCAGACGACATTAACTAAGGAGGTCAGAGCGGCAAGAACCCACAGAAAAAGGGAGATAAGTACAGTAACTCTCTTGGTGATGATGGAAAAATACCTCAGGGGTCTGCTGATGGCCACATAGCGATCAAGGACCATAAACATGATGATGAATGAATCAAGAGACCCCAAGTAGTGGAAGCAGAAGAGCTGGAACATACAACCTGAGAACGTCATGGTGCTTGCTCCAAACCAGTACTTGGCTACTAATTTGGGTAAAGTTATTGTATCAAATAAGACGTCGGAGAGAGCCAGGTTCACAACGATGATGTACATGGGCTGATGGAGATGTTCTTTCCATATAATCAGCAGAATGACAGCACTATTAGCTGAGAGGGCAGCAATATACACAAGAAACAGTATACAAGAGACCACGGTATGGTATGTCTCGGGAAGGCCCGGGAATCCAATGAGTATGAACATAACATCTGACTGGTTGTCCATAGCCTGGTGATGATGAGCTGTGAAGTATAGAAGGAGCTTAGTATGTTAGAGAGTGGAGTGCTATATACAAAGAATACACTACTGAGCAACGTCATTGGCAGAGGGCGTGGACTGGAGCCCATTGGTTCCCACAAGAAAGCAGGAGCAATGGAATTATTGACTTTATTTCGTAAACAATTGGTTTTCAGTGATTGCAAACCATTCTGAATTACCCCTTAAGGAAGGTCACAGATTTTCATAGCTTGACATTTTTTAAAGCAATTTTTTCTTAAAGGACAACTGTAACCAGACATTTCTAGGACATTAATAATAATAATAATAATAATAATAATAATAATACATTTTATTTATATAGCGCCAACATATTCCGCAGCACTGTACAATTTGTAGGGTTCAAGTACTGACAAAAAAGATACATTACAAAGAAATATTCAATTCACACACGTGTATTGTATTGTATTGTAGTGTACTGAGGGCCCTGCTCGCAGGAGCTTACAATCTATGAGGTAGAGGAGGTGACACAAGAGCTTACAATCTATGAGGTAGAGGTGACACAAGAGCTTACAATCTATGAGGTAGAGGAGGTGACACAAGAGCTTACAATCTATGAGGTAGAGGAGGTGACACAAGAGCTTACAATCTATGAGGTAGAGGTGACACAAGAGCTTACAATCTATGAGGTAGAGGAGGTGACACAAGAGCTTACAATCTATGAGGTAGAGGGGTGACACAAGAGCTTACAATCTATGAGGTAGAGGGGTGACACAAGAGCTTACAATCTATGAGGTAGAGGAGGTGACACAAGAGCTTACAATCTATGAGGTAGAGGAGGTGACACAAGAGCTTACAATCTATGAGGTAGAGGAGGTGACACAAGAGCTTACAATCTATGAGGTAGAGGAGGTGACACAAGAGCTTACAATCTATGAGGTAGAGGGGTGACACAAGAGCTTACAATCTATGAGGTAGAGGAGGTGACACAAGAGCTTACAATCTATGAGGTAGAGGTGACACAAGAGCTTACAATCTATGAGGTAGAGGGGTGACACAAGAGCTTACAATCTATGAGGTAGAGGAGGTGACACAAGAGCTTACAATCTATGAGGTAGAGGGGGTGACACAAGAGCTTACAATCTATGAGGTAGAGGAGGTGACACAAGAGCTTACAATCTATGAGGTAGAGGAGGTGACACAAGAGCTTACAATCTATGAGGTAGAGGAGGTGACACAAGAGCTTACAATCTATGAGGTAGAGGAGACACAGTGCTCTCCTTGGGTGGGGGTGACACAAGAGCTTACAATCTATGAGGTAGAGGAGGTGACACAAGAGCTTACAATCTATGAGGTAGAGGTGACACAAGAGCTTACAATCTATGAGGTAGAGGAGGTGACACAAGAGCTTACAATCTATGAGGTAGAGGAGGTGACACAAGAGCTTACAATCTATGAGGTAGAGGAGGTGACACAAGAGCTTACAATCTATGAGGTAGAGGGGTGACACAAGAGCTTACAATCTATGAGGTAGAGGAGGTGACACAAGAGCTTACAATCTATGAGGTAGAGGGTGACACAAGAGCTTACAATCTATGAGGTAGAGGGGTGACACAAGAGCTTACAATCTATGAGGTAGAGGTGACACAAGAGCTTACAATCTATGAGGTAGAGGAGGTGACACAAGAGCTTACAATCTATGAGGTAGAGGTGACACAAGAGCTTACAATCTATGAGGTAGAGGTGGGACACAAGAGCTTACAATCTATGAGGTAGAGGAGGTGACACAAGAGCTTACAATCTATGAGGTAGAGGTGACACAAGAGCTTACAATCTATGAGGTAGAGGAGGTGACACAAGAGCTTACAATCTATGAGGTAGAGGGTGACACAAGAGCTTACAATCTATGAGGTAGAGGTGACACAAGAGCTTACAATCTATGAGGTAGAGGAGGTGACACAAGAGCTTACAATCTATGAGGTAGAGGAGGTAGAGGTGACACAAGAGCTTACAATCTATGGGGTAGAGGGGTGACACAAGAGCTTACAATCTATGAGGTAGAGGTGACACAAGAGCTTACAATCTATGAGGTAGAGGTGACACAAGAGCTTACAATCTATGAGGTAGAGGGGTGACACAAGAGCTTACAATCTATGAGGTAGAGGTGGTGACACAAGAGCTTACAATCTATGAGGTAGAGGGGTGACACAAGAGCTTACAATCTATGAGGTAGAGGGACGGTGACACAAGAGCTTACAATCTATGAGGTAGAGGAGGTGACACAAGAGCTTACAATCTATGAGGTAGAGGGGGTGACACAAGAGCTTACAATCTATGAGGTAGAGGTGGCACAAGAGCTTACAATCTAAGAGGTAGAGGAGGTGACACAAGAGCTTACAATCTATGAGGTAGAGGAGGTGACACAAGAGCTTACAATCTATGAGGTAGAGGTGACACAAGAGCTTACAATCTATGAGGTAGAGGGGGTGACACAAGAGCTTACAATCTATGGGGTAGAGGAGGTGACACAAGAGTTTACAATCTATGAGGTAGAGGGGGTGACACAAGAGCTTACAATCTATGAGGTAGAGGAGGTGACACAAGAGCTTACAATCTATGAGGTAGAGGAGGTGACACAAGAGCTTACAATCTATGGGCTAGAGGAGGTGACACAAGAGCTTACAATCTATGAGGTAGAGGAGGTGACACAAGAGCTTACAATCTATGGGGTAGAGGAGGTGACAGAAGACCTTACAATCTATGAGGTAGAGGTGACACAAGAGCTTACAATCTATGAGGTAGAGGGGGTGACACAAGAGCTTACAATCTATGAGGTAGAGGAGGTGACACAAGAGCTTACAATCTATGAGGCAGAGGGGGTGACACAAGAGCTTACAATCTATGAGGTAGAGGGGTGACACAAGAGTTTACAATCTATGAGGTAGAGGAGGTGACACAAGAGCTTACAATCTATGAGGTAGAGGTGACACAAGAGCTTACAATCTATGAGGTAGAGGAGGTGACACAAGAGTTTACAATCTATGAGGTAGAGGTGACACAAGAGCTTACAATCTATGAGGTAGAGGAGGTGACACAAGAGCTTACAATCTATGAGGTAGAGGGTGACACAAGAGCTTACAATCTATGAGGTAGAGGTGACACAAGAGCTTACAATCTATGAGGTAGAGGAGGTGACACAAGAGCTTACAATCTATGAGGTAGAGGAGGTGACACAAGAGCTTACAATCTATGAGGTAGAGGGTGACACAAGAGCTTACATTCTATGAGGTAGAGGTGACACAAGAGCTTACAATCTATGAGGTAGAGGGGGTGACACAAGAGCTTACAATCTATGAGGTAGAGGGGGTGACACAAGAGCTTACAATCTATGAGGTAGAGGAGGTGACACAAGAGCCTACAATCTATGAGGTAGAGGGGGTGACACAAGAGCTTACAATCTATGAGGTAGAGGAGGTGACACAAGAGCTTACAATCTATGAGGTAGAGGGGTGACACAAGAGCTTACAATCTATGAGGTAGAGGGGGTGACACAAGACCTTACAATCTATGAGGTAGAGGGGGGTGACACAAGAGCTTACAAACTATGAGGTAGAGGAGGTGACACAAGAGCTTACAATCTATGAGGTAGAGGAGGTGACACAAGAGCTTACAATCTATGAGGTAGAGGGTGACACAAGAGCTTACAATCTATGAGGTAGAGGGGTGACACAAGAGCTTACAATCTATGAGGTAGAGGAGGTGACACAAGAGCTTACAATCTATGAGGTAGAGCAGGTGACACAAGAGCTTACAATCTATGAGGTAGAGGGGGTGACACAAGAGCTTACAATCTATGAGGTAGAGGAGGTGACACAAGAGCTTACAATCTATGAGGTAGAGGAGGTGACACAAGAGCTTACAAACTATGAGGTAGAGGAGGTGACACAAGAGCTTACAATCTATGAGGTAGAGGAGGTGACACAAGAGCTTACAATCTATGAGGTAGAGGGGTGACACAAGAGCTTACAATCTATGAGGTAGAGGGGTGACACAAGAGCTTACAATCTATGAGGTAGAGGAGGTGACACAAGAGCTTACAATCTATGAGGTAGAGGAGGTGACACAGGAGCTTACAATCTATGAGGTAGAGGGGTGACACAAGAGCTTACAATCTATGAGGTAGAGGAGGTGACACAAGAGCTTACAATCTATGAGGTAGAGGAGGTGACACAAGAGCTTACAATCTACGAGGTAGAGGAGGTGACACAAGAGCTTACAATCTATGAGGTAGAGGGGGTGACACAAGAGCTTACAATCTATGAGGTAGAGGGGTGACACAAGAGCTTACAATCTATGAGGTAGAGGGGGTGACACAAGAGCTTACAATCTATGAGGTAGAGGAGGTGACACAAGAGCTTACAATCTATGAGGTAGAGGGGGTGACACAAGAGCTTACAATCTATGAGGTAGAGGGGGTGACACAAGAGCTTACAATCTATGAGGTAGAGGAGGTGACACAAGAGCTTACCAATCTATGAGGTAGAGGAGGTGACACAAGAGCTTACAATCTATGAGGTAGAGGAGGTGACACAAGAGCTTACAATCTATGAGGTAGAGGAGGTGACACAAGAGGGGTTACACAAGCTCATTGAGGTAGGAGGAGGTGACACAAGAGCTTTCAATCTATGAGGTAGAGGTGACACAAGAGCTTACAATCTATGAGGTAGAGGGTGACACAAGAGCTTACAATCTTTGAGGTAGAGGTGACACAAGAGCTTACAATCTATGAGGTAGAGGTGACACAAGAGCTTACAATCTATGAGGTAGAGGAGGTGACACAAGAGCTTACAATCTATGAGGTAGAGGGGGTGACACAAGAGCTTACAATCTATGAGGTAGAGGAGGTGACACAAGAGCTTACAATCTATGAGGTAGAGGTGACACAAGAGCTTACAATCTATGAGGTAGAGGAGGTGACACAAGAGCTTACAATCTATGAGGTAGAGGGGGTGACACAAGAGTTTACAATCTATGAGGTAGAGGAGGTGACACAAGAGCTTACAATCTATGAGGTAGAGGTGACACAAGAGCTTACAATCTATGAGGTAGAGGAGGTGACACAAGAGCTTACAATCTATGAGGTAGAGGTGACACAAGAGCTTACAATCTATGAGGCAGAGGAGGTGACACAGGAGCTTACAATCTATGAGGTAGAGGTGACACAAGAGCTTACAATCTATGAGGTAGAGGTGACACAAGAGCTTACAATCTATGAGGTAGAGGTGACACAAGAGCTTACAATCTATGAGGTAGAGGTGACACAAGAGCTTACAATTTATGAGGTAGAGGAGGTGACACAAGAGCTTACAATCTATGAGGTAGAGGAGGTGACACAAGAGCTTACAATCTATGGGGTAGAGGAGGTGACACAAGAGCTTACAATCTATGAGGTAGAGGAGGTGACACAAGAGCTTACAATCTATGAGGTAGAGGGGGTGACACAAGAGCTTACAATCTATGAGGTAGAGGAGGTGACACAAGAGCTTACAATCTATGAGGTAGAGGAGGTGACACAAGAGCTTACAATCTATGAGGTAGAGGGGGGTGACACAAGAGCTTACAGTCTATGAGGTAGAGGTGGCACAAGAGCTTACAATCTATGAGGTAGAGGGGGTGACACAAGAGATTACAATCTATGGGGTAGAGGAGGTGACACAAGAGCTTACAATCTATGAGGTAGAGGGGGTGACACAAGAGCTTACAATCTATGAGGTAGAGGAGGTGACACAAGAGCTTACAATCTATGAGGTAGAGGAGGTGACACAAGAGCTTACAATCTATGAGGTAGAGGGGTGACACAAGAGCTTACAATCTATGAGGTAGAGGAGGTGACACAAGAGCTTACAATCTATGAGGTAGAGGTGACAGAAGAGCTTACAATCTATGAGGTAGAGGTGACACAAGAGCTTACAATCTATGAGGTAGAGGGGGTGACACAAGAGCTTACAATCTATGAGGTAGAGGAGGTGACACAAGAGCTTACAATCTATGAGGTAGAGGTGACACAAGAGCTTACAATCTATGAGGTAGAGGTGACACAAGAGCTTACAATCTATGAGGTAGAGGGGTGACACAAGAGCTTACAATCTATGAGGTAGAGGAGGTGACACAAGAGCTTACAATCTATGAGGTAGAGGGTGACACGTGGGGTGACACAAGAGCTTACAATCTATGAGGTAGAGGAGGTGACACAAGAGTTTACAATCTATGAGGTAGAGGTGACACAAGAGCTTACAATCTATGAGGTAGAGGAGGTGACACAAGAGCTTACAATCTATGAGGTAGAGGTGACACAAGAGCTTACAATCTATGAGGTAGAGGTGACACAAGAGCTTACAATCTATGACGTAGAGGTGACACAAGAGCTTACAGTCTATGAGGTAGAGGAGGTGACACAAGAGCTTACAATCTATGAGGTAGAGGTGACACAAGAGCTTACAATCTATGAGGTAGAGGTGACACAAGAGCTTACAATCTATGAGGTAGAGGAGGTGACACAAGAGCTTACAATCTATGAGGTAGAGGTGACACAAGAGCTTACAATCTATGAGGTAGAGGAGGTGACACAAGAGCTTACAATCTATGAGGTAGAGGTGACACAAGAGCTTACAATCTATGAGGTAGAGGTGACACAAGAGCTTACAATCTATGAGGTAGAGGGGGTGACACAAGAGCTTACAATCTATGAGGTAGAGGAGGTGACACAAGAGCTTACAATCTATGAGGTAGAGGGGGTGACACAAGAGCTTACAATCTATGAGGTAGAGGAGGTGACACAAGAGCTTACAATCTATGAGGTAGAGGAGGTGACCCAAGAGCTTACAATCTATGAGGTAGAGGGGGTGACACAAGAGCTTACAGTCTATGAGGTAGAGGTGGCACAAGAGCTTACAATCTATGAGGTAGAGGGGGTGACACAAGAGATTACAATCTATGGGGTAGAGGAGGTGACACAAGAGCTTACAATCTATGAGGTAGAGGGGTGACACAAGAGCTTACAATCTATGAGGTAGAGGAGGTGACACAAGAGCTTACAATCTATGAGGTAGAGGAGGTGACACAAGAGCTTACAATCTATGAGGTAGAGGGGGTGACACAAGAGCTTACAATCTATGAGGTAGAGGAGGTGACACAAGAGCTTACAATCTATGAGGTAGAGGTGACACAAGAGCTTACAATCTATGAGGTAGAGGTGACACAAGAGCTTACAATCTATGAGGTAGAGGGGGTGACACAAGAGCTTACAATCTATGAGGTAGAGGAGGTGACACAAGAGCTTACAATCTATGAGGTAGAGGGGTGACACAAGAGCTTACAATCTATGAGGTAGAGGTGACACAAGAGCTTACAATCTATGAGGTAGAGGAGGTGACACAAGAGCTTACAATCTATGAGGTAGAGGTGACACAAGAGCTTACAATCTATGAGGTAGAGGAGGTGACACAAGAGCTTACAATCTATGAGGTAGAGGTGACACAAGAGCTTACAATCTATGAGGTAGAGGTGACACAAGAGCTTACAATCTATGAGGTAGAGGAGGTGACACAAGAGCTTACAATCTATGAGGTAGAGGAGGTGACACAAGAGCTTACAATCTATGAGGAAGAGGGGGTGACACAGGAGCTTACAATCTATGAGGTAGAGGAGGTGACACAAGAGCTTACAATCTATGAGGTAGAGGTGACACAAGAGCTTACAATCTATGAGGTAGAGGAGGTGACACAAGAGCTTACAATCTATGAGGTAGAGGGGGTGACACAAGAGCTTACAATCTATGAGGTAGAGGTGACACAAGAGCTTACAATCTATGAGGTAGAGGAGGTGACACAAGAGCTTACAATCTATGAGGTAGAGGGGTGACACAAGAGCTTACAATCTATGAGGAAGAGGGGGTGACACAGGAGCTTACAATCTATGAGGTAGAGGAGGTGACACAAGAGCTTACAATCTATGAGGTAGAGGAGGTGACACAAGAGCTTACAGTCTATGAGGTAGAGGAGGTGACACAAGAGCTTACAATCTATGAGGTAGAGGTGACACAAGAGCTTACAATCTATGGGGTAGAGGTGACACAAGAGCTTACAATCTATGAGGTAGAGGGGGTGACACAAGAGCTTACAATCTATGAGGTAGAGGTGACACAAGAGTTTACAATCTATGAGGTAGAGGTGACACAAGAGCTTACAATCTATGAGGTAGAGGAGGTGACACAAGAGCTTACATTCTATGAGGTAGAGGGGTGACACAAGAGCTTACAATCTATGAGGTAGAGGGGTGACACAAGAGCTTACAATCTATGAGGTAGAGGGGGTGACACAAGAGCTTACAATCTATGAGGTAGAGGAGGTGACACAAGAGCCTACAATCTATGAGGTAGAGGAGGTGACACAAGAGCTTACAATCTATGAGGTAGAGGAGGTGACACAAGAGCTTACAATCTATGAGGTAGAGGAGGTGACACAAGAGCTTACAATCTATGAGGTAGAGGGGTGACACAAGAGCTTACAATCTATGAGGTAGAGGGGTGACACAAGAGCTTACAATCTATGAGGTAGAGGGGGTGACACAAGAGCTTACAATCTATGAGGTAGAGGAGGTGACACAAGAGCTTACAATCTATGAGGTAGAGGGGGTGACACAAGAGCTTACAATCTATGAGGTAGAGGAGGTGACACAAGAGCTTACAATCTATGAGGTAGAGGAGGTGACACAAGAGCTTACAATCTATGAGGTAGAGGAGGTGACACAAGAGCTTACAATCTATGAGGTATAGGAGGTGACACAAGAGCTTACAATCTATGAGGTAGAGGAGGTGACACAAGAGCTTACAATCTATGAGGTAGAGGTGACACAAGAGCTTACAATCTATGAGGTAGAGGGGTGACACAAGAGCTTACAATCTATGAGGTAGAGGAGGTGACACAAGAGCTTACAATCTATGAGGTAGAGGGGTGACACAAGAGCTTACAATCTATGAGGTAGAGGAGGTGACACAAGAGCTTACAATCTATGAGGTAGAGGGGGTGACACAAGAGCTTACAATCTATGAGGTAGAGGGGGTGACACAAGAGCTTACAATCTATGAGGTAGAGGAGGTGACACAAGAGCTTACAATCTATGAGGTAGAGGGGGTGACACAAGAGCTTACAATCTATGAGGTAGAGGGGTGACACAAGAGCTTACAATCTATGAGGTAGAGGAGGTGACACAAGAGCTTACAATCTATGAGGTAGAGGGGGTGACACAAGAGCTTACAATCTATGAGGTAGAGGTGACACAAGAGCTTACAATCTATGAGGTAGGGTGACACAAGAGCTTACAATCTATGAGGTAGAGGGGGTGACACAAGAGCTTACAATCTATGAGGTAGAGGGGTGACACAAGAGCTTACAATCTATGAGGTAGAGGAGGTGACACAAGAGCTTACAATCTATGAGGTAGAGGTGACCCAAGAGCTACAACTTGGGTGAGGGGTGACACAAGAGCTTACAATCTATGAGGTAGAGGGGGTGACACAAGAGCTTACAATCTATGAGGTAGAGGAGGTGACACAAGAGCTTACAATCTATGAGGTAGAGGAGGTGACACAAGAGCTTACAATCTATGAGGTAGAGGAGGTGACACAAGAGCTTACAATCTATGAGGTAGAGGAGGTGACACAAGAGCTTACAAACTATGAGGTAGAGGAGGTGACACAAGAGCTTACAATCTATGAGGTAGAGGTGACACAAGAGCTTACAATCTATGAGGTAGAGGAGGTGACACAAGAGCTTACAATCTATGAGGTAGAGGAGGTGACACAAGAGCTTACAATCTATGAGGTAGGCCCTGAGGGAGGAGGTGACACAAGAGCTTACAATCTATGAGGTAGAGGAGGTGACACAAGAGCTTACAATCTATGAGGTAGAGGGGTGACACAAGAGCTTACAATCTATGAGGTAGAGGAGGTGACACAAGAGCTTACAATCTATGAGGTAGAGGAGGTGACACAAGAGCTTACAATCTATGAGGTAGAGGAGGTGACACAAGAGCTTACAATCTATGAGGTAGAGGAGGTGACACAAGAGCTTACAATCTATGAGGTAGAGGAGGTGACACAAGAGCTTACAATCTATGAGGGGGTGGGACACAAGAGCTTACAATCTATGAGGTAGAGGGGGTGACACAAGAGCTTACAATCTATGAGGTAGAGGGGGTGACACAAGAGCTTACAATCTATGAGGTAGAGGGGTGACACAAGAGCTTACAATCTATGAGGTAGAGGAGGTGACACAAGAGCTTACAATCTATGAGGTAGAGGGGTGACACAAGAGCTTACAATCTATGAGGTAGAGGGGGTGACACAAGAGCTTACAATCTATGAGGTAGAGGAGGTGACACAAGAGCTTACAATCTATGAGGTAGAGGGGTGACACAAGAGCTTACAATCTATGAGGTAGAGGGGTGACACAAGAGCTTACAATCTATGAGGTAGAGGAGGTGACACAAGAGCTTACAATCTATGAGGTAGAGGGGGGTGACACAAGAGCTTACAATCTATGAGGTAGAGGGGTGACACAAGAGCTTACAATCTATGAGGTAGAGGAGGTTACACAAGAGCTTACAATCTATGAGGTAGAGGAGGTGACACAAGAGCTTACAATCTATGAGGTAGAGGAGGTGACACAAGAGCTTACAATCTATGAGGTAGAGGAGGTGACACAAGAGCTTACAATCTATGAGGTAGAGGAGGTGACACAAGAGCTTACAATCTATGAGGTAGAGGAGGTGACACAAGAGCTTACAATCTATGAGGTAGAGGTGACACAAGAGCTTACAATCTATGAGGTAGAGGGGTGACACAAGAGCTTACAATCTATGAGGTAGAGGAGGTGACACAAGAGCTTACAATCTATGAGGTAGAGGAGGTGACACAAGAGCTTACAATCTATGAGGTAGAGGTGACACAAGAGCTTACAATCTATGAGGTAGAGGAGGTGACACAAGAGCTTACAATCTATGAGGTAGAGGAGGTGACACAAGAGCTTACAATCTATGAGGTAGAGGAGGTGACACAAGAGCTTACAATCTATGAGGTAGAGGGGGTGACACAAGAGCTTACAATCTATGAGGTAGAGGTGACACAAGAGCTTACAATCTATGAGGTAGAGGAGGTGACACAAGAGCTTACAATCTATGAGGTAGAGGAGGTGACACAAGAGCTTACAATCTATGAGGTAGAGGAGGTGACACAAGAGCTTACAATCTATGAGGTAGAGGGGTGACACAAGAGCTTACAATCTATGAGGTAGAGGTGACACAAGAGCTTACAATCTATGAGGTAGAGGAGGTGACACAAGAGCTTACAATCTATGAGGGTAGAGGTGACACAAGAGCTTACAATCTATGAGGGGAGGTGACACAAGAGCTTCAATCTTGAGGTAGAGGGGGTGACACAAGAGCTTACAATCTACGAGGTAGAGGAGGTGACACAAGAGCTTACAATCTATGAGGTAGAGGGGTGACACAAGAGCTTACAATCTATGAGGTAGAGGGGGTGACACAAGAGCTTACAATCTATGAGGTAGAGGAGGTGACACAAGAGCTTACAATCTATGAGGTAGAGGGTGACACAAGAGCTTACAATCTATGAGGTAGAGGGTGACACAAGGGACACAACCATGAGGTAGAGGGGTGACACAAGAGCTTACAATCTATGAGGTAGAGGGGGTGACACAAGAGCTTACAATCTATGAGGTAGAGGGGGTGACACAAGAGCTTACAATCTATGAGGTAGAGGAGGTGACACAAGAGCTTACAATCTATGAGGTAGAGGGGTGACACAAGAGCTTACAATCTATGAGGTAGAGGAGGTGACACAAGAGCTTACAATCTATGAGGTAGAGGAGGTGACACAAGAGCTTACAATCTATGAGGTAGAGGGTGACACAAGAGCTTACAATCTATGAGGTAGAGGAGGTGACACAAGAGCTTACAATCTATGAGGTAGAGGAGGTGACACAAGAGCTTACAATCTATGAGGTAGAGGGGGTGACACAAGAGCTTACAATCTATGAGGTAGAGGAGGTGACACAAGAGCTTACAATCTATGAGGTAGAGGGGTGACACAAGAGCTTACAATCTATGAGGTAGAGGGGGTGACACAAGAGCTTACAATCTATGAGGTAGAGGAGGTGACACAAGAGCTTACAATCTATGAGGTAGAGGGGTGACACAAGAGCTTACAATCTATGAGGTAGAGGGAGGTGACACAAGAGCTTACAATCTATGAGGTAGAGGAGGTGACACAAGAGCTTACAATCTATGAGGTAGAGGTGACACAAGAGCTTACAATCTATGAGGTAGAGGGTGGACACAAGAGCTTACAATCTATGAGGTAGAGGAGGTGACACAAGAGCTTACAATCTATGAGGTAGAGGGGGTGACACAAGAGCTTACAATCTATGAGGTAGAGGAGGTGACACAAGAGCTTACAATCTATGAGGTAGAGGGGAGGTGACACAAGAGCTTACAATCTATGAGGTAGAGGAGGTGACACAAGAGCTTACAATCTATGAGGTAGAGGAGGTGACACAAGAGCTTACAATCTATGAGGTAGAGGAGGTGACACAAGAGCTTACAATCTATGAGGTAGAGGAGGTGACACAAGAGCTTACAATCTATGAGGTAGAGGAGGTGACACAAGAGCTTACAATCTATGAGGTAGAGGTGACACAAGAGCTTACAATCTATGAGGTAGAGGAGGTGACACAAGAGCTTACAATCTATGAGGTAGAGGGGTGACACAAGAGCTTACAATCTATGAGGTAGAGGGGTGACACAAGAGCTTACAATCTATGAGGTAGAGGAGGTGACACAAGAGCTTACAATCTATGAGGTAGAGGAGGTGACACAAGAGCTTACAATCTATGAGGTAGAGGAGGTGACACAAGAGCTTACAATCTATGAGGTAGAGGAGGTGACACAAGAGCTTACAATCTATGAGGTAGAGGGGGGTGACACAAGAGCTTACAATCTATGAGGTAGAGGGTGAAGAGCTGACACAGGAGCACAATCTATGAGGTAGAGGGGGTGACACAAGAGCTTACAATCTATGAGGTAGAGGGGGTGACACAAGAGCTTACAATCTATGAGGTAGAGGGGGGTGACACAAGAGCTTACAATCTATGAGGTAGAGGGGTGACACAAGAGCTGTTACAATCTATGAGGTAGAGGAGGTGACACAAGAGCTTACAATCTATGAGGTAGAGGAGGTGACACAAGAGCTTACAATCTATGAGGTAAGAGGTGACACAAGAGCTTACAATCTATGAGGTAGAGGGGGTGACACAAGAGCTTACAATCTATGAGGTAGAGGAGGTGACACAAGAGCTTACAATCTATGAGGTAGAGGAGGTGACACAAGAGCTTACAATCTATGAGGTAGAGGAGGTGACACAAGAGCTTACAATCTATGAGGTAGAGGGGTGACACAAGAGCTTACAATCTATGAGGTAGAGGAGGTGACACAAGAGCTTACAATCTATGAGGTAGAGGGGTGACACAAGAGCTTACAATCTATGAGGTAGAGGAGGTGACACAAGAGCTTACAATCTATGAGGTAGAGGGTGACACAAGAGCTTACAATCTATGAGGTAGAGGGGGTGACACAAGAGCTTACAATCTATGAGGTAGAGGGGGTGACACAAGAGCTTACAATCTATGAGGTAGAGGGGGTGACACAAGAGCTTACAATCTATGAGGTAGAGGGGGTGACACAAGAGCTTACAATCTATGAGGTAGAGGAGGTGACACAAGAGCTTACAATCTATGAGGTAGAGGGGTGACACAAGAGCTTACAATCTATGAGGTAGAGGGGGTGACACAAGAGCTTACAATCTATGAGGTAGAGGGGGTGACACAAGAGCTTACAATCTATGAGGTAGAGGGGGTGACACAAGAGCTTACAATCTATGAGGTAGAGGGGGTGACACAAGAGCTTACAATCTATGAGGTAGAGGGGGTGACACAAGAGCTTACAATCTATGAGGTAGAGGAGGTGACACAAGAGCTTACAATCTATGAGGTAGAGGGGTGACACAAGAGCTTACAATCTATGAGGTAGAGGGGTGACACAAGAGCTTACAATCTATGAGGTAGAGGAGGTGACACAAGAGCTTACAATCTATGAGGTAGAGGGGGTGACACAAGAGCTTACAATCTATGAGGTAGAGGGGGTGACACAAGAGCTTACAATCTATGAGGTAGAGGAGGTGACACAAGAGCTTACAATCTATGAGGTAGAGGGGTGACACAAGAGCTTACAATCTATGAGGTAGAGGGGTGACACAAGAGCTTACAATCTATGAGGTAGAGGAGGTGACACAAGAGCTTACAATCTATGAGGTAGAGGGGGTGACACAAGAGCTTACAATCTATGAGGTAGAGGAGGTGACACAAGAGCTTACAATCTATGAGGTAGAGGAGGTGACACAAGAGCTTACAATCTATGAGGTAGAGGAGGTGACACAAGAGCTTACAATCTATGAGGTAGAGGAGGTGACACAAGAGCTTACAATCTATGAGGTAGAGGAGGGTGACACAAGAGCTTACAATCTATGAGGTAGAGGAGGTGACACAAGAGCTTACAATCTATGAGGTAGAGGAGGTGACACAAGAGCTTACAATCTATGAGGTAGAGGGGTGACACAAGAGCTTACAATCTATGAGGTAGAGGGGGTGACACAAGAGCTTACAATCTATGAGGTAGAGGGGGTGACACAAGAGCTTACAATCTATGAGGTAGAGGGGGTGACACAAGAGCTTACAATCTATGAGGTAGAGGGGGTGACACAAGAGCTTACAACTATGAGGTAGAGGTGACACAAGAGCTTACAATCTATGAGGTAGAGGGGGTGACACAAGAGCTTACAATCTATGAGGTAGAGGAGGTGACACAAGAGCTTACAATCTATGAGGTAGAGGGGGTGACACAAGAGCTTACAATCTATGAGGTAGAGGGGGTGACACAAGAGCTTACAATCTATGAGGTAGAGGGGGTGACACAAGAGCTTACAATCTATGAGGTAGAGGAGGTGACACAAGAGCTTACAATCTATGAGGTAGAGGGGGTGACACAAGAGCTTACAATCTATGAGGTAGAGGGGGTGACACAAGAGCTTACAATCTATGAGGTAGAGGAGGTGACACAAGAGCTTACAATCTATGAGGTAGAGGAGGTGACACAAGAGCTTACAATCTATGAGGTAGAGGTGACACAAGAGCTTACAATCTATGAGGTAGAGGAGGTGACACAAGAGCTTACAATCTATGAGGTAGAGGAGGTGACACAAGAGCTTACAATCTATGAGGTAGAGGGGTGACACAAGAGCTTACAATCTATGAGGTAGAGGAGGTGACACAAGAGCTTACAATCTATGAGGTAGAGGAGGTGACACAAGAGCTTACAATCTATGAGGTAGAGGGGGGTGACACAAGAGCTTACAATCTATGAGGTAGAGGAGGTGACACAAGAGCTTACAATCTATGAGGTAGAGGAGGTGACACAAGAGCTTACAATCTATGAGGTAGAGGAGGTGACACAAGAGCTTACAATCTATGAGGTAGAGGAGGTGACACAAGAGCTTACAATCTATGAGGTAGAGGAGGTGACACAAGAGCTTACAATCTATGAGGTAGAGGAGGTGACACAAGAGCTTACAATCTATGAGGTAGAGGAGGTGACACAAGAGCTTACAATCTATGAGGTAGAGGAGGTGACACAAGAGCTTACAATCTATGAGGTAGAGGAGGTGACACAAGAGCTTACAATCTATGAGGTAGAGGAGGTGACACAAGAGCTTACAATCTATGAGGTAGAGGAGGTGACACAAGAGCTTACAATCTATGAGGTAGAGGGGGTGACACAAGAGCTTACAATCTATGAGGTAGAGGAGGTGACACAAGACCAAGAGCTCACAATCTATGAGGTAGAGGGTGACACAAGAGCTTACAATCTATGAGGTAGAGGAGGTGACACAAGAGCTTACAATCTATGAGGTAGAGGAGGTGACACAAGAGCTTACAATCTATGAGGTAGAGGGGTGACACAAGAGCTTACAATCTATGAGGTAGAGGAGGTGACACAAGAGCTTACAATCTATGAGGTAGAGGAGGTGACACAAGAGCTTACAATCTATGAGGTAGAGGGGGTGACACAAGAGCTTACAATCTATGAGGTAGAGGGGTGACACAAGAGCTTACAATCTATGAGGTAGAGGAGGTGACACAAGAGCTTACAATCTATGAGGTAGAGGGGGTGACACAAGAGCTTACAATCTATGAGGTAGAGGAGGTGACACAAGAGCTTACAATCTATGAGGTAGAGGAGGTGACACAAGAGCTTACAATCTATGAGGTAGAGGAGGTGACACAAGAGCTTACAATCTATGAGGTAGAGGAGGTGACACAAGAGCTTACAATCTATGAGGTAGAGGAGGTGACACAAGAGCTTACAATCTATGAGGTAGAGGAGGTGACACAAGAGCTTACAATCTATGAGGTAGAGGAGGTGACACAAGAGCTTACAATCTATGAGGTAGAGGAGGTGACACAAGAGCTTACAATCTATGAGGTAGAGGGGTGACACAAGAGCTTACAATCTATGAGGTAGAGGGGTGACACAAGAGCTTACAATCTATGAGGTAGAGGAGGTGACACAAGAGCTTACAATCTATGAGGTAGAGGAGGTGACACAAGAGCTTACAATCTATGAGGTAGAGGGGGTGACACAAGAGCTTACAATCTATGAGGTAGAGGAGGTGACACAAGAGCTTACAATCTATGAGGTAGAGGAGGTGACACAAGAGCTTACAATCTATGAGGTAGAGGAGGGTGACACAAGAGCTTACAATCTATGAGGTAGAGGAGGTGACACAAGAGCTTACAATCTATGAGGTAGAGGAGGTGACACAAGAGCTTACAATCTATGAGGTAGAGGAGGTGACACAAGAGCTTACAATCTATGAGGTAGAGGAGGTGACACAAGAGCTTACAATCTATGAGGTAGAGGGTGACACAGGAGAGGGGCGCTTACAATCTATGAGGTAGAGGGGTGACACAAGAGCTTACAATCTATGAGGTAGAGGAGGTGACACAAGAGCTTACAATCTATGAGGTAGAGGGGGTGACACAAGAGCTTACAATCTATGAGGTAGAGGAGGTGACACAAGAGCTTACAATCTATGAGGTAGAGGAGGTGACACAAGAGCTTACAATCTATGAGGTAGAGGAGGTGACACAAGAGCTTACAATCTATGAGGTAGAGGAGGTGACACAAGAGCTTACAATCTATGAGGTAGAGGGGTGACACAAGAGCTTACAATCTATGAGGTAGAGGAGGTGACACAAGAGCTTACAATCTATGAGGTAGAGGAGGTGACACAAGAGCTTACAATCTATGAGGTAGAGGGTGACACAAGAGCTTACAATCTATGAGGTAGAGGAGGTGACACAAGAGCTTACAATCTATGAGGTAGAGGAGGTGACACAAGAGCTTACAATCTATGAGGTAGAGGAGGTGACACAAGAGCTTACAATCTATGAGGTAGAGGAGGTGACACAAGAGCTTACAATCTATGAGGTAGAGGAGGTGACACAAGAGCTTACAATCTATGAGGTAGAGGAGGTGACACAAGAGCTTACAATCTATGAGGTAGAGGGAGGTGACACAAGAGCTTACAATCTATGAGGTAGAGGGGGTGACACAAGAGCTTACAATCTATGAGGTAGAGGGTGACACAAGAGCTTACAATCTATGAGGTAGAGGAGGTGACACAAGAGCTTACAATCTATGAGGTAGAGGAGGTGACACAAGAGCTTACAATCTATGAGGTAGAGGAGGTGACACAAGAGCTTACAATCTATGAGGTAGAGGAGGTGACACAAGAGCTTACAATCTATGAGGTAGAGGACACAAGGCACCAGGGTGAGGCACAAGAGCTTACAATCTATGAGGTAGAGGAGGTGACACAAGAGCTTACAATCTATGAGGTAGAGGAGGTGACACAAGAGCTTACAATCTATGAGGTAGAGGAGGTGACACAAGAGCTTACAATCTATGAGGGGGGGGGTAGAGGTGACACAAGAGCTTACAATCTATGAGGTAGAGGGGGTGACACAAGAGCTTACAATCTATGAGGTAGAGGGGTGACACAAGAGCTTACAATCTATGAGGTAGAGGAGGTGACACAAGAGCTTACAATCTATGAGGTAGAGGAGGTGACACAAGAGCTTACAATCTATGAGGTAGAGGGGTGACACAAGAGCTTACAATCTATGAGGTAGAGGAGGTGACACAAGAGCTTACAATCTATGAGGTAGAGGAGGTGACACAAGAGCTTACAATCTATGAGGTAGAGGGGTGACACAAGAGCTTACAATCTATGAGGTAGAGGAGGTGACACAAGAGCTTACAATCTATGAGGTAGAGGAGGTGACACAAGAGCTTACAATCTATGAGGTAGAGGGGGTGACACAAGAGCTTACAATCTATGAGGTAGAGGAGGTGACACAAGAGCTTACAATCTATGAGGTAGAGGAGGTGACACAAGAGCTTACAATCTATGAGGTAGAGGGGTGACACAAGAGCTTACAATCTATGAGGTAGAGGAGGTGACACAAGAGCTTACAATCTATGAGGTAGAGGAGGTGACACAAGAGCTTACAATCTATGAGGTAGAGGAGGTGACACAAGAGCTTACAATCTATGAGGTAGAGGAGGTGACACAAGAGCTTACAATCTATGAGGTAGAGGGGGTGACACAAGAGCTTACAATCTATGAGGTTAGAGGAGGTGACAAAAGAGCTTACAATCTATGAGGTCAGAGGGGTGACACAAGAGCTTACAATCTATGAGTAATTTGTAGAGGGGTGATCACAAGAGCTTATCTAGGGCTAAGGCCTCATTTGGAAAATGCGTTCCCAGGTGGGGGTTTTGGTGGGTAGTATTTGTTATTTCTAAAATATAAATAATATATAAAGCATGAATGTAACTAAAATTTGTTTATGAAATCATGGGAAAAATATTATGTTAAAAAGAAATCTAAAATTACAGAACATACAAATAAAATAGGAAAAAAAAACACTGTCTTACAGCCACCCTGCTCATCCATATCATGGACATTATTTTTCAAAATAAGAAATTTATTTTATATTTTATTTCAGTCTGAATTTGAAAATTTTTCAGAATAAAGAACTACGAATATTTTTTTTTCACTTTTTGTACACATTGCCCCTAATTTAACTTAAAAAAGGGAAAAATTGTATTTTAAACAGCCCTGTGGGTATTTTACTTTCTACTTTATTATAACACTTTTATTTATGGCAATATATGAATAAATTGACAACATTTTAAAAAAGATTCCTTGGGATGTAGAATCATCTATATGATAATAATATATAAATCACTAGTTAGATCTGCAATATAAAAACTTTAAAAATGTAGAAAAGAAGAAATAAGATGAAATTATTTTAAAATAAATCAAGATTAAAGCAGTAAAAAATAGTATGTTGTATTTTTATACTATTATATTTTGTATTACACATTGTTATTATGTGTGATTGATCCTTATATTTATAGACATTACACAATATTTATCTCCGTTTTCTGAATTTTGTTCTTACCTACGTCACATGTCTACAGTATGTTAAGTGGATAAATGTTTTTTTATGAGCTTTTTCTATCTGACATCTACTTTGTTGGTCACTAATGTCAGTCTGCTCCCTAAAGCCGGATTATATTTCTGCATATTTATTAACTCCTTCAGTAACTCCTTGTTCAGTACATTGGGATTTCTATACAATGGAGTGTTATTGGTTCCGCTCATTTCTGTAAGATACAGTCTTAAGGATGAACGGACATTCCCTGGAATGCTCATTGACCTGTTTAAATGTATAAACTACCCCCTACATTACCTGCACAGTCCTCTCTGTCCCTCCCTGTACTCACCTATATTATCACTGAATGGAGCTGAACTATCTTCTTTAAACAGTGCAGGAAAGTATTGTCTGTGTGAGGGGGAGAAGTCTGCCAAGGATGCATAAGAAAAGGGAAAAGGGAGAAGGAGAAGGAACAGTCTATAAGAGAGGAGCATAAGGTGCTGTCTGTAAGGGGGTATGAGGAGATGTCCAAGAGAGAGGAGCATAAGGAAGAAGGGTAAGAGAGAACACATAAAAAGCAGTCATTGTAACATGGGGCATGCGGAGCAGTCTGTTTGAGAGAAATTAGGGCCCATTACAGAAGTCTATGATAGATAGGAAGGCATGGGTAACCATGGGAGCATTCTGTGTGAGAGGGACGACATGCAGATGACACTGTAATAGAGGGGAACCATAGGGGCCACAGTCAACATGAAAAAATAGAAATAGAGAAAAAGATGGAGAACCAGGAGAACAATTTGTGTGTGAGAAGGTCATGGGGAGCAGTCAGTGTAATAGAGTGAGCATAGGGAGCAGTCAGTGTAATAGAGGGAGCATGGGGAGCAGTCAGTGTCATAGAGGGAGCATGGGGAGCAGTCAGTGTAATAGAGGGAGCATGGGGAACAGTCAGTGTAATAGAGGGAGCATAGGGAGCAGTCAGTGTAATAGAGGTAGCATGGGGAGCAGTCTGCATAATAAAGAGGGGTATGGGGAGCAGTCAGTGTAATAGAGGGAGCATGGGGAGCAGTCAGTGTAATAGAGGGAGCATGGGGAGCAGTCAGTGTAATAGAGGTAGCATGGGGAGCAGTCTGCATAATAAAGGGGGGTATGTGGAGCAGTCAGTGTAATAGAGGGAGCATGGGGAGCAGTCTGCATAATAAAGAGGGGTATGGGGAGCAGTCAGTGTACTAGACTGAGCATGGGGAGCAGTCTGCATAATAAAGAGGGGTATGGGGAGCAGTCAGTGTAATAGAGGGAGCATGGGGAGCAGTCAGTGTAATAGAGGTAGCATGGGGAGCAGTCTGCATAATAAAGGGGGGTATGTGGAGCAGTCAGTGTAATAGAGGGAGCATGGGGAGCAGTCTGCATAATAAAGAGGGGTATGGGGAGCAGTCAGTGTACTAGACTGAGCATGGGGAGCAGTCTGCATAATAAAGAGGGGTATGGGGAGCAGTCAGTGTAATAGAGGGAGCATGGGGAGCCGTCAGTGTAATAGAGGGAGCATGGGGAGCAGTCAGTGTAATAGAGGGAGCATGGGGAGCAGTCAGTGTAATAGAGGGAGCATGGGGAGCAGTCTGCATAATAAAGAGGGGTATGGGGAACAGTCAGTGTAATAGAGGTAGCATGGGGAGCAGTCTGAATAATAAAGAGGGGTATGGGGAGCAGTCAGTGTAATAGCGGGAGCATGGGGGGCAGTCAGTTTAATAGAGGGCGCATGGGGAGCAGTCTGCATAATAAAGAGGGGTATGGGAGCAATCAGTGTAATAGAGGGAGCATGAGGAGCAGTCTGTGTAATAGAGGGAGCATGGGGGGGCAGTCTGCATAATAAAGAGGGGTATGGGGAACAGTCAGTGTAATAGAGGGAGCATAGGGAGCAGTCAGTGTAATAGAGGTAGCATGGGGAGCAGTCTGCATAATAAAGAGGGGTATGGGGAGCAGTCAGTGTAATAGGGGGAGCATGGGGAGCAGTCAATGTAATAGAGGGAGCATGGGGAGCAGTCAGTGTAATAGAGGTAGCATGGGAAGCAGTCTGCATAATAAAGAGGGGTATGGGGAGCAGTCAGTGTAATAGAGGGAGCATGGGGGCAGTCTGCATAATAAAGAGGGGTATGGGGAGCAGTCAGTGTAATAGAGGGAGCATGGGGAGCAGTCAGTATAATAGAGGTAGCATGGGGAGCAGTCTGAATAATAAAGAGGGGTATGGGGAGCAGTCAGTGTAATAGAGGGAGCATGGGGGGCAGTCTGCATAATAAAGAGGGGTATGGGGAACAGTCAGTGTAATAGAGGGAGTATGGGGAGCAGTCAGTGTAATTGAGGGAGCATGGGGAGCAGTCAGTGTAATAGAGGTAGCATGGGGAGCAGTCTGCATAATAAAGAGGGGTATGGGGAGCAGTCAGTGTAATAGAGGGAGCATGGGGGGCAGTCAGTTTAATAGAGGGAGCATGGGGAGCAGTCTGCATAATAAATCGGGGTATGGGAGCAATCAGTGTAATAGAGGGAGCATGGGGAGCAGTCTGCATAATAAAGAGGGGTATGGGGAGCAGTCAGTGTAATAGAGGGAGCATGGGGGGCAGTCTGCATAATAAATAGGGGTATGGGGAGCAGTCAGTGTAATAGAGGGAGCATGGGGCAGTCAGTGTAATAGAGGGAGCATGGGGAGCAGTCTGCATAATAAACAGGGGTATTGGGAGCATTTTGTGAGAGAAAGGTGCATGAGGAGTGGTCTGTAAAAGGGCGAATCATGGGGAGCAGTCTGTGATAAGAGTGCCAATGGGAGAAGTCTGTAAGAGATAAAAGACATGGGTAGTGGCCGGGCAAAGAGGAACCATAAGAAGCAGTCAACATGAAAATTTTAAAATCTACAGTATTTGAGAAATACAGTGGGGAAAAAAAAGTATTTAGTCAGCCACCAATTGTGCAAGTTCTCCCACTTAAAAAGATGAGGCCGGCCTGTAATTGACATCATAGGTAGACCTCAACTATGAGAGACAAAATGAGAAAACAAATCCAGAAAATCACATTGTCTGATTTTTTAAGAATTTATTTGCAAATTATGGTGGAAAATAAGTATTTGGTCAATAACAAAAGTTCATCTCAATAGAGGGGTATGGGGAGCAGTCAGTGTAATAGAGGGAGCATGGGGAGCAGTCAGTATAATAGAGGTAGCATGGGGAGCAGTCTGAATAATAAAGAGGGGTATGGGGAGCAGTCAGTGTAATAGAGGGAGCATGGGGGGCAGTCTGCATAATAAAGAGGGGTATGGGGAACAGTCAGTGTAATAGAGGGAGTATGGGGAGCAGTCAGTGTAATTGAGGGAGCATGGGGAGCAGTCAGTGTAATAGAGGTAGCATGGGGAGCAGTCTGCATAATAAAGAGGGGTATGGGGAGCAGTCAGTGTAATAGAGGGAGCATGGGGGCAGTCTGCATAATAAAGAGGAGTATGGGGAGCAGTCAGTGTAATAGAGGGAGCATGGGGGGCAGTCAGTTTAATAGAGGGAGCATGGGGAGCAGTCTGCATAATAAAGAGGGGTATGGGAGCAATCAGTGTAATAGAGGGAGCATGGGGAGCAGTCTGCATAATAAAGAGGGGTATGGGGAGCAGTCAGTGTAATAGAGGGAGCATGGGGGGCAGTCTGCATAATAAATAGGGGTATGGGGAGCAGTCAGTGTAATAGAGGGAGCATGGGGCAGTCAGTGTAATAGAGGGAGCATGGGGAGCAGTCTGCATAATAAACAGGGGTATTGGGAGCATTTTGTGAGAGAAAGGTGCATGAGGAGTGGTCTGTAAAAGGGCGAATCATGGGGAGCAGTCTGTGATAAGAGTGCCAATGGGAGAAGTCTGTAAGAGATAAAAGACATGGGTAGTGGCCGGGCAAAGAGGAACCATAAGAAGCAGTCAACATGAAAATTTTAAAATCTACAGTATTTGAGAAATACAGTGGGGAAAAAAAGTATTTAGTCAGCCACCAATTGTGCAAGTTCTCCCACTTAAAAAGATGAGGCCGGCCTGTAATTGACATCATAGGTAGACCTCAACTATGAGAGACAAAATGAGAAAACAAATCCAGAAAATCACATTGTCTGATTTTTTAAGAATTTATTTGCAAATTATGGTGGAAAATAAGTATTTGGTCACCTACAAACAAGCAAGATTTCTGGCTCTCACAGACCTGTAACTTCTTCTTTAAGAGGCTCCTCTGTCCTCCACTCATTACCTGTAGTAATGGCTCCTGTTTGACATTGTTATCAGTATAAAAGACACCTGTCCACAACCTCAAACAGTCACACTCCAAACTCCACTATGGTGAAGACCAAAGAGCTGTGGAAGGACCAGAAACAAAATGGTAGCCCTGCACCAGGCTGGGAAGACTGAATCTGCAATAGGCAAGCAGCTTGGTGTGAAGAAATCAATTGTGGGAACAATAATTAGAAAATGGAAGACATAAAGACCACTGATAATCTCCCTCCATCAGGGGCTCAACGCAGGATCTCACCTGTGGGGTCAAAATGATCACAAGAACGGTGAGCAAAAATCCCAGAACCACACGGGGGGACCTAGTGACTGACCTACAGAAAGCTGAGACTAACGTCCCACACAGGGGGACCAAGCACACCGCCAGGGCAAAGAAGGAGTGGCTTCGTAAGAAGCCTTTCAAGGTCCTGTAGTGGCCTAGCCAGTCTCCAGATCTCAACCCCATAAAAAACCTTTGGAGGGAGTTGAAAGTCCGTGTTGCCCAGCGACAGCCCCAAAACATCCCTGCTCTAGAGGAGATCTGCATGGAGGAATGGGCCAACATACCAGCAACAGTGTGTGCCAACCTTGTGAAGACTTACAAGGATATATAACAAAGTATTGAGATGAACTTTTGTTATTGACCAAATACTTATTTTCCACCATAATTTGCAAATAAATTCTTAAAAAATCAGACAATGTGATTTTCTGGATTTGTTTTCTCATTTTGTCTCTCATAGTTGAGGTCTACCTATGATGTCAATTACAGGCCGGCCTCATCTTTTTAAGTGGGAGAACTTGCACAATTGGTGGCTGACTAAATACTTTTTTTACCCACTGTAGATAGAGAGACATGAGAGCAGTTTGTGAAAGAGAGGGGTATGGGAAGAAGTCTAGAAGTGTAATAGAAGGAGGTATGAAGATCAGTCTATGAGAGAAAGGGGGCATGGGCTCTAATCTGTGAAAAAGGAACCTGGAAGACTGAAGCAATCTGTGAGAGATGGGTCATGGATGGCAGTCTGTGTAATGAGGAGACCATGAGGAGTTGTCTGTGTGAAACTGGGAAGACTGACCCTCCTAATCCCCGCCGTTCTCCTGTATGGACAACGCTAGAGCCTGGAAAGTATCCCACTGGACACCAGGTATACAACCAGCTGGGATATTGAGATTAACCCATACACTGTCCTAAACCACTAAGGATGCAGAGATTACTCCCTTCACTTCCTTGAACTACCAGAAATGCAGACCTTAATTCCTTAATTCCAAGGATGTTACCATAAATCCATAAACCAACCAAGCTAAATTCGGCTAAATTAGTTAAATAGTAGCATTAATGGAATGGATCTCCCTGTTATAGAAGAGGCAGCTCTGTAACTATACCAGGCACTAACTAGAAAGGATTAGAGGAAGCAGCGGAAGAATATCCAATAATATCCTGTGATCTAACCCTATCACTGTAGTATCCCCAATAAGATAGTGTGATGTACCATAAAATATAGATAATGAACAAAGCAAAACATAATAATAATAATGATATAAAAATACTACAATTTGAATAAAAAAAACAAAAAAAACAAGTAAAATCTGTACAGTTTTCAAAGTTTTGGAACTTAAACACCAACAAACATTGCACATATAGATGAGTTGGAGCAAAGTCTTCCAATAAAGTTCTACGACCCTTCATCTTACCTGTCAGATCTCCACTTGCAGCACAGAAAATGAGCAGATCTGATGTGTACTAATAAACACTTGCGTTCCCCGTGGGAATCCTTATATGACGTGGATGAGTTTTGTTTAGTAACATATTCTCTCATCTGGGATCTCATTATGGTGACCTGCACATATTGGACCAGTATCCGATATAGAATAGACAATAGTATGCAATGTATATAAAATGTATGCTCAAAGCATGATTTGCATATACTGTATACAGTCATGGCCGTAAGTCTTGGCACCACATAAATTTTTCCAGAAAATGAAGTATTTTTCCCAGAAAATTTTTGCAATTACACATTTTGTTATACATATGTTTATTTCTTTTGTGTGTATTTGAACAACACCAAAAACAGAGAAGAAAAGGCAAATTGGATATAATGTCACACAAAACTCCAAAAATGGGCTGGACAAAATTGTTGTCACATTTTCAAAATTGTGGGTAAATAACTTTATTTCAAGCCTGTGATGCTCGTTCAAATTCATTGTGGCAAGTAACAGGTGTGGGCAATATAAAAATCAGACCTGTAAACAGAGCCGGAGCCCCATGTGGTGTAAAACTCTGTGGTCTTTCTGTGAAAAGCACTGCGTGAAAAACTGCGATACGTTTCCGACTTGATTTTTCCCACAGCACTCTTTCGTTGTGGTCTGTTATGTGGAGCCTTAGCCAAAAAGGAGAGAAGTTGACTCAATCTTTGCATTGTTTCTCTGTGTGTGCCACACTAAGCATGGAGAACAGAAAGAGGAGAAGAGAACTGTCTGAGGACTTGAGAGACAAAATTGTTGAAAAATATCAACAATCTCAAGGTTACAAGTCCATCTCCAGAGTTCTTGATGTTCCTTTGGCCACGGTGCACAACATAATCCAGAAGTTTACAACCCATGGCACTGTAGCTAATTTCCCTGGACGTGGACTGAAGAGAGAAATTGATGTTAGGTTGTAACACAGGATAGTCCAAATGGTGGATAAGCAGCCCCAAGCAAGTGCCAAAGAAACTCAAGCTGTCCTGCAGGCTCAGGGGGCATCAGTGTCAGCGCCAACTATTCATTACCCAGGAGGACCCCACTGCTAACACAGAGGCAGAAAAAAGCTAGACTGCAGTTTACAGCCAAAATGTACATGAGTAAGCCAAAATCCTTCTGGGAAAACGTCTTGTGGATAGAGGAGACCAAGACAGCTTTTTGGTAAAACACATCATTCTACTGTTTACCGAGAATGGAATGAGGCCTACAAAGAGAAGAACACAAGACCAATAGTCACATATGAGGGAAGGTCAGAGATGTTTTGGGGGTATTCTAAATCCCATTGAACACCTGTGGAGACCTCTTAAAATTGCTGTTGGGAGAAGAGAAGGCGCCCCCCAAATATGAATGAGAGACCTGGAGCAGTCTGCAAAAGAAGAGGGGTCCAAAATACTACCTGAGAGGTGGAAGAAGCTCTGGATGGTTATAGGAAGCCATTGATTTCTGGTATTTTTTTCCAAAGGGTCGGCAACCAAATATTAAGTTGAGGGTTTCAGTAATTTTGTCTGGCTCCTTTTTGGAGTTTGGTGTGAAATTTTTGTCTTTTTTTTTTTCCTCTGCTTTTTTGTGTTGTTCCAATACACACAAAAGAAATAAACATGTGTATAATAAGATACGTGGAATTGCAATAATTTTCTGGTAGAAATACTTCATTTTCTGGGAAAATTTAAGGTGTGCCAACACATATGGCCAAGACTGTATATGTAGTGTAGATACAAATTTATCCTTCTCCAGGGTCTTGGGTATTTTACATTGATGTTCTTTCCATAGAATAGGCCATTATGATCAGTTGGGGTCCAAAATTATGTCCATTTGCCTATTGTTGGGTGAGCACTACAGTTCAAGTAGTTCTGGTTATTGTGGTGGTCCCAACTTTCACTCATTGATGACCTATGCAAATATTGCAGATAATAGTGTGCCACAAATTACATAGCAATTTACTTATTTATAATATTAAAATATTTATGAGGATTAAAGAAAAATGTGTTTTTGATGTTCTTGATGTCTTCCAGGTTTCCCAGGTCATCGACCCCAGTTCACTGCTGAGGCACAGTCAAATGGGGGATGTTGACATCAAAGCATGACTACATCACCGGTGACCAGGGACCACTGACACTGACACCTGTGTCCAGGGTGAGTTAGAAGACATCAAGGAAGAAGACCGGAATTCTGGAGGATGCTTTGGTGGCCTCCAATTGTTATATTCTTGGGCCTGAAGATATTCCATTGTATAATAATTAACTTTGCTGGATTTGTGCAAGAAGAACCCCAAAAATTTTGGGTTCAGCTGAATCTGTATTTTTTGAAAATAATTTTAAAATTCTTAAATCTTAAATTCCTAGTCTACTTAGAAGTTAATAGTCCTTTCTGGTTTGCAGTTCTGTCCTGCTGACTCTGCTGAGGACCTAAGCAGTAACGCAAGCATCTGCTATCTGATTTTTCAATCCCTGACCATTACTATAGAGTTACTGGTGGTGGTATGGGGAAAGGAAGTCTGACCATTACTATAGAGTTACTGGTGGTGGTATGGGGCAAGGAAGTCTGACCATTACTATAGTGTTACTGGTGGTGGTATGGGGCAGGGAAGTCTGACCATTACTATAGTGTTACTGGTGGTGGTATGGGGCAGGGAAGTCTGACCATTACTATAGTGTTACTGGTGGTGGTATGGGGCAGGGAAGTCTGACCATTACTAATGAGTTACTGGTGGTGGTATGGGGCAGGGAAGTCTGACCATTACTATAGTATTACTGGTGGTGGTATGGGGCATGGAAGTCTGACCATTACTATAGTGCTACTGGTGGTGGTATGGGGCAAGGAAGTCTGACCATTACTATAGAGTTACCGGTGGTGGTATGGGGCGGGGAAGTCTGACCATTACTATAGTGTTACTGGTGGTGGTATGGGGCAGGGAAGTCTGACCATTACTATAGTGTTACTGGTGGTGGTATGGGGCAAGGAAGTCTGAACATTACTATAGTGTTACTGGTGGTGGTATGGGGCAGGGAAGTCTGACCATTACTATAGTGTTACTGGTGGTGGTATGGGGCAGGGAAGTCTGACCATTACTATAGTGTTACTGGTGGTGGTATGGGGCAAGGAAGTCTGAACATTACTATAGAGTTACCGGTGGTGGTATGGGGCGGGGAAGTCTGACCATTACTATAGTGTTACTGTGGTGGTATGGGGCAAGGAAGTCTGACCATTACTATAGTGTTACTGGTGGTGGTATAGGGCAGGGAAGTCTGACCATTACTATAGTGTTACTGGTGGTGGTATGGGGCAGGGAAGTCTGACTATTACTATAGTATTACTGGTGGCGGTATGGGGCAGGGAAGTCTGACCATTACTATAGTATTACTGGTGGTGGTATGGGGCAGGGAAGTGTGATCATTACTATAGTATTACTGGTGGTGGTATGGAGCAGGGAAGTCTGGCCATTACTATAGTATTACTGGTGGTGGTATGGGGCAGGGAAGTCTGACCATTACTATAGTGTTACTGATGGTGGTATGGGGCAGGGAAGTCTGACCATTACTATAGTATTACTGGTGGTGGTATGGGGCAGGGAAGTCTGACCATTACTATAGTATTACTGGTGGTGGTATGGGGCAGGGAAGTTTGACCATTACTATAGTATTACTGGTGGTGGTATGGGGCAGGGAAGTCTGACCATTACTATAGTGTTACTGGTGGTGGTATGGGGCAGGGAAGTCTGACCATTACTATAGTGTTACTGATGGTGGTATGGGGCAGGGAAGTCTGACCATTACTATAGTGTTACTGGTGGTGGTAGGAGGTAGATGCCGGGAGAGAAGGCCAGATCCAAAACCTCCCCCCCCCCCGGCGGGCTACGATTCTAGCCAAAAGAAGCCTGCCAAGTCCATCTCCACCATCAGGAGCTCTGGTGAAAACCTCTGGAGGCTGGTTTTGGCCCGCTTGGGGGGCAGCGGACGTTCGGCACTGTTTACCATAATGTGCATGGGTGTCTGGTTCTCTGGGACTAACTATCTGTCTTGTACTGCATTAGGTTAATAGCATATGACCATTACTATAGTGTTACTGGGAGTGGTAGGAGGCAGATGCCGGGAGAGAAGGCCAGAACCCAACCCCCCCACACACACACCTATGAAATGGTGTTTTTTTTTTCCCCAAACCTCTTTTAGGCCTTCTAGTATTTTATTCTAGGGTCTGAAGAGTCTTCAGAGCATAAAAATAATTTGTAATAGCCGAACTCCAAAAATATCAGGTTCAGATGAACCTGCTATTTTTCGAAAATTTGTAACAAACCTGGTTCTTTATGAATTGGTCCACTGATCTCTAATACTGTTTTGCCTTAAAAGTGGTTTTCAAGTACTAGGACCCAGGGTAAGTCCCTAAGCTGATAGTTCCTTCTGTATACTTAACCCCTTCCCGACATCCGCCATAATAGCACAGTGGAGACCCGAAGCTAGGACTTCCCCCCAAAGTAAAAAAAAATGGCCCCCAGGCCGGTCCCCAGCGGCCCTGTACCTTTATCATTGCAAGCCGGCTCCCACGAGGCGAGATCACAGGAGCGGACCTGTTCCTATAACAGTCGGGAGCCTTATGAAGGTTCCCAGACCTGTCATAGGTATATAGCAGTATGTAGCGAACCTCCCATAGACTGCAATACAGTAGGGGACTTGCAGTCAAATGATTGTAGGTTCAGTCCCCCTAGAGGGGCTATTAAAATAGTTAAAAAAAAAAAATAATAAAAAAAGCTTTAAAAAATCTAAAAAAACAAAAATCAAAAGTTCAAATCAGCCCCCTTTCCCTAGAATACATATAAAAGTAAAAAATTACTGTGAAACACATAAGGTATCCCTGTGTCCAAAAACGCTCGGTCTACAAACTTTTAAAAATATTTTCCTCATATGGTAAACGCCGTAGCCAGAAAAAAAAAAAAATATCAAAATTGCCAAACTGTCATTTTTTTCGCTGTTTTGCCTCTGATAAAAATTTCAATAAAAAGTGATCAAAGCAATAGACATTCCTCAAAATGATATAACTAAAAAGTATATCTGGCCCCGCAACAAAAGACGCCCTGCGTATCCCCGTACACGGAAATATAGAAAAGTTACGGTGTTAGAATTTGGCAACTTTAAAAAAAAAAAATTTGGTTTGCAAAGTTTAAGATTTTTGTTAAGGGGATAAACTATAAATAAAACTATATAAATTTGCTATCCTCTGAATCTTACTGACCCCTAAAATACAGGGGACATTTCATTCTGGCTACAGAGTGAACGCCGTAAAAGCAAAGCCTGTAAGAAAGTCGCACAAATGCAGTTTTTCTCCCATTCAACCCCATTCTGAATTTTTTTCCAGCTTCCCAATACATTGTACAGAATAATACATGGCACCATTGAGAAGAACAATTTGTCCTGCAAACATTAAGCTCTTATATGGCTCTGTGACCGGAAAAATAAAAAAGTTATGGGGTTTGGAAGGCGGGGAGTCAGAAATGAAAATTGAAAAATGCCACCGTCAGGAATGGGTTAAACTCTTGGCAACTTCTCAGTGCCACTCTCTACAACTCAGTGGCCAATGACTAGCCACCTGGAGGATGAGGAGGAGAGATGTAGGGCAGGTGCAACCATATCCATTCTTGTCAGGCTTATTCTATCTCCGTATAACAGTCCATGCTGGCATGCTCTTCACCTCTTCAGGCCAATGCGAAGGAGGAGCGGCGCATTGGAGCATGCGTCCCATGCACATGTCCAGCCCCATTAGGGGCATACTCAAGTTTTCAAGAGGAGGAGTACTGGGGGTGAGGGCCATATTACAGGGTGAAAGTAGAGTATTGTAGAGTAGGCATATCACAAGGAAGTGTATTATGTGGGGCCCATATTTTGGGAGGGAATATTATGGGTGGCGTTTCCCTAGACACTATAGTGTCCCTAAGTGTCCCTGCATAGTATTTTGCTCCATAGGTCCTATACAATATAGTGCCCTACAGGTCCCAACACAGTATCAGTATCAGCTCCTTGTTGATGTTATGGGCCCCAGAAGAAAGCTAAGGCCAATGATTGGACTTCAGCAATCACATGGGGCGCACAACATCATGACGCATCTTGATGTCGGCTCATGCCATGTGACTACTAAGGCCCTATCACAGGCTTCAGCAGTCCTCAGGGAAGAGGCCGGAAGAAGATTGCAGAAGAACACAATGGAGCCCAGTAGAGGTTAATGGAAGGTAAATATCATTGTATATTATGTTTCCGCACATCCCCTAGGCCTCCAATTTTTATGCTCTAAGGAGAGATCCAGGGAGTAAGTTTTGTCACTCAGAGAGGATATATAGGATATCAATGGATTTATAGTCGATGTCTGGTGTAAATACATTAAAAAATATTGGGGTTGATTCATAAAAAGTGTCAAAAGTAACCATTTTTGTAGCACAACCATACAATTGGGACTATTTTCCTATTTGCATTACAATAGCCAATTTTCTTAAACTTAAGTTGGTGGAGTTTCCCACACCTACAGATTTACTAGTATAAATAATGGCTTAATGTCTGACATCTACACCAGTCCCTGGTTGGCATTGATTTCTGGTGCACGGACCACCAAAGAGTAGCACCAAAATTATTAAGAGATATCAATAGTTTTGGTGCATTTCACTCTGACATGGCTGTTCATTAATACTGGTATAGCTTCTAACAAAGGTTCCTGCTGCTCATACCTTAACAGTGAGAAGGAAACTCATGAGCCAGTAGCCCGGGTTGGCCATATCACCTGGGTCTTTGTTGACCAATTTCACAGTTGTTTACTCCCCCGTTGTGTGAGTTCCTTGTACTAATCTTGGAGTGAGTTTCCTACCTACTTCATGAGAGTATAAAAAGTTGAGGTGGATTATTGTAATAACAGGTGAGTTCCTTTTCCTTTGAGCCACCATGATTGTGATATCATTGATGGTTGATCAGCTCCAAGAAGACTTTGCCAACTGTACAAATTGGTCTCTGACCGCTTAGTCCACATCAGGCACAAGAAGACAACCTGTTGTATCCAATAGAGGCTTATAATATAGACGGCTTGGGAAGCCATCTGGTCCGGAATTTCAGGGAGGACCAGGGTCACTGTATCAACCAGTGGGTTGTGGACCCACAGTGTCACCAAACTGTATTAGCATTAGACCACTCCAAAGTGCATTGTCTAAGTGGCCTCCCTGGTATTTACTCTTTTACTCATGTGCAGGGCCCTGAACTTCACTGCAGGGAGAGCACTAGGTTCCTACCTCTTGGAGTGGTCCTGGTGTAGCTGATCTGGAAGGGCACCAAGAAGTCAGGCAGAAGCAGAACTCGGGACTAGCAATGTACAAAAAAGGTCATAGGAAAGGTGGTTAGTCAGGGCAGGTAGAGTTTATGCAGATAAAGTAAACAGGTCAGGGAGGTCAGGGCTGGCAGCAGAGGCTCAATGGTCAGGAAGAGTCCAGAATTAGCAATGGCTATTAAGAGATGTATACAGCTCCGCAGTCAGGAACAGTTATGGCAGGAGCTAGCAAGATAGGAACTAGAGAAGGGAAACCAGTTGATAAGAAACAAGGTTCATTATGAATTTTCCAAAACTTTGGGTCCCAAGCCACCTATGTATCATTATTGTCCTTTGGGGATCATCACCTTTCTGGGGCACTGCTGCAGTGCCCGACTCCTTTCATGGGCATCCTCGGTGTGTTCTGGCCTCCTTTGTGATATCTGCAGCCCAGGGTCACCACTGAGGCTATGGTCATGTGGGGAGAGTCAACTGACATCACTCAGAGAAAGGGAAAGAAGGTGCCTAGTTCGAATCTTGGAAAGGTGAGGATAGGTCAGTATGAGGGTTTTTTTTATTTTCTGCACCTTCTCTGGAACTCTGATTATTATACTCTGGGATATGAAGAGACTCCAAAGTATAATAATAGAACCTCTGGTTCTGATGAAACAAGTCTGGTATAAAACTAAACTTGCAGGTGAACTTTGCGAATATTCGCAACACCAACTTGTAAGGTTCGCCCATCACTACTAGGAACCTATTGTTCAGGAAGAGTGTGCCAGGTGAAGCAATCCTTTATACTTATAGATTGTCAGCAGACTTCGATTTCTCTTCAGCCTCATCTTGGCTACATGAGGTGATAGATTTGGCTATGTGAATAGTGAAGAGCTGAGGTTTTCATTCGACACAACAATGTATTATCAGCATGCTTACATAGGGTGGAAGGCAAATTTACTTTTCTGTATCAATTCAAAGTCATTGTACACTAAAAAGAAATAAGTTAAAGTGTAGCTTACATTCTAAAACATATTTAATAAATATAACAAAAATGCTTCTTTCTCCATTTATTATGCTGCTTCGCTGTTTTCTGCTTATAGCTACATGGAACATAGAAGTCTATGGTAAGAGGAGAGGAAGAGACATACACACAATAAATGCAATATATTACTGACTAGACAGCTGCAGCTTCCTCCTCCCCCTTCCCTCTCCACAAACTTAAGAGAATGAGTGAAATGGAAGGGGAGGGAAAACAGCCTGAGAAATGGAGAAAGGAGCATTTTTCCTTAATAAGCTATATTACAAAGTATCTTATTTTCATTTGTACTCTTCATTTATAAAAGGTGATGGGCAAACTTGCAAGTTTCGGTTCAGAGCAAACCTATTTGGTCCAAAACTGAAGCACTATTATTATATACCGTATATAATATATAATAAGTGGAGGCCATGGAGAGGTACAGGAAAATAAAAAAACAACTTATATTCCTCACCTCTCCGTGGCTTCGCTACAGCGTCCAATGTTCATTCCCGGACATCGCTGCCATGTACCGGCTTCCAAAACTAGGATTGGATTGAGCAGAGGGGAGAACTAGAAGAGCTTCTTAGATATTCCCCATTCCTTTTATAGACACTTTTGGCTTTTGCAAAATCTGCAACAAAAAATTTGCTTTTCCACAAAGTGGGACCTTAGCCTTAAATAACGAGTCTTCTAGGAAAAAGACAATGCCAATTGAGTTGAAATATAACAAGTCAGCCTTGACCTGGGATTCTCCCAAACCACATCTACCATTTGCACCCCCTTCAGACAGTAGGTGCTATGCATCACTGAAAGCAAAGGTGTTTTTTTTTAAAAGGGTCAGAAAAAAGTTTAGCTCAAAAATCAGGCAATGGTTTAACCTGAAATTTTTTGTGAAATTGCACAAGTTAGCAGGTGAATTTTTTTTCCGAGGTTAATTTAGGCTTAAGGGTAAAATTTCCGTCACATACACAAGTTGAGAGGAATTTGGAAGATGAGTATCAGGGTGCCAATGTGCATAAAAAAATGGTGAGACGTCACATAAATTTATAGCCTGTAAAGTTACAGTTTGAAGTGAAATAAGATATAATTGCAGAACCCGACTACACAGGGTTTGTATGTAGTCTGTAACCATGGAAACACAGGAATGGGACACTTTTAATCAGACATAGTTAAAAAAGTTTCTTTATTTTTTTAATTTCTGATGTACAGTCTATACTAGCACAGATCACATCGGAGGAGTTTCCATTTATCTTTCTTTCAAAAATATTTCTTAGCGTTACTTCCATTTATCTGTGAGTAGGAAAAAACTTTCCTACAACTATTTGTGCTATCTGCTCATATAATTACAGAGGACATTCAATAAGTAGCGACACTAAACCTATTTTTGGTGACAAAATGGAATACTCTAAGGAAGATATCTGTAGGTGCATTTGATCTCATATCTAACGGGACTGGTATATATTTCTGGTATATCTCAATCCAGAATACCCTAGTAAATCTGACAGACCAGGATGTCTCCACTAGGTACCTATCCCGCCCTGTCCACTGCCTAAAAAGTAGTAAGCAGGGTGTGAGAGCTGAAATGCACCATCATATGCCAAATGCTTCAAGTTGGGGTGCATTTATGGCCTCTAGGTATAGTCTAGTTAGTAAATCTGGGTCAATGTGAGATGCTCAAGAGGCTCAGTGTCAAAAGTGGTCAGTAGTGTAGAAGGTCATTTATTGTATTAACAGTTTTGCCTAAGGTCCACCACTTAGTAGAAGGTTGGAAGGATGTCCACCTACTTGGCCATACACTTTAGATAGCTGTCGGACAAATCAAAGGATTGGGCAGTTGAAATCTACCTACTAGATGCTTATGTCACCCAACATCTGTCGTCTGAGGAGAATAGAATGGTCTCTATACACATTAGATGGCCGGTCAAAGCCATAAAAATTGGTGGCTTTGGACGAAACACATCTAATACAGTCATATCAAAAAGTTTGGGCACCCCTATTAATCTTAATCATTTTTAGTTCTAAATATTTGGGTGTTTGCAACAGCCATTTCAATTTGATATATCTAATAACTGATGGACACAGTAATATTTCAGGATTGAAATGAGGTTTATTGTACTAACAGATAATGTGCAATATGCATTAAACCAAAATTTGACCGGTGCAAAAGTATGGGCACCTCAACAGAAAAGTGACATTAATATTTAAAGTAGATCCTCCTTTTGCAAAAATAACAGCCTCTAGTCGCTTCCTGTAGCTTTTAATCAGTTCCTGGATCCTGGATGAAGGTATTTTTGACCATTCCTCTTTACAAAACAATTCCAGTTCAGGTAAGTTTGATGGTCGCCGAGCATGGACAGCCCGCTTCAAATTATCCCACAGATGTTCAATGATATTCAGGTCTGGGGACTGGGATGGCCATTCCAGAACATTGTAATTGTTCCTCTGCATGAATGCCTGAGTAGATTTGGAGCTGTGTTTTGGATCATTGTCTTGCTGAAATATCCATCCCCGGCGTAACTTCAAATTCGTCACTGATTCTTGTACATTATTCTCAATAATCTGCTGATACTGAGTTGAATCCATGCGACCCTCAACTTTAACAAGATTCCCGGTGCCGGCATTGGCCACACAGCCCCAAAGCATGATGGAACCTCCACCAAATTTTACAGTGGGTAGCAAGTGTTTTTCTTGGAATGCTGTGTTTTTTGGACGCCATGCATAACGCCTTTTTGTATGACCAAACAACTCAATCTTTGTTTCATCAGTCCACAGGACCTTCTTCCAAAATGAAGCTGGCTTGTCCAAATGTGCTTTTGCATACCTCAGGCGACTCTGTTTGTGGCGTGCTTTCAGAAACGGCTTCTTTCGCATCACTCTCCCATACAGCTTCTCCTTGTGCAAAGTGTGCTGTATTGTTGACCGATGCACAGTGACACCATCTGCAGCAAGATGCTGCTGCAGCTCTTTGGAGGTGGTCTGTGGATTGTCCTTGACTGTTCTCACCATTCTTCTTCTCTGCCTTTCTGATATTTTTCTTGGCCTGCCACTTCTGGGCTTAACAAGAACTGTCCCTGTGGTCTTCCATTTCCTTACTATGTTCCTCAAAGTGGAAACTGACAGCTTAAATCTCTGAGACAACTTTTTGTATCCTTCCCCTGAACAACTATGCTGAACAATCTTTGTTTTCAGATCATTTGAGAGTTGTTTTGAGGAGCCCATGATGCCACTCTTCAGAGGAGATTCAAATAGGAGAACAACTTGCAATTGGCCACCTTAAATACCTTTTCTCATGATTGGATACACCTGGCTATGAAGTTCAAAGCTCAGTGAGGTTACAAAACCAATTTTGTGCTTCAGTAAGTCAGTAAAAAGTAGTTAGGAGTATTCAAATCAATAAAATGATAAGGGTACCCAAATTTTTGCACTGGTCAAATTTTGGTTTAATGCATATTGCACATTTTCTGTTAGTACAATAAACCTCATTTCAATCCTGAACTATTACTGTGTCCATCAGTTATTAGATATAGCAAATTGAAATGGCTGTTGCAAACACCTAAATATTTAGAACTAAAAATGATTAAGATTAATAGGGGTGCCCAAACTTTTTCATATGACTGTATGTATGGCCAGCTTTGGGCTTAGCCTTCCCCAGTCCCCATTTAGCAAGTATTATGCAATTTTAAGTGGTAAGTGCCTCTTAAGAATATTTTTTAATAAATGCTTAATCTCCTTGGTCCTTAAGCAATATATTATCGGGTTGGTCATGTGAGGTAAGAATGTATACAGACAAAAGAGCAAAACATTGACGTCTGCTTTAAGGATCAATTGGGTCTGGTTCATTATATAGACAACAAGTCTTGGAATGAAGTATAAAGCAATGACTAAGAGATGGGTGGTGCAGGTGTAGAAGGCTTTTTGGCCTTTTAGCAAGTGGGTGGAAGAAGACACAATCCTTATTATAGCAATATAGGAGAATATAATGAAGCTTAAAGGTAAAAGCAGGACGACCATTGCTGTACTGAAAACTAAGCGTTTAGAAAGTGTGACATCTCCACAAGCTAAATTATGGACATTAGTATTGGTACAAAAACAGCCAATGATTCTTGTCCGACCACAAGTAAATACGAGAGTAATGTTCATAGAAATAGTAATTAATCCTGCAATGGACGATACAAAAACACATAAAATACAGGCTATGGCCATATGTTTGTTGCAAACTATGGAGAAATAATGAAGAGATCTAGAAATGGCAACATAACGATCCATGGCCATCACCATGAGTATGAAAGCATCAAGAGTTCCCAGGTAATGGACCCAGAAGACTTGGAACAGACAGGCTGAGAAGGGCATTGCCTCAGCTTCGAACCAATACTTGGCAATAATTTTAGGCAATGTTATTGTATCTAAAAGTAGATCGGAAGCGGCGAGATTCGCTATGGCTATGTAAATTGGCTTATGTAGACTTTCCATCACAATGATTAACCCCATCACTGTGCCGTTGGCAAAAAGAGAAGTGATGTAGACCAAAAACATTTCGAAAGATACAGGAAAGTAGAATCTCAATGGGAGACTTGGAAAACCAAAAAGTACAATTTCAGCAGGTGTAGACTGGTTTGTCATTCTCTAGTCAAAAATTCCAAAAATGAGAAGATTCTGGAAGAAAAAAAATGATATAGGTCAAGAATTTTTTTTTTTTTTAAGCAATTTATTTTATTATAAAAATTCTCAAAGTCCATCATAACTTTCAAGAGAATTAAAAACCCCAACATTTATAAATGGAGACCATTATAGTGACTTGTATCCTTGAAAGAGTCGCCCAAAACTTAATACTGATATAGGTCGGTGGGGGTTCTAGGTATCGGACCTCCCAGCAATCTCATATTGATGACCAATCCTAATTATGGACAATCAATATGAAGTCTTGGACAACTCTTTCATTTCTGCCAGCTACAGAGGAAATGAAGTATTACATGTTAGCCATTCACATGACCTGGCTGAATCCCTTTCCATAATAGCAAAATTTAATTTGATAATTATATTTGCAAAAATGTTTAACCTGTTATTTGTCTACAAATTATTATGTTACGGGGAAACCTCTTTAATAACTTAGAAACCTAAGCCCTCAAGAGTCAAAAAGACAAACTTTACTTGGCTGTAACTAAACAATGACATTTTGCCACAATTTTATTTGCAAAAATTACCATTAAAAATTTAACCGTTATTAACAAAAAAGCACAAAAAATAATGGAACACACCAAAGGGCAGCAAAAATGTGTGAACAGAATTCCTGGAGGGCACTTGATGGCAGTGTAAGATGAAACATATGGAAGACATATAGTAAGTGGCTTATTAATTGTATAAATTGGCCTCTTGCACAACTAGTAACTTTGTCCAGAAGGAGATAAAACAATCCTGACTGGTGTCCAATATAACCTTCCTATGGGCCATGCGGATATTTGCAGGATTTCCCCGCACCTTAACCATTACAAAATCAGAAAAAGGTGAAGAGTAGATGTGCTGCCTTGGTGGCATGGAGGACACATCAAAAATTTTGGCAAAAGCAGCTCATGCACAATAAGCATATTATGGATCCACGCAAACTCAGAGTTATACAGTGTAATAATATGGTGAAAAATTTTAGAGGTAAATTGTACGTTGATAAGATAATATAATAAATGGTAAAATAAGAAACCATGTACAACTTACTCTACTAGTAGTTCAGGTCAATGAATCTCCAGGAAGCACAGGATGGATTACATGAGCCCTGTCGGATTCCTGCTGTATTTATACACTGTCTCCAGTCCCGGGGGTAGAATTCTCACATGTATGGACGTCCTCGCTGGTGGAAAGATCTACAACTTCTCATTAACTTTTTGCATCATCATAATTATCTGAATACAGTTGTATTACTGTGCATGAAGTCCTGTGTAACACCGAAAATAATGCATATGTCCAGGACTTAATATTGATGGAGTGGTCAACCCAGCCAAACCAGCTGACCTGCGATGAGTGCTCTAGTATAATATGAATAGGGCAATGACCAGAGCCCCTTATACTTAGTGCTAGAGAATTTTGCAAAAATTTGATTCGATCGATTCTCCGAAGTTTCCAAAACAATTCGATTTGATCCAAATTAATTTGCAGCGAATCGCGCTAACCCCTTCCCGACTTCCGCCCTAATAGTAAGGTGCTGGCGCCGACCTCATTACGCCCAATCACAGGCCCCAGCAGTAAGGCTTGGGGAGGAAGAGCTCCGAAGTTACTGCTGAGCCCAGGACAGATGAGTATCAGCATTTTTTTATTTTTAATCACTACGGGGGGATGCCGAGGGGGACAGGTAGCATGGCGGAACCCTTTGGATGCCGCGGTCAGAATCGGTGCGAAGCGAAGATTTCCTGAAATTCGGTTCGATTTCCACTTCATCAGTTTCAATTCGCTCATCTCTACTTAGTGCACTTAAAGGGTTGCCTGAAACTTAAACTTTTTTAAGGGCAGCTACAGTATGGGATAAATATGGCTTCATTGGCCAGTACCATTTTCTAGAGATTTTCCCATTTTTTTTCTCTGAAGCCTCTCTTGTAGTTTCTACAGTTTAGGGGTCCTCTTATGATGTTCTGAACTTCTGGCCCCATACCCATAGCTCTCAGTCCTCCAGTTAGCTTTGGTATCCCCATCATCAATACCTCTGTATTTAGCCTACTTACTGTACTCTCTGGTGCCATCTTATTTTTGCACATTATGGCCATGTCTTTTGGCCAGAAGTTTGGACAACTGGAAGTGGAACCCATACCCATGATGATCAGCATATTCCTGCTGCAACTGCCAGGGGCAGATAACTGAAATAGCCTGCAGTTTAAAGGGGTTTTCTAGGCAAAAAATGTTATTGTTTTTTTTTAAAAAAGGTCTGTTAGTGCTATTAATGGGTTAATAAATGCACCCATATACCTTTAGCTTTGTTTTGAGTGATTTCTGGGTGTCTCTCGGAGCTCCTGGTATCTTCTGCATTTGTTTACATTGTTCAGTTTCCTGCTATGTACCTCCCTCTCACCTCACTCCCCCCCTTCCTCTCTCCCTCCCTTCTTTCTCCCATACACCCCCTCCCTGCCACTACTAACCCTTGCTAACCTACTCGGCCTAACCCCCCGACCCCAATATATACTTACCTCTCTTCCTTCCAGGTTTCTTCCTGCAGGACGCCCATCCTTCTTTTCTGACTGCCGGCGTGTGCTACAGTCCCAGCGCTGCTCTGTTCTCTGCAGCGACGATCCAGAAGTGAACAACACTCTCCAGGATGTAGACAATGTATCAATATCCAAATCTACCATAAAGAGAAGACTGCATGAAAGTAACTACAGAGGGTTCACTGCACGGTGCAAGACACTCGTAAGCCTCAAGAATAAGAAGGCTAAAAACCATCTAAAAAATCCAGCACAGTTCTGGAAGAACATTCTATGGACAGATGAAACCAAGATCAACCTCTACCAGAATGATGGAAAGAAAAAAGTATGGTGAAGGCGCGGTACAGCTCATGATCCAAAGCATACCACATCATGTGTAACACACGGCGGAGGCTGCAGTGTGATGGCGTGGGCAGGCATGGCTGCCAGTGGCAGTGGTCACTAGTGGTTATTGATGATGTGACACAGGACAGAAGCAGCCGGATGAATTCTGAGCTATTCAGAGACAAACTGTGTGCTCAAATCCAGCCAAACTGATACATAATACAGATGGACAATGACCCAAAACATAAAGCCAAAGCAACCCAGGAGTTTATTAAAGCAAAGAAGTGGAATATTCTGGAATGGCCAAGTCAGTCGCCTGATCTCAGCCCCATTGAGCAGCATTTCACTTGTTACAGACTAAACTTCAGACAGAAAGGCCACAAACAAACAGCAACTGAAAACCGCTGCAGTAAAGGCCGAGCATTAACAAGGAGGAGACGCAGCGGCGGCGTCTGGTGATGTCCATGAGCTCAAGACTTCAGGCAGTCACTGCCAACAAAGGGGAACAACAAAGGATTAGAAAGTAACATTTTTTTTACAATTATTTCATTTGTCCAATTACTTTTGAGCCCCTGAAATGAAGGGATTGTGTGTAATAAATGCTTTATAGTCCTCACATTTATATACAATCATTTTGTTCAACCCACTGAATTAAAGCTGAAAGTCTGAACTTCAACATTGTGGTAATGTCCAGAACCAAAGCTAGAAAAATGTTATCTCTGTCCAAATATTTATAGACCTAACTGTAATTTAGTTTCTCCTCAAGTGGCCCCCGCATTAAGCACTGTCTCCTAATGTTATCCCCACATAGTTTAATGTCCCCTCAAGTGGCCCCCACATAATTTAATGTCCCTTCATTTGGCCACCACATTTTTAATGTCCCCTCAAGTAGCCTGCAAATCCTTTCTATAGGGCCCCACATAAAACACTGTCCCTTCATATTGTCCCCACATAATTTAATGTCCCCTCAAGTGGCTCCACATTTTCTCAAGTGTCCTCACATAATGCCTCCTCAATGACCATTTTATCATTATAATACATATAAGGACTCACCGAGCCTGTTCCCATGGAGCTGCCTGTAATGAAGTCTCTGGCTTATCGCACCTCTTTACTCCAGCCATAGAGCCTGAATGGTGGAGCAAGGAGTGGATAGCTCTATGCCCAACTATTGTATTCAACTTTACCTGTATCCCATGGAGGTAGATACAGTTGAAATTTGGACCTGCCGCCTGAAACAGTGGGACCTGAAATGCTGTAGTGTCCCACTGAGGGGCCCCACTATCCTAGGGCTTGGGGCAAGTTCATTGTTTGTCCTATGGATAAAGTGGTCTTGACTACAAATCTCACTTCTAAATAAATGTTCCACTAGTTTATCTACCCAGGAGACATTGTATATTGAGTTCCTTAACTTAGATTGTCCCAGAGGCTTTGAAGGCCAGAAAACTGCTGGAGTTTTCCCCTTCCTGTTGTCTTCAGGAATATATTTATAGCGTTATCAAAAAGAGTGCCAGACCTGCCATCAGTGACTGGTGACAAAGTGTCCCACATTATTTTAACTGGCCTATTATTTTGCAATTTCTATTTTGTAAAAAATAAAGACAAACTGGCATTATCACTCCAAAAATCCAAGCTGACTGACGCAGAGTGTTACTATCATTTTCACTGGCCAGGTCACCCTTTCAGTGCTAAATCTCATCTTCTTGTGGAACAATTTTTTGCAACAGTGCATTTTGGTAAAAAAAAAAAAAATTGCGATAACATCCCTAAAATACTAGATACTCTAATAAGTACATTTACACCAGAAGTGTAAATGTAGGAGATCAGAGCTTACAGTTGTGTGTGGGTTCTGGAGTTAGGCCCCTTGTTTCATATGAGGCAACCAATAGTATAAATAACGTGTCATAGTTGGAGATCAACTCTTATGTATTTTGCATATGGACAAGGAAGTCACATTTCCTTATTATTCAAAAAAGTACATGGACTATGTGCATTTCCAGTTTTGATAACTTTGAGACACATATTCAATCTAAGATGACCTTATGGACCTACATATTCAATGACTATGCAACCCAAGTAAAAAAATATAATAATCTGGTTTCACATTCTACTTGAAAATGTGCATTAAAATGTGTAAAAAATCTTTAAAAATTAGGTGCTATCAAAAAAGGAGAGGCTAGGACTAGTGATATGAACCTAGTAGAGCGAAATGCCATAATATAAGATGCTCGAGAGGCAAAGTGGTCAGTAGAATAGAAGGTAATTTACTACACTTCATGTAAGGGTTCACCACTCGATTTCACCACTCGATTTTATCATCAGCATTTGGTACAAGGATGCCCTTTCGGTTCCCTCAGACAATAATTTGTTCCCTTGCTCACTTTATATAGGTGTTGGCCAAGCATAAAGGTTGCGTAGTTGAAATCCAACTGCTTGATCCTTAAGTCTCTCAACATCTATCATCAGTGGAGAGCAGAAAATGTCCCTATACACATTAGATGGCTGGTCAAACTCATCGGAATTGGTGGCTTTGGCCAATACATATTTAATGTGTAAGGAAAGCTTAAGGCTTAGCCTTGCCCAGCCCCAATTTCTCAAATATGACACTATTTTAAGTGGTAAGTGCCTCTTAAGAATATTTTTTAATAAATACTTAATCTCTTTGGTCCTTAAGCAATATATTATCGGGTTGGTCATGTGAGGTAAGAATGTATACAGACAGAGGAGCAAAACATTGATGTCTGCATTAAGGATTAATTGGGTCTGGTTCATTATATAGACAACAAGTCTTGGAATTACGTATAAAGCAATGACTAAGAGATGGGTGGTGCAGGTGTAGAAGGCTTTTTGGCCGTTTAGCAAATGGGTGGAAGAAGACACAATCCTTATTATAGCAATATATTAGAATATAATGAAGCTTAAAGGTAAGAGCAAGGCGACCATTGCTGTACTGAAAACTAAGCGTTTAGAAAGTGTGACATCTCCACAAGCCAAATTATGGACAGTAGAATTGGTACAAAAGCAGCCAATGATTCTTGTCCGATCACAAGTAAATATGAGAGTAATGTTCATAGAAATAGTAATTAATCCTGCAATGGACGATACAAAAACACATAAAATACAGGCTATGGCCATATGTTTGTTGGAAACTATGGAGGAATAATGAAGAGGTCTAGAAATGGCAACGTAACTATCCATGGCCATCACCATGAGTATGAAAGCATCAAGAGTTCCCAGGTAATGGACCCAGAAGACTTGGAACAGACAGGCTGAGAAGGGCATTGCCTCGGCTTCAAACCAATACTTGGCAATAATTTTAGGCAATGTTATTGTATCAAAAAGTAGATCGGAAGCGGCGAGATTCGCTAGGGCTATGTACATTGGCTAATGTAGACTTTCTATCACAATGATTAACCCCATCACTGTGCGGTTGGCAAAAAGAGAAGTGATGTAGACCAAAAACATTACGAATGATACAGGAAAGTAGAATTTCAATAGGAAACTTGGGAAACCAACCAGCACAATTTCAGCAGGTGTAGACTGGTTTGTCATCCTCTAGCCAAAAATGAGAAAATTGTAGAAGAAACATTTTATGTAAAGATCAGGGTTTTTTTTTTTTGTATTTTGAGCGATTGTTACATTAAAGAGACACTTGGAGCCCATTATAAGTTTCTCCAGAATTCAAAAACCCAACATTTCTTACTATGGTCCCTTCAGGTCTATCCAGTTCGCTGAATCCTTAAAGGGGTTGCCCAAGACTTCCTACTGATGACCTAGTGAGTGAGAGATGACCTGTACTAGTGTGGCATGTCCACTACACACTCTACCAAGCCTACTGTTCTTTCTCAATACACTGGGTAGATATCAGGTGATCGGCGGGGTGATGGGTGTCAGACCTTCTCCAATCTCATATTAATGTTCTAATGATAGGCCATCAATATGAAATATTAGACAACCCCTTTTTCGTCTGCTATTAAGGAAATACAATATAACATGTTAGCCATTCAAATAACCCGGTTGGACCCCTTAGCATGATGGAGTCTTACTGAGGTAACCTCTTTATAGAGTTTGTCCTAGATAAAAAAAAAAAAAAAAAAAATTGGGTGTAGTGATGACGTGCCTTACTCCACACATTACTGGGACAGTCAATTACTGGCCTCAAATGACCAGGGATTAGCTGACTTGATGATATGGGGTATATGGCATTTCATCATTGGTAAGGACCAGAGCAGTGTTGGAGGTGATCGGAGGCAAAATTTTTTGAATATTTCATAAGTGACTCTTTCTGTATTTCTTCTCTCATCTAGCACAAAAACTTACCATATACCCAAATATTTTCAAAAATATCACAACATAGGACAATTATTGAATGCACAACTGAAAAGCTTAAAAACTCAAATGGATGAGAAACCAGTCCTCAGAAAAATTACTCACTGGGTACAAAGAATTAAAAATGTAAATGTACTGCAGGATACCATACAGAACCTGTATACCTCCATGTCCTGCCGTATCTCATCTTGTATCCAGGCTACAGGTCCTGCTGTAACATCTGTGGTAAATGTACTGCAGGATACCATACAGAATCTGTATACCTCCATGTCCTGCCGTATCTCATCTTGTATCCAGGCTACAGGTCCTGCTGTAACATCTGTGGTAAATGTACTGCAGGATACCATACAGAACCTGTATACCTCCATGTCCTGCTGTATCTCATCTTGTATCCAGGCTACAGGCCCAGCTGTAATATCTGTGGTAAATGTACTGCAGGATACCATACAGAACCTGTATACCTCCATGTCCTGCTGTATCTCATCTTGTATCCAAGCTACAGGCCCAGCTGTAACATGTGTGGTAAATGTACTGCAGGATACCATACAGATCCTGTATACCTCCATGTCCTACCGTATCTCATCTTGTATCCAGACTACAGGTCCAGCTGTAACATCTGTGGTAAATGTACTGCAGGATACCATACAGAGCCTGTATACCTCCATGTCCTGCCGTATCTCATCTTGTATCCAGGCTACAGGCCCAGCTGTAACATCTGTGGTAAATGTACTGCAGGATACCATACAGAACCTGTATACCTCCATGTCCTGCCGTATCTCATCTTGTATCCAGACTACAGGCCCGGCTGTAACATCTGTAGTAAATGTACTGCAGGATACCATACAGAATCTGTATACCTCCATGTCCTGCCGTATCTCATCTTGTATCCAGACTACAGGCCCAGCTGTAACATCTGTGGTAAATGTACTGCAGGATACCATACAGAACCTGTATACCTCCATGTCCTGCCGTATCTCATCTTGTATCCAGACTACAGGCCCGGTTGTAACATCTGTGGTAAATGTACTGCAGGATACCATACAGAATCTGTATACCTCCATGTCCTGCCGTATCTCATCTTGTATCCAGGCTACAGGCCTAGCTGTAACATCTGTGGTAAATGTACTGCAGGATACCATACAGAACCTGTATACCTCCATGTCCTGCCGTATCTCATCTTGTATCCAGATTACAGGCCCAGCTGTAACATCTGTGGTAAATGTACTGCAGGATACCATACAGAGCCTGTATACCTCCATGTCCTGCCGTATCTCATCTTGTATCCAGACTACAGGCCCAGCTGTAACATGTGTGGTAAATGTACTGCAGGATATCATACAGAACCTGTATACCTCCATGTCCTGCCGTATCTCATCTTGTATCTAGGCTACAGGCCTAGCTGTAACATGTGTGGTAAATGTACTGCAGGGTACCATACAGAGCCTGTATACCTCCATGTCCTGCTGTATCTCATCTTGTATCCAGACTACAGGCCCAGATGTAACATCTGTGGTAAATGTACTGCAGGATACCATACAGAGCCTGTATACCTCCATGTCCTGCCGTATCTCATCTTGTATCCAGACTACAGGCCCAGCTGTAACATCTGTGGTAAATGTACTGCAGGATACCATACAGAACCTGTATACCTCCATGTCCTGCCGTATCTCATTTCACCATAGTGTATTAAGTCACCATGTAGCCATTTTAATTCATTCACTATTGGGTGGTGTTATTCTTTTCACTTTATGATGTCATTACTTATCTACTGTATGGTGATTTTTTTTGTCACTGTATGTCGGTATTATTTACTGTATACATTATATATATATATATATCAGTTTCGCACTCCGCTTTCTTCTACTTCTACTGCCCACATTATAGCCCTGACTGATATTTTTTTTCTATTCAGTCTACATCACTGTTCATACCAAAATCACACCATTGAAGTTAGAATTTTCCGGATTCTTGATTAAGCTCCTGAGACAACAGCAATGTATATGGAGTGATGTCTTTATAGACAGTTACCTGGCAATGACTGGATTGATCTTAACCATTACGGTCCCCAAAGACGTTTCCCAAAGGACATCATAGATCATAAATTGTACAGGGGAGATGAGCAGCAGACGGCCGGGAGCTGAAGCATCCTCTTCTCATTCACTGAGAGTAATAGTCTGCAGATGGATTAGTTACAAGTTTTCACAGGTTTCCTCCATGTCACATTCTGGATATTACTAACTTTAGACTTTATGCTGAATTCTGGATAGAAAGTCTATGAGGAGGGCAAATAATATAGAAGGAAACGGTAATCTGTGCACCACAAAGCCAAGCAAGCAGCATCATATCCACCCTTGGTTCCAGTAAGATTGCCACCTTTGGCTGAGGCCCCACATTGCGGAAACGCTGATTTTTTTTGTTGCAGATTTTGCTGTGTTTTTTGTTGAGCCAAATCCAAGAATAGCTTCAAAAGGAATGGGAAATATCAGGAAGCTTCTTATACTTCTCCCTTCTGTTCAATCCACTCAAAAAAAGCAAAATCTGCAACCAAAAAAACCTGCATTTCCGCAACGTGGCGCCTCAGCTTTAAAAGGATTTTCCCATGGACATAAATGTATTTTACATGTTTTACAGATTTTCTCTAATCATCTTTGTGGTGACAGTCTTTTGTCTTGATTGGTTGCCAATTGGTATAACCATGAATGAGGGAACTGTTTATGGTCTGGTCTTGTCAGAAAACCGGACCATGTTGTCCTTATTTGCAGACAGGTTATTAAGAGGGACACTACATGTATGAGAAGATAATCCAGATACAATAAGGACATCATGGATGGTTATCAGGAGGGACACTACATGTATGAGAAGATAACCTGACCACAATAAGGACATCATGGCTGGTTATCAGGAGGACTATACATGTATGAGAAGATAACCCGATCACAATAAGGACATCATGGCTGGTTATCAGGAGGACTATACATGTATGAGAAGATAACCTGACCACAATAAGGACATCATGGCTGGTTATCAGGAGGACACTACATGTATGAGAAGATAACCTGACCACAATAAGGACATCATGGCTGGTTATCAGGAGGGCACTATATGTATGAGAAAATAACCTGACCACAATAAGGACATCATGGCTGGTTATCAGGAGGACACTACATGTATGAGCAGATAACCAGACCACAATAAGGACATCATGGCTGGTTATCAGGAGGGGACTACATGTATGAAAAGATAACCCGATCACAATAAGGACATCATGGCTGGTTATCAGGAGGGACACTACATGTATGAGAAGATAACCCGGACACAATAAGGACATCATGGCTGGTTATCAGGAGGACACTACATGTATGAGAAGATAACCTGACCACAATAAGGACATCATGGCTGGTTATCAGGAGGACACTACATGTATGAGAAGATAACCTGACCACAATAAGGACATCATGGCTGGTTATCAGGAGGGTACACTACATGTATGAGAAGATAGCCTGATCACAATAAAGACATCATGGCTGGGTTTCTGACGAGTCCCAGACGATTGAAAGCTCTTGCATTCATGGCAGTCAGTCAACACTACAGATGTCATTGCTAAGATGGTTAGACAAAATCTATAAAATTCTGCAAAATTTAAATGTCTAGAAATATATAGATATATATGTTCATGGTAAAAAAAAATCCTTTTGGTGTTTCTTTCTTACTTTTCTAGTATTTATATATATATATATTTGTGCTCTATGCCTTAGGAGCACCAAGTAGTGGGGTAAAGAGCACTGAGAGGGGACATTAGTCACAACCAGAGCTGGCAGCACCATTATCCCAATGCACCAGTCAATCTTGGTGTCCACGAGCTGATTGCCCGGTCCACTACTGCCTCTATACTATACAATACGCTCAGGTCTGTCTATCTATAACATTTACATTGTCACAGCTTGAAGGCCCAGGATCCTGCTACCTACATGTACAGTATATTGGCATTAACCCCTTGAAAGCCTGTAGTGTTTTAAGTCTATAGAACTAAGTAATTTGAAAACCTTTTTTTATTTTTTTTGATGGATTTCATAGAACCAAAGAACTTTTTCATTCTTCCATCAAGATAAATGTATGATGGCTTGTTTTTTGTGAGGTGAGTTTTATTTTTTATCTTCACCATTTTGGGTTACTTATTATTTATTTATTTATTTATTTATTGCTTTGTATTAATTTCCTTTGTGTGAGTAATGGAAAATAAAACACAATCCACCATTTTTTATGCCATGGACCCTGGTAACATACTATTAACTTTGGAGTACATACTGTATAACGTATTGCTTGACTTTTTTCTACTTTGTAAAATTACAAAAATGTAAAATATTTTTTGGAGGGAGGTCAGCTTTTTTACTTTCTTAAAGTTTAATAAACTTACTTTAGCATTTTCTTTGTCTATCTAAAAGGCTAGAAGCATTTATCAATTACATAGTGCATTGGAATACACTTAGTTTTGTCAGGCCCTGACTGATATGAAAACCTATTGGCACCCTGAATGTAAATTGAAGGGTACCAATGGCTTGAACAATTAAAAATCATTTTTGTCTTTATTAGATGACATTTTTCTATACCTTTATATTATAATGATTCAATGAAATAAATAGTTGTCCATGCTTAAAGGGAATTCATCACCATTTTTTTTTTATTTATTTATTTATATAAACTAGAAATGTATCACATTTTTTAATCTATTTTTTGTAATTGATAATGGGGGCCACCATCTTGCCTGATCTTCTCCTCTGCTCTGTTAATAGAATTTAGTGATATGCTTTACAGCAGACTCATGGCCATAGGCAGAAATAGACAGGAGCCTATGCATTGAGGTCCATGAGAAAGTTTTCTAGACATGCTCTGTGCAGAGCTGTGTCTCATTCTTTTTCAGACCCATTGTAAGCTTCCTATGCATAAACTGCTTTTTTAGTTCCATCGCTGTCTGGGACGGCAAAACTCCCAAAACCATCTCACTACTACCGACACCACCATGACTGGGAAAATTGGGCATAGTTATAAGGCATGCAGTGACTCTATTGCACTAGGGGCTTGAATCCTGGAGGGGCCCAAGGAAAATCCAGTGAAGTACATGAATACTAGAGATGAGCGAATCGATTCTGCAGAAGTGGAATTTGATCCGAATTTCAGCAAATCTTCAGTTCTCCACAATTCTGGATTTCCTGATGCTTCACAGTAATGAATATTTAGTAAGAACCTTTGTGACATCAGACGGTCACATTATATTCTCTAGTGATGTGATTGGGTAGGCGTCTCTTTGCTTGTTAGCAGATCCTTCCACATAAATAAAAGTAGTCCGTGCTGAAGAGAGAGAGAGAGAGAGAGAACATGACCGCGGCATCCAAGGGCTTCCGCCATTTTGCCACCCACCTGCCCACCCAGGCTCTCTGCAGCCCGGAAATAGCTGTATATTTGCCGCAAAGTAATTTGGATCGAAGCAAATTTTTTTGGAACTTCGAATCGAACTTTTGAGAAATTCGCTCATCTCTAATGAATACCAATCCGTAAAGCTTGCAACTATTTAAGTGTATAACGCTACCTATATGTATCCCTGAAACCAAATTCCCAAAATTAACCAGCAAAAAAAATTGAAAGGCTTTATAATAGTTTATTAGCACATGAGACTAAACCAATTAAAATTCACATGAAGGATGGAATGTCATGGTAACCACCATCCGTGCACCACAAATAATCAAAACCAAATACCTGATAACAATGCATGTATAAAACAATATCATAAATAGCCTGGGCAGCAATGCAAACATGTGGCACATTTAGAAGTAGAGAATAAGTCCATATAATACTAGTACATCAGTAGTAGATATAAATGAAGTTCACAAGTATGGTGGGTGCAAGAACGGTGACCAAGACCTCCAGCTTTCAGCCCCTTGTTTTGCCCCGCAGCTTCCTCTGGGGGATGAGTCCATATGTTGCCTCTAGAATTCCACTTTAAAAATATCTACAGCAACAGCTGACACAATGAATGACCCCAAAAAAGAGACTCGTTCAACATATATCTAGCCATATATACCCTATGGATATGTTCGGGGTATATGTGGGGAGCAGTATACACCAAGCACCTCCTTATTTGGCATGTAACTATCTTAATTCATCAGGTAAGAATCTAGAATCCCCACACCAATGCTTTAGGCCACGTTTTGGAAACATAATCCGTGGGCATCTTTCTATCTCTTAGACAGAAGATGTATTTTTAACCCTATAACATTAAATATATACAGTTTTTGTATGTTTTCTTCTAGGGCTTTTTGACATTTCTTAAAATGAATCAGACGGTAATTTCAGAAGTTATTTTAGTCGGATTTCCAGGGCTTCCTGAAGACTTAGATAACCTTGTATCTATAGTGATGTTTTTGGTTTATATCATCTCCCTAACCACCAATGGTAGTGTCATATGTTTGGTCATCTTCAATGCATACCTTCATCAACCCATGTATCTGGCTATAGCAAACCTTGCCGCCTCTGACCTATTATTTGACACGATTACATTGCCAAACCTCATAGCTAGATACTGGTTTGGATCTTCAACTATTAACTTCAAAATGTGCATCTTGCAAATGTTCTGCGTCCATTACCTTGGAAGTGTTGATTCCTACCTGTTAATGGTGGTGGCCATGGATCGCTATGTTGCCATCTCCCAGCCCTTGAGATACATCATGATTATTACCAATAAGAGAATTCTCATCATCTGCGCTATGGTCTGGATTTTTGTAGCCACATCTACAAATGCAACTACTTCTATCCAAGCTTCGCAAATCATTTTATGTGGGCCATCATCATGCAACAAGATAAACACTTTATTTTGCACCCATGCAGCCATCTCAGCATTAGCATGTACAGACGCTACCTTCATGAAGAAAGTGGCCTTTATATGTGCCATGGTGGTGCTCCTTGTACCTTTAGGGCTTATTCTGCTTTCCTATGTCTTGATCATCATGGAAATCTCCAGGTCATCTCGTTCTGAAAATTGGCAGAAAGTCTTCTACACTTGCACGACCCATCTTCTGGTAGTGGCCTTGTATTACATGCCTCGAGTCTTTGTCTACATTGTTACCAACATTCCTTTAATAATAATTAAGCCAGATATCAATGCTCTCCTTCTGTTTCTTTACTCTGTTGTCCCACACATGGCCAATCCTATTATTTATTTCCTCAGAACGAAGGAGATCAGGCAAACTTTGGCCAAATTTCTTCAAAGAATCCAAAACATGGCCATGGGCTAATTTGTTAATATGACAATTATGTAAGGTCCATATAGACTTTGTAATAACCACGTAGATCTTGTAAGGTCAATGTAGACCATCTATGCATTTATGTGAGCGGAATATCTCATATCTGTTTATTTATTGTGAATTATATGCCAGAGAAATGGTTAAACTTCACTTACTGTTCAAATTAGGAGACCATGGGGGAAAAAAATTGTCAAGGTAAGCCTAGACCTATAGAAGGGACTGCATGGAGAAGCAGGTAGGTCTCTAAAATGTTCCAGTTTAATTTGAGCAAAAAATAATAGTTCTACAGTTTTCTTCATGCAGCTCTAATGCAGATTTATGAGTTTCCTTGCTTACAGACTGCAACAAACCCTAAGTGTAGACTTGTACTGGAGTCCTATGTTAGCCCCTTCTATAGTTTCCATTTTTCATTCTCCATGACAAGGAGGCCTCATCCATATAAGATGTCCTGATCATAACTCCCACTCCCTTTATATTGCATCAACATCACAATAACTTAGCAACAAGCCTTCCAGAAGACTCTATGAGTCCTTTGAACGTGTGGTTGGTACTTGGACCTCTTTATAAGCCAGAAAAGGCCAGAAGAGTGAAACCAACCTGTTTATTTATCACACGGTCAACCATTCATTTGAAAGGTAGGCATGTACGGTAATACTACTTTAGATACATGTTACAATATAATGTCTGGCCAGATAAAAGCTTATCTACAGTGGTTATGGGTAAGAGGTAGATCCCAGGTTGTCTTCATCATATATAAAGTTTAACAGCCATCTGAATTGGGCTTAAGGAAAGAAGGCCACCTTTTTCATATCACATTTTGAACAGATTCAATTGAAGAGCTTCTATAGATTTATTTAAAAATGACATTATACAGCTGCAAACTGAAGCAGTTAAAAGATCTGAGCTAGTCACGATATTAGATAATGTCTATAATGTTTTTTCTTTGTGTTACTGATACAGTATCTAAATGGAGAGTCAAAAACGTAATGATACCTTGTGGTAAGACTTAAGGAAAATCCGGAAGAAAATACAAACAAGAACATTGAAATTAATATTTCCATTAGTGTTTTTAATATTCTTCTCACAGCACTAAGACTTAAGTTGGAAATATTGTAAAATGTATTTGCATTAATAATTAATAAAAGTAAAGTAAAAATAATATAAAATGGTTCTACATGTTGTAATTTATTCAGGATATATTAAAAATAAGAACGGGGATAAATTACAGTATTTATTGGTTTATTGTTCATGCTGTGGCTGTGCTGAGTTACTGCCGCTCAGCTCTCCTTTACTTGTATAGAAGCTTAGCTCTCAAAATGGTCACACTACAATCACCACGATTGGGCAAATTGTGCATATCTATATGGCATGCAGTGGTCACAATGCACAATGGTTGTGATTCCTTAAGGGATCCAGGGAAAATACAGTGACATATACAGTCATGGCCAAAAGTTTTGAGAATGATACAAATATTAATTTTTACAAAGTCTACTGCTTCAGTTTTTCTAATGGCAATTTGCATATACTCCAGAATGTTATAAAGAGTGATCAGCTTAACAGCAATTACTTGCAAAGTCAATATTTGCCTAGAAAATGAACTTTATCCCCCAAAACACATTTCAACATCATTGCAGCCCTGCCTTAAAAGGAGCACCTAACATCGTTTCAGTGATTGCTCCATTAACACAGGTGTGGGTGTTGATGAGGACAGGGCTGGAGATCAATCTGTCATGATTAAGTAAGAATGACACCACTGGACACTTTAAAAGGAGGCTGGTGCTTGCCATCATTGTTTCTCTTCTGTTAACCATGGTTATCTCTAAAGAAACACGTGCAGTCATCATTGCACTGCACAAAAATGGCCTAACTGGGAAGAGTATTGCAGCTAGAAAGATTGCACCTCAGTCAACAATCTATTGCATCATCAAGAACTTCAAGGAGAGAGGCTCCATTGGTGCCAAAAAGGCTCCAGGGTGCCCAAGAAAGACCAGCAAGCGGCAGGACCGTCTCTTAAAAGTGTTTCAGCTGCGGGATCGGGCTACCAGCAGTGCAGAGCTTGCTGAGGAATGGCAGCAGGCAGGTGTGAGTGCATCTGCACGCACTGTGAGGCGGAGACTCTTGGAGCAAGGCCTGGTCTCAAGGAGGGCAGCAAAGAAGCCACTTCTCTCCAGAAAAAACATCAGGGACAGACTGATATTCTGCAAAAGGTACAGGGAGTGGACTGCTGAGGACTGGGGTAAAGTCATTTTCTCTGATGAATCCCCTTTTCGATTGTTTGGAACATCTGGAAAACAGCTTATTCGGAGAAGAAGAGGTGAGCGCTACCACCAGTCTTGTCTCATGCCAACTGTAAAGCATCCTGAAACCATTCATGTGTGGGGTTGCTTCTCAGCCAAGGGAATCGGCTCTCTCACAGTCTTGCCTAAAAACACAGCCATGAATAAAGAATGGTACCAGAATGTCCTCCAAGAGCAACTTCTCCCAACCGTTCAAGAGCAGTTTGGCGCTCAACAATGCCTTTTCCAGCATGATGGAGCACCTTGCCATAAAGCAAAGGTGATAACTAAATGGCTCAGGGAACAAAACATAGAGATTTTGGGTCCATGGCCTGGAAACTCCCCAGATCTTAATCCCATTGAGAACTTGTGGTCAATCATCAAGAGACGGGTGGACAAACAAAAACCAACAAATTCAGACAAAATGAAAACATTGATTCTGCAAGAATGGACTGCTATCAGTCAGGATTTGGTCCAGAAGTTGATTGAGAGCATGCCAGGGAGAATTGCAGAGGTCCTGAAGAAGAAGGGTCAACACTGCAAATATTGCCTTGCTGCATTAACTCATTCTAACTGTCAATATAAGCTTCTGTTACTCATAATATGAATGCAATTCTATTTCTGTATGTGATAAAAACATCTGACAAACACACATAAAAACCAGAGGGCAGCAGATCATGTGAAAATATAATATTTGTGTCATTCTCAAAACTTTTGGCCATGACTGTACAATGAACAACAATTCCTAATAACTACAGCAAACAGTATATATCTATAGCTGACACTTTATAAAAATAAAATATGAAGCTAAAACAAAATATTTTGGACATATAGATGTTGAAAAATCTATGTAGACCATATATGCACTTATGTGAGCAGAATATATCATATTTGTTTACTTACTGTTCAAATTAAGAAAACAAGGAGAAAAATCAGACAAGATAAGCCTAGACTTATAGAAAGGATTGCAGGGAGAAGCACTTTTAAAGGGGAGTATATTCAACTGCCACCACCATATTATAGGGCACATTACAGTGCTCTATAACAGCAGTCACGTACAGTGAGGACTTCTGCTAGAACAGGATCTGCGGAGTCGCAGGACCAGACAACTGCGGGGGACATTGGAGTGGCGGGGACAGGTGAGTATGTTTTGTTTTTTTTTTTTGGCTTCCCTGGCTTCCAGGGAAAAAAAAAATCTGTATTTCCCACAACACATTTCAGTAGGATGGACAATGTTATATCAGTGGAAGGATCAACTCCTACTGCAAGGGGTGGCCCAGACAGGAGGTGGTAGGGGTCTGAGTGGCAAGAGCAGTGCTCCAGGAAACTTAAGGTATGCCCCCAGTGTACCAACTGCCTCATTTGCATAATACTTCAAAGACTTTATTTAAGGAAGTAAGTCTCTTAACCCTTTCCCGACGCAGGCATTTTTCAATTTTTGTTTTTGACTCCTTGCTTTTAATACCCCATAACTTCTTTGTTTTTCCATTCACAGAGCCATATGAGGGCTTAATGTTTGTGGGACAAATTGTAATTCATAATTGTACCATTTATTATTCCATATAATGTACTGGGAAGCTGGAAAAATTTTTAGAATGGGGTGGAATTGGAGAAAAAGTGCATTTGTGCAAATTCTTACAGGCTTTGTTTTTATGGTGTTCAATATGCATCCAAAATGACATGTCACCTGTATTCTCTGGGTCAGTCCAATTCCAGGGATACCAAATTTATATAATTTTATTTACATTTAACCCATTAAAAAAATCCAAACTTTGCAAAAAAAATTTTTTTTTCTTAGAGTAGACATATTCTGATACCCGTAACTTTTTTTTATATTTCTATGTATGGGGGTGCATAGGCCTATTATTTTACAGGGCCAGGTGTACTTTTTAGATATACAATTTTGGTGAATGGGTGTTATTTTGATTGCTTTTTATTTACTTTTTTATGAGAAGCAAAATGGAATGAAAAATTGCTATTTGACCATTTTAATTTATTTTCCCGCTACGGCGTTCACCTTATTGGAAAAATATATTTATATGTTTGTAGACCGGATGTTTTCAGATGTGGGGATGCATAATGTGTTTATGTTTATTTTTGTTTATTTATCTTTGAGATCTAGGGAAAGTGGGGTGATTTGAATTTTTATACATTTTTAAAAGTTTTAATATTTTTTTTAAAACTGGCAAGCCTCAATAGGCATATAGTAAATGCAGGCCTTGAAGCCATCATAAGGCTCCAGGCTGCCATGATGACCGTACCGCTCTTGCAATCTCACCGTGTGGGAGCCGTACTGGAATAAGGAAACACCAGGCCGATGGGGGAAGTAGCAGTAAGGCTTTTTTTTTTTTTTTGCTTTAGGGGCAGAAATGTAAGGGTTAATACCCATGATTGAAGCCCACTCTTCTGCCGGGTCTCAGCTGTATACTGTTGTATAATAAAGCGGAGACTCAGTGGCTATGATGGCCACCATATTTAGACACCTGAGTTCTGCACAGTGGATGTCGGGAAAGGGTTAAAGAGGACCTTTCACCATCTCTATCAATTTCTTAGCATCTGTTAATAGGTGCCACTCCACTGATTTCAGCACAGTGGGAATTTTTTCTCTAGCCTCCACCATTCCTAAGCAACAAATGCAGGTAGTTTTGATGCCTGATGCGCTATTTAAGCTCTGTAATGTCAGGTGGGTGGTGTCAGACAAGTGGGCATGAGTCAGAGCTCCAATCAGAGGCAGTCAGTGTCAGAGCTTAGAATTGTG